>JAJJWW010009876.1:0-215533 GCA_023531295.1 Papaver armeniacum
TGTAGGAGTCTCCATGATAGGACCGCTCATATCTCGATGTCGCACTGATCAGGTCCATGGAGGTCCGCGCCGCTGAAGTACCTTCTCCGGTGCGTTGAATGCGTTCCTTTTTTGGTCTAGGGGCTATCGCGGCTCTTGTGGCAATCGATCAGTTAATGTCTTAAGAAAAGTGAGTACCTCTTTCTGAGTTGCGGCCATATCCGTTTGAGTCTTAGCAAGAACTTCCTGCTTCTCCATCAAGTCTGCAATGGTAATGGGGATGGTCCTCCTATCGTCCCTCCGGCTCCTCGTCCCGATGAAGGAGTGGAAGTTGTTGCTCTGGTGACTACCGAGGTGTTACACTTGATGAGATGCCGGGATTTGCGTCGCTTCCGCTTCGGGGTGATAGAGGTGTTACACTTACCGGAATATTTCCCTCGCTACTTGCCGATGGTAGAAGTGACGGCTCTCCACGAGATGTATTGACCACTGTAGCTCCACCGACAGTACTTCGACACCAAGATTGTTATCCACACTAGCTCCATCAGAATTGATTGCTGATCCAGACCTTAATTCCACCATCTTGAAATGAATTGTTGATTGAATTGATTCTAAGATCTACCCTTTTTGAAATTGATAAAATTGAATCGGATTTGAAGAAATTGACTTTACAACCGAGAGATTAACCTCCCCTCTGTGGTCGCCAATTTTTTATGGGTGAAAACTATTCCGGCCGGACTTGGTAATTTGGGGTGTGTGGATGAGGAATGAATCTAAACCCTAAACAAATGCACTCGCGCGTGGTGAGTGCTTGTAGATTGAAATCAATCTGTGCAAGTCCGGCCTAAACCAAGAAATGGCCGTTCCAGACTTGTTTTGGCCACAAAGTGAAGGAGATGGGGTTGATCTTAGGGAGGGAAGCGAAGAAGGTGTTGAGATTGTGAAGGTGTTGGCTTGCTTATGACTTGTAACGTAAAGGTGAGGGAGCTTACGATTGATGCAAGCAGTGCTCTGGGTGTTTGAATACGTTTTGTATTAACACTTGGTTTCTGTTTTGTCTGGACTTGTGTTATTTTTTCTCTTGTCTGGAAAATAGGGAGGATAACCTATTTATACAAGTCATTTGAGCCTTATTCACGTCTCTCGTGGGAAGTGGAGGAAGTGGAGTGATGTAGTAGTGGAGGTGTGTGTTGGTGTTACACGACCAGTCTTGCCCACTTCTCCTGTCATCTCTAACCGTCCATGACTTCCTGACACGTTCTTGTGATGGCGCGTTGCACGCGCACGTAAACCGCCAGACCAATACCCTAGTATGTATCCCCCAGTTTGTGACATGATTGATGTCTCGAGTGTGTGGATCGTGGGACCCACAAAAGGTAGCATGTAATGTTAAATTGAATAACTGCGTTATTCAGGAAGTTGATACTTGTGAAGTATCATGTGTATTTTATGCAGGTACTACATCATGGTGTGGTAGAGTGATGGGTGGTGATTACCATGACGCCTCATCGACCAATTAACTCCCGACTGTGGTTGTATAACCAAGCCGGGTGAAGTTGGACGGACGAGATGATCTTTGAGACACTCATCTACGACCGTTGATGGAATTAGGTTTTGAAGAGGTGCGCAAGCATCATTCCCTCGCCTTGGTCCAATCCAAGCTTGGGAGACGATTTTGGCCAGCCGATCGTACATGCGTGTAGACGGCATGACTGGGTGCAAAGCGTCCATACCCCATTACCTCACGAAAGCATGATCCGGGGCCACTCAACCCGTCCTAGTGAAGTTGAGTGGTCGAGATCAATTTCAAGGACAAAAACTAGTGTCGCAAGAGCCGCACATCACGCCATCTTCAACGAAGGTCCAAGACAACCAATTCTTGGCCGGTCTTGGTCGACGGTCCGGGAGTGTAGGTGGTAGGATGGTGTTCACGCCTATACCGACGTCTCCATGAAAACGTGATCTAAGCCACTCAAATCGTCCGGTGAAGCCGAGTGGTCGAGATCGCCTTGCAATTTGGGAAGTGTGACCACGCAAGTTTGGGACGCACGTTTTGGGATAGCCAGCATGATATGCCTTGGCCGATCAGTGAGGGGATAGACGGGCCCACGGTGGTCATCCTGGTATGACCGGACCTTCTTAATGTAACTGGGACCCTCCATTCGTGCTCTAGGAGAAGATGGACGCTCGTGATGCTCAAAACCCTAATTTTGGGTTTCACTGGCCAAAAGCGCCATGCTCTCGTTCGGGCGCACGAGGTGGGACGACCAACCATGGTTGGTCCCGACCGATTGGTCGCATGTAGGAGGGCCCACGATGATTGTGTTGACATGCTCTGGGCCCTTTGAATCTACATCTACGCCTCCATCTATACCTCGCGAAGATGAATGGTTGAGGCTTTTTTTGCGACACATGTAATATGCCGCAAACCCTAATTTAGGGTTTTCCGTCCATACGCTCCGGTTTGGACGTTTTTGGCAAGCTATGCCAATATTTTGGGGAGGCCGAGCCATGCGGGGTCCGCGTTGGTTCTAAGCAAATGAATATTCCATACCCGCTTGGGGTTATGGAATTTGATCTCGGCCATCCAATCACGCCGGTGAGGTTGGATGAACGAGATCATATCCGATCGATACGGACAGTCCGGATGCTCAATCGGGCTAGTATAACACACCGAGAGTTCTCAATCGAGCTAGTATAACACACCGAGAGGTGCAACCTGTACTGGGTATTTCGTACATGCTTTCATTATAATGCTTGGAGGTTCGTGTTGCTCGCCGAGAGCAACACTCGCCGTCATGCCGCACCGATAATGAGTATAGGAAATACAAGGCTGCTCACGCATTAATTAATAATGCTATAAATTCACTGTGGTATATGGGATTGTTGCTACATGCTCCAACCTCGGATGAATTTCATGTATTCACTGTAATGGGATTGTTGCCACATGCTCCATTCTAGGAGAATTAGTAAAGTGAAGGAGTATCCAACACTTATTAATGGCTTTACCTTTTACAAGATGTCAACGCATGATTTTATGGTTTTTTACAATTTTAACCTTAAATGAAAATCCACCATCAACACTTCGATATTTTATGCAGAATCAAAAGCTTTGTTAAAGGCATCTACATGGTAAGCGAAAACACCTTGTCAAGCGTGTCCACAGTAAGGGACTGCAAAGCATTGGTAAATACAATCAATAAGGTAAGCAAGGATTCTCCTTCGAGTGTGGAAAACACCGTACATGAAGCTTCCACGATTCTGAAAAAACTTCCACAAGCAAAAGTCAAGTATATAAGTAGAAAGCATAACTTAGTTGAGGACTACATAGCTAACGAAGCTCGAATAAAGAGACTCCAGCACATGTCAGCCCAACTACAACAAAGAGTTTTAAAATCAAGTGTTATCTCCAACATTTCCGATAAAATAAACTTGTAAACTTATTGTACTATGTTTTCTAGTTAATAAAATGGGGTATTTCCTCCCCTCTAAAGATCACTATTTGCAACCTCCACTAAAAAGATTCAATTGTCAATACCTCTCCTCATTAGTTTTCTATCCAATTTTAGTTAGCTGATTCAGCAATGGTGCACGTGTGACAAATATAAAAATACTTTGGTGAATTTCTCAAACTACTATCTCCTTATTCGTTAGTAATTGCAATATATTAGCATAAGGATATTTTGGGTAGTTCATTAAAAATATTTTTGTCCTTGCAAGCATACATTGATTTACTGAAGGTAAAGAAGAACATATATATGGGATCCTAATCCAGATTCGGAAAATACATCCACGCGGACTCAAAGATTAAGCACCAAAGCTTGTGAATTTTTGCTCAATACATCATCAAACTTAGCCCCTAATTATTTTTTTAATGCAAAAAAAACTACTTCATTCACACCATAATATTACATAACTTCTAGCTAACCTTCCATTCATCCCTTATCATTTTTTATCATTTTTCGAATTCTCCTGTGGATGTTACACCAAAATTCAAAGGAGGAACTTCTAGCCTGACCTTCCTTTCATCCCTTATCATATTTTCAAATTCTTCCGAGATGTTACATCAAAATTCAAAGGAGGAATTGTTAGCTATTACATAGGCTATTTTATTAGTTGTATTTTTTTACATGACCAGATTTAAAGGGAGGTAGCTAAATGCCTTATTTCATCTACATATCCTCGATTCATCCAGTGAACCACATGATTGACATTTTAGATAATGTTTTTTAACTTCTAAATTTTGTTTTGCATTTAAAAAGCCTCAACCTCAACATTAATATACAAATACTCAACACAGAAGAATGGATTTCCATGGGCTCAAAATCCAAATTCGGAAAATACTTCCATATGTATAGTGCAGTCACATATAGTCTCGTATGACCGGTCCGCATAGTGGCGCACAATTATGTTGCGTTACGGAATTTCTAACCTGGCAGATGGAGCTGCACAATCCGAAGATGTAGCGCCAACATGGCTGAGACAAGAAAGGTTACGTGGCACATGCAACATTATGCGATAGTGTTGCATATCCTTATTCAAAGTTAGCCCAACTCAAGGAAGGAATAAAGGATGAGATGCAAAGTCATGGAATAAAGGAATAAAGGAATGACTTTGGCATGGTCCTAAACTTTGGCCAAGGCTTGGATTGTGCATGTGCATCAATGGTGATGCCAAATACGCCATTGGTGATTATTGCTCGTCAAATGAGATACAAGTAATGCAAGTGACATGCTCGCAAGTGAGCGTAATGATTATGCATCACAGAGTTGCAGGCCAAGTCAGTACTTCGCCGTAATGGTGCAATGCGAAGCCATAATAGCGCAAGATGAGTGGCACGAGCATGCCAAACATTGGCATGACCGAAGTTGCACGATGTTGCGAGACTTGAGTTCAAGTGCCAGATACGAGTGTGTGTGCATCATACGCATGCCAAAGTGGAAGAGCAAGTTAGAGACGGTTACAAAGGAGTTTTGTAACCGAGTTTGGCATATCCTAACCATCAAGAGTGTGTGGTGCCATTGTGCAAGCCAGCACCAAAGCTAACTTGATTAAAAGTGGAACGGCAAGCTAGGGAACCGCCCATGGACAAGATGGTTGTTCATGGGGCGTGCAAATGCAGTTGCATACGGATTGGCCCTGGCTTCTTGGCATTATAAATAGCCAGAGAAGCTTCACAAATCAGGTTGTTCAATAGTTCGAGTGTTGAGGAACCACATTGCAGTAGAGAGCGAGTTTGTTGTAGGCTTAGAGAATAAGCTTGTAGGTCCATTGGTTGGACGATTTTGTATCTTCCCCTTAAGCTAATAAAAGTGAGTTGTTGGCTTATACGTTTGGCTTTGGTTTACTGTTGATTCCATTATACTCCCCCAATTCTGTGAAGCATAAACATGGCAGGAACCTCTTTGTAGTATGGGCTACATTGTTTGGTAGATAAAATCTGAGTAAGACTTCCGTTGCATACTCTTGGTAGAGTTGGTTGTTTGCATTGGTGCAAACTTATAAGGCTGAAATACAAGTGGGTGATAAGAGATCACTGAACCATTGTATTGCCGGGTTATACCTTCGCGAAAAATTGCTTGGAGCATTTGAAGGCGTGACAATACGGGTATCAGAGCACATATTGCTCTGTTTTGGCTTTGTGTTGGAAGATTTTCTCTGTTTTGCGCGAGTTTAGTTGCTAAAATTGTTAAATTGTAATGGCTGGTAAGAAGAGTTTGATGGATGCCTTAATTGATAGGGTAGCGGATTTGGAAGACAGGATTGGTGAAGAGGTGCGCCATCCTAATGATTCTACGATTATGGATCGCATCCAAGCGTTGGACAAGCATGTTGCTGATATGTTTGTGGCAGGCCAGAGTGCAACTAAGAAGCATGAGGATTTGGAAGGCCAAATCAATGCTGGTAAGACCATGTTCACAGGAGCCTTGAAAAAAATAACTGATGAGTTAATTGTCTTAAGGCGAATGGTGAGTGTAATTGGTTTAGATCAAGCTACTGCAGGTGGTAGATGCAGTGACTTTACGAAGATTAAAGTCCCAGAACCTAAGGCGTTTTCTGGCGCAGGAGATGCGAAGGCATTGGAGAATTTCATGTGGGACATGGACCAATACTTCAAGGTCGCCAGAACCCCGGAAGAACAAAAGGTTACTCTCGTTAGCATGTACCTGGAGGGTGATGCGAAGTTATGGTGGAGAACTAGAACTGATGATGACCTTACTGCTGGTCGTCCAAGTATCATGACATGGGATGTCATGAAAGATGAATTGAAGAGTCGATTGCGGCTTGGTTAGCCAGAGAACTTGCGTAAGCTGAGGTATACCGGTACACCACGGGAATACGTGAAAGAGTTTTCGTCTCTGATGCTAGATATTCGCAACATGTCTGAGGAAGACAAGTTGTTCAATTTTACATCTGGTTTGCAAGCATGGGCTCAGGCCGAAGTGTGAAGGCAAGGTGCCAAAAACCTACCTTCGGCCATTGCAATCGTGGACAGCCTTGCTGATTTTAGATCAGTTAATACCTCAACTGATGCTAATAGGAAGGGCAAGGACAAGAAAAACCAGAAGTGTAAGGACAAAGATAAGAAAAGTTCTGAGGCCAAGGAGAAAAGTTATCAAAGGGATGATAGTTTGGTTGCGAAGAACAAGGCTGGTGGTTGTTTCTTATGCAAGGGTCCTCACCTTGCACGTGATTGTCCAAAGAAAGAAAATTGTCCGCAATCGTCACTGAGTGTAGTGGTGACAAAGAAGAAACTGATCAAGTGGAGCATGTTAATCCTATTCAACTATGCAACATAGTAGCACAAACAGAAGCAAGACAAAGATAATGAGTGGCGCCGGGCCTGGTTTATGTGAAAGTTGGCGTACACAATCATCGTCTCTCGGGGCATGGCGGAATACAAAAGGCCGCATACTGTTATGAGCTTGTCATTGGCAGAGTACTTGGGGTTTGGAAGAATATCAGGCTGGTCACTGCATGAAGACAGTGAATGATATAGCTAAGCCAATCAAGGGGATGGCAGTGGCGAATGTTGAAGTTGGAGAATGGCGTGGCCAGATCAGTGTAATGGTGATGCATCTCAATGACTTTGAGATGATCCTTGGTAACAACTTTTTCAAAGAAGCAGAGGCAACAAAGTGATGCCTCACCTCATGGATTTTCATACAAAGTCCAAGTGCACCTTGTTTCGTGAAAGTTGTAAGGAAAGTTAGTCCGGTTGACATGAAGTGTGACATGGGAAAGGCAAGTGAGTTTGCTCCTGTCCGCTCGTTCGAAGAAAGCTTAGCTGAGATTCATATGGAATTTGGATATCCTATGGATCTTAGCATCCCTTGTTCGCCGTGATTAGCGCATGTATGAAGCATGGGCATTGCATTACTGTTTGCAAGTGCCTGAACCTGCAAGTTTGCTGAAGTAGTGATATTTTGGCATATTATCTATTTGTTGTTTCTGTTTTCAAGTTAAGTTGGGTGTTGCTAATCTTACGGTCTTTGAAGATAACACACTTTAGTTGGTGTATTTTCTTTGGTAATGTATTTGCCGAGTGCCGAGTGTTGGCCAATGGTGTAATGGGAATGGTCCATATGTTTCTTATGTAAGGCTGGTGTAATGAATGAAGGAGGTGTTTAAGCAAAAACCTTGTCTCTTTTTGCTTAATGTTAAGCTAAGTTCATTGGGGAAGCACTACAAGTATACTTAGCCAAAGTATACAATAAGAAACACTGAAAGCAAAACCAAGCGAGAAGTAAAGTTGGTGGCATAGGCGAGTTTGCTGTTGAGAGAGTTACGTAGAAGTGCGACAGTATTTGGCAGCGATAGCATGGAGTAACGCAACAAGAATGAAGATGTAAGTCCATCAAGCATATGAGTTAAGAGTAACTCATAGTTAGGAAGAACATGATGTTGTTTTTCCGCTACATTAAAGCGTAATGATTTGAAAGAACAAGTGAGGCCTTGTTAGTTTCAAAGGCGCGTGAAGAGGAACCGGTCTCTAGAGAGACATTGTGATGTCACGGGTTTCCTAAGTCATGGCTAATGTCATGCATTTCAGTTGAGCTTACACAAGAGTGTTGCAAAAAGATTGAAGAACACTTAGTCTACAGTAAGACATGTTAAATTGCAAAGGTGCAATGTCAATGGAATCAAGGCAAGTAAGCTAAGTTATGCACATCGGGGTGATGTGTTAGCTATTTGGCGTGTACACTTAGGCACGAAATGGCTTGAAGGAAAAATTTGTGCTGATGCAAGAGGCATAGCAACAGATTGCAAGTAGCATTTGGGTGTTGAGATGTGAACGAAGTAGAGATTGAAGCATAGTCGACGATGTGACAATGATGCTGGAATTCATAGGCTCAATGACAAAGCAAATAAATTAAGTGGCGGCATAAAGCACTAGGCAGAAGTTTTGGCAAGGTTAAAGGCCAAACAAAGTTGCTGATTTCTGAGAATGGCTCAGATGCGTGCAAGGCCAAGGAAAGTTCAGTAAAGGCTGAACTGATGTTGCATTCAACGAGGACGTAATTTGTAACCTGGCAGATGGAGCTGCACAATCCGACGATGTAGCGCCAACACGGCTGAGACAAGAAAGGTTACTTGGCACATGCAACATTATGCGATAGTGTTGCATATCCTTATTCAGAGTTAGCCCAGCTCAAGGAAGGAATAAAGGATGAGATGCAAAGTCATGGAATGACTTTGGCATGGTCCTAAGCTTTGGCCAAGGCTTGGATTGTGCATGTGCATCAATGGTGATGCCAAACACGCCATTGGTGATTATTGCTCGCCAAATGAGATGCAAGTGATGCAAGTGACATGCCCGCAAGTGAGCATAATCATTATGCATCACAGAGTTGCAGGCCAAGTCAGTACTTCACCGTAATGGTGCAATGCGAAGCCATAATAGCGCAACGCAAGCCATAATAGCAGTATTATGTAAGTGAGCATGGCAGTATTGTTGAAGGCTTGGCAGAAGTGCAAGTTGAGTGGCACGAGCATGCCAAACATTGGCATGACCGAAGTTGCACGTTGCAATGTTGCGAGACTTGAGTTTAAGTGCCAGATACGAGTGTGTGTGCATCATACGCATGCCAAAGTGGAAGAGCAAGTTAGAGACGGTTACAAAGGAGTTTTGTAACCGAGTTTGGCATATCCTAACCGTTGAAGATGTGTGGCGCCATTGTGCAAGCCAAAGACCAAAGCTAGCAATGATAAAAAGTGGAACTGGCGGTTAGGGAACTGCCCATGGACAAATGGCCGTTCATGGGGCGTGCAACAGAGTTGCATACGGATTAGCCCTGGCTTCTTGGCATTATAAATAGCCAGAGAAGCTTCACAAATCAGGTTGTTCAATATTTCGAGTGTTGAGGAACCACATTGCAGTAGAGAGCGAGTTTGCTGTAGACTTAGAGAATAAGCTTGTAAGTCCATTGGTTGGACGATTTTGTATCTTCCCCTTAAGCTAATAAAAGTGAGTTGTTGGCTTATACGTTTGGCTTTGGTTTACTGTTAATTCGATTATACTCCCTCAATTCCGTGAAGCATAAACATGGCAGGAACCTCTTTGAAGTATGGGCTACATTGTTTGGTAGAGAAAATCTGAGTAAGACTTCCGTTGCATACTCTTGGTAGAGTTGGTTGTTTGCATTGGTGCAAACTTATAAAGCTGAAATACAAAAGGTGATAAGAGTTATACCTTGTATTGCGGAAAATCGCTTGGAGCATTTGAAGGCGGGACAATACGCATGTTTGAAGATCATTATACCACATTAAGTGCCACAGCTTGCAATTTGGTGCTCAATATGTCAAAACTGGCCCCCTAATTAATCTTCCAAGTTTTGTTTTGCATTTACACACTAAACCCCAACTGTCATCGTACGAATTGTACAAGTGGATGGTGCCCTGGAAGTTCAGAAACAAGATAGAGGGCAACCAAACAGCTATCACGAAGATAACACCTTGGCTACCAAGGACAACAGAGTTTAGATATTTAAGTAAGAAACGAGAACTTAACTGATTTAGCAAGCAAACAGATATTTCAAAGACCAGAAAGCAAACTTCAATTTGCTATCCACATCATTTCACACTGATAAAATTTATACTGCTTATACTGAACAACAAGGAAACCTACTGATTAACATTTATTAAGTTTCAACTCAGTCGTAAATTCAGAACAAAGAATCCAACAAATTAACACTTTTTATGTTTCAACTCGATCATAAATTTTAGAACATTCCGAATTAAAAAAATCCTAATATTAATGCCTGGTAACTTGTTTGGTTAACGACTCAAAAGGAACAGCTTCACTAGCACACCAGTTCGACAATCAACAAAAATATGTGAGAAGCGAAATAGTAACAGAAGCATAGAATATCTTTCTTCTGACTAGACTAACAAGCACAAATTTATAGAAGCATAAAAGATAAGCTTTCAATGGACATGAACTTACAATGAATTCTAGTTTTTGCCACTCTCAGAAGCATTCTCATCTTTTCCAAGAATAACGACTGCTTTCTTTAAAATGGCTTCTACAGGAAGGTGGGAATTCTCTACAGCTTTAGATATTGCCTGCCATCTCTCACCATGCTTTGGCTCTGCAGCGACGCATCTTTTCAAGACATCCCTCTGGGTCTCCTCAGTTCCATGCTGGAGTTCAAACTTGTAATACATTGCCCAGAAGTCACCAATATCCGGGGCTAGAGTCACCGCTCTGTTTAACCAGTTTCTAGCTTTGTCGACCTTCCTGTCATGCCAAAACATTTTAGCCACCACTGCAATGACATGGGGATCATTATTGCATCGTTTCAGAGCATCTGCACTTTTAGTTTTTCGCTGGGGACGTGGGACCATCTCAATTGATGTTGCCCATAGTATCCCACTTGCTGGGCACTCCTGCAATGCCTTGGCTATTAGAATCTCAGATTCCTTTTTGTTGCCATTTCGTGATTCAGCTCTAACAGCAGCAAGCCAAAGATCAGGGCTTTTTGGATTTCTCTTCCTGCCCATTGTGAGAACTGCTCGAGCTTTGCTCAGCCCATTCATCTTCTCCTCCAAACTAGCAAGTGAGAGCCAAAGAGGGATGCAGCTTGGGCAATGTTTAATTCCAGTCTCATAAGCCTCTTTAGCTTGTTCCAAGTGACCAAGTCTGTCGTCCAATTGCCCCAGCATCAACCACAACTTAAAAAATGATGGGAAGAGCTTTAGGCCTTCCTCAAGTAATTTTCTCTCCTCGGAAGCATTTCCTAATTCTCTCTCAACAATGGCTGATTTCATCCAAACTCTCTCTGTACCTCCTCTTTCTCTTGCTTTAGCAAGCAGCATTCTTGCTCTTTCCGGTTCGTGATTCTCAAATTCTAACTTGAATGCAGCAAGCCAAATCTCCTCCGAGTTAGGTATGGCAGCATAGGCCTCTTGAAGAATTGCTCTAGCAGCAGGAACGTCTCCTGCAAGCCACTTTTCTTTGGCACCCATAAGCCATAAAACCTCAGCTTGAGGCCTATAGGTTACAGCTTTACGTAGAAGAGAATCTAGTGATTCCCTAGTTCCATGGCTCTTCTCTAGTTGAGCTGCCTTAAGCCAAATACTCTTCTTAATCAGAAACACGGTAAGGGCGTGCGCATAAATAGCTCTAGCAGTTTCAATTGAACCCCTCTTCTTGCATTCCTCTGCATCCGCAACCCAAGTCCTTTTCCGATCTTCTTCTTCAACCCCTACCCCTATAGTGTTCCGAATAATAGCCTGGCAAGTAAGAACAGACCCTGCTCGTTCCGCCGCCTCAGCTTCCTTCATCCAAACTTCTCTATCAATATCCAATCCTTCTTTTGTAAAGAACGAATTCCCTCTCTATGATCTTCCCAACCATACCAGTATTCCCATTTGCTTCTTCAAGTTTCGCAGCAGTGATCCAAATAGCCGGTTCCTTGGTCAGTTTCTCCCTTGCCTTATTTAAGACTTTCTTTGCGTTGTCATACGTCTCCAGCCTCGCAAGAGCAAGCCAAAGTTCAATATGCAATGGACAACATTCAACAGCTCTCTGAAGATATAACCTTGCATCTTCTTCATTAGATAATTCCACCACTGCTTTCCAAAGCCTAACAGAATCTGGGATGTGTTCAAGTCCTTTCCTCAGTACCTTACATTTATTTCCAACATCTTGCTCTAGTTTTGCAGCTAACATCCACAACTTTACAGAATTCGGAATTGTCTTAACACCCCTAGCAATTACACCTTTAGCTTCATCTGGATTTGAGAGCCTACAGGCTTCTAACCAAACATCTTCACTCTTAGGACACTCTTCGCAACCTTTCTGTATCAATTGCCTAGCAGCTTGTATTTTCCCTGCAACTTCTTCGAGTCTGGCCGCAGCAATCCACCCTGGTGGGTGTTTTGGATTTGTTTGTATAACAGATTTAAGCAACAACCTAGCCTTCTTTATATCAGAAATCTCAGCATCACTAGTAATTTTCATGCTCTTTAAATCAGTCAAATAACCTTTTGGATCAACAACAGTTAACCCAGACACAGAATCAGACAATCTATCTAATTTCAATGACAAAACAGTACCTCTGCCTTCACCGACCGCAGTTAAATCCGTTACAGGTGTCTGCGCCCATGGAGTCTCCGTCCCACCAGCTGCCCTACTCTTGGGATCCAACGCCGTAACATTTTGTTGCTCCTGTCTAGCTTTCTCTAACAATGTATCAGGAACAGGTACAAAGGATTCAAACCTCTTTTTCTTATTCCTCCCAGAAGAATAATCTCCAATCTCAGGTATATTATCCCATTCTTGAGCTGACACCGTATGCAATTTCCTCTTCAAATCAGCAAATTGTTCTGTAATTTTAGGATTGGAAGCTCTATATTTCTCAATCTCTTCTTTCAATCTAGCTTCTCTCCTATCTTTCCTTCTTGAATCCATTCTCTCATCAATAGCTTCCCATACTGCATCCGCTTCTTTATCATCTTCATCGTATTCACCAGTCGCAAACAACCCAACATCGTTCCCTTCAAACTCATCAAATTGTTGATTCTCATCATAACCCTTTTCCTCAGTTTCATCATCTTCTGCTCCTCCTTCATCTTCCCCACCTTTCCCTCTTCCACGACCAACACCGCCTTGAGGTGGAGCACCAATAGCACCCCCACTAGTACTACCTGGAAGATCTGGTGCAGTTCTAGCTGGACCGATATCAGACCTAGTTGTAAACCCAGTAGCACCACGACCTAAACCTGCTACATAGTTAGGTGGTGGTTTTGAACTTAGAAATTCGAGTCGCGGTTTTGGTGCAACTGGTGCTTGCATTCCTCCTAGTAGCGGTATTTCGAGTGAGAGGAATGAGTTCGATTGAATCCCTAAATTGATAAGGGTTTTTTCGGAGTTTTGAGTTCCAATTAATCTACGACCAGATAAGAAGATACGTTGGAGATTTATTGGAGTGCCTGATTTTTGTTCGATTGTGAGTTGTAGGGTTTCCAAAGATGTGGAATTTGGATTCAAGTTTAGGGCTAGGGTTTTGTTTTCTAAGGTTTTCAGGAAGATCGTCATGGTTTCTTCTTTTTTTATCGCTCACAGGGTAAAAACTGAGAATAAAAGAGACGCACGATCAGATGGGGGAAGAACCGGAACCGACTTTATGCTGAAGAAAATTATCCACCTCCTCCGTTAAAAGTTAAAACATGTCTCGTGCTGTATAACCGGAACCGACCTTATGCTTTCCGTACATACATCGATCGATAACCTAAACACCCAATCCCATCTCTCACACCACGTCGAGAGTTGCGAAAACCTCCCCTCCCATTGGCCGGTGGACGAAACCCTCGCTCCTGATTGGCCGAAATCAAAGTTAGCCCCCTTACATTTCGTGGCCGTCAATTTTTAATAGAATATGAAATCTGGACCATCGGGATTAGCGGCAAAATCTACAAATATCTTTTGGGAGGGCCTTGTAGATTTATTTTTTGGGAAAAAAACGAGAATTACCATGTAAAAGGAAAATCAACATATATAAGTTTTTTTTTTACGAGATTTATTATAGGAAAAGTCAAAGAAAAAAACTTAAAAGAAGATCTTTAAAGGTAATTATTTTTAGGAAAAGTCCAAGAATTTCCATAATTCCTTTTTAAATAATTTAAAAACGACATGTATTTGTTTTTAAAGCAATAAATCTTATTAATTCCCATAAAAAAAGATTTTTATAAAGAAAATAAATGTTGGGATAAATATTATTAATTTATATATTTTGATTTTATATGGAGTTCTTGATCTAAAAAAAATAACAAACATAAACGGAAATATTTGATTTTATCACTTTTCATATTTTGATTTTTATACCATAATGTTATATTTTTCACTTTTCATATTTTGATTTTTATATATTTTTTTTTTTTATTTGTTTTTTTTATTTTTGATTTTTATACGGAAAAATATTTTAAAAGCAATCTTATTAATTTCCCTATATTGATTTTTATGCCTTTCCGTTTCAATATATTTTAGGTAGCAGATCTACGAACTTCTAAAAGAAATATTCATCTATCCATATTTAGATTAAAACGGTTGATTCATTGCCAACTTATGCTCACCTATTCTTTCCATGATTACATTGATTTGAATGGTTTTTTTTTTGTTAAAACCAGTAAGCATTTGGTTAATAAGATACTAATGCTATAGTTTAATTTAATTTCCAATTTTGGCTTCCCAGAGGATGTCTTTATAAGCCACAGTCGAAGACTTTGAACGTTGGATAAGCAGATTCGCGTCTTCCTCTACAGGTATTTTATGGTGTTCATGTTTTGTTAATCATCTTCTATTCTACCTTCATGTTTTGTTCATTAACTTATACCTCGAAAAATCATAACCCTAACGTAGATTCTACATTCATGTTTTGTTCGTTTTGTTCATTATCTTCTATCTCGAAATATCATAACCCTAACGTAGATTCTACCTTCATGTTTTGTTCATTATCTTCGAAAAATCATAACCCTAACGTACTAAAGTTTTTCTGATTTTGTTGGTTGTTGGTTTGTTTGTTTCCTCAGGTTGTTTGCTATCCCATGATAGGTACCTTAAGTATTAGACAGTGCAGGTCTTTTGGTCTTTTTATTGTTGGAATTTCAGTTCTGTTTCTTTTTATTGTCAAGGTCTTGGTGTTTAAGGTCTTGAAGTTTGAGAATAAAAGGAGTGGGAAAGGATGAAGTTTTGAGCACCAAGACCTTAAGGATCACGTGTAAAAAGGTAATTAAGATCAGGCCACGAATATGTGTATTTTATGAATCTTTGGAATTCATTACTTATCGGACCACCGCCCGAACGTTTAGAGCATTTAGATAGAGAGATGAGGTCTCGGTGTTTGTAACTCGAGTTACTTGGTGAAAGTTGGCTACGGTATGGGAGATACAGAGTAGTGGGAGTTGGATTTACAATATTTTATAGTATAATGTGTAGTTTTTCCAATGGGATGAGAGGCACAAGAGTATATGTTGGTGGCTTGGCTAATGGGGTTGGAGGTTTAGGAGTCTATGGTGGTGTCTTTGCCACGTGATATTAAGCCATGAAAGCATGCTTAATATAAGTCATTTTGACTGAAAATGCCTTCCAAACGTTGAAAAAGGATAGTGAGGGAAAATGCTATCGGTAAATCTTATTTATACTTGGGTTCAATTTAAACGGGTTCAATTTAAGAGTAGTCATACAAGTAAAGCTTAATGATTTGCACCTTTTGGAAAGACCGCGTCGAAATTCGAGATTATTCCAACATGATCTTAGTTGATTGTTATAAATCGACATTTCTATGTTTTAGACTTAAATGTGTGCGTGCAAATAACTATAATTGCACACAATATTACACAAACTGACAACTTTACAAGTAACATAACTAAGGGACCTTGATTTCACTATCATGTGGGATGTGGAAGAATGAGAGGAAAGCCAGAACTTTTAAAAAGAATCACTATTTTAAGATAGACAATGATTTGGGTACCGAAGCTAGGTCTTTGGTTTTGGCTTGGACTGCGGCTTACGGACACAGAATTCATCTCAACTTCTCTGGAACAGTAGAATATTGGGATTCATTTTTTGCTTAATGTTCTTTTAGTTTTTTTTTTTTTTGTGCTTGCCTCTGGTAGCTTTTGTAAATTCTTCTTGCCTCTTATTATATCTTCTCTTTCAATCAAAAAAAATAAAATAAGTGGGATGTGGAAGATGTTTCAAAAGCAAATGATACCTCTTATTATATCTTCTCTTTCAATCGAAAACAAATGTGGGATGTGGAAGATGTTTCAAAAGCAAATGATACAATTCTTTTACATATCATCTACATTTTGTTGATAATTTACAGGGATAAGTTTTTACTAACTAAAAATCTTGAATGTCATGAGCCCGTGCTATGCATCGAGTTTAAACATCGTTTACGGTTTAGAAGACCTTGAAATGTTGCTTGATTTTAAAATCTTGAATGTCAAAAGATGTTATTTTTCTTATTTTAGGCTCTTATTTTAGGCTACAAGACATGCAAGACAAAGAACTATGCATGTGGCCTTTATCCAATGGATAATATGCACAGGTTGTTATTAATTTCCTATATCATCTTTGATTGATTTAGCAATAACATTCAGTTTTTGTAATTGCGCAATGTTTTTTTTCTTTCGGATGTCTTCACTCCTATTTTCAGATGTTCAGGTCATTCAGATTCTCAAAAAGATACTCCCTCCGTTCCTAAATAATAGGCTGGTTTCTATAAATAGACGTTTCAAAAAAATAGGCTGGTTTCCTAATTGGGAAAATAAAATGTTACTTTAGTTTTCTGGGACCACTTTTCTCTTAACTTCTTTTGATGACAAGTGTCATGTGGACCATTTCACTTTACTTCTTTTGCTAACAAGTGTCATGGGGACCATTTCACTTCACTTCTTTTATTGAAAATGTCATGAGGACCACTTTCAATGATTAGTTCTCCTAATTTCCTTAATTTTCTCTAAAAACAAAACCAGCCTATTAATTAGGAACGGAGGGAGTATATAATTCAGGACTTTTTACTTTATATCGCTGATACTCTAATTTACTATTTTGAATTTCTTATTATATAAGTTTAAAGTTTAAGTGCATGCTATTCTTAAAGACAATAGATTCCTATGATGTACAATACAATATATTCCTGACCAACGCTTAAGACTTTACATTCTTAACAAATGTCACTTATGATGGTTTATTGTAGTCATTAAGAACATAATGGAATTTATAAACAATCGACAAGCTTTAACATCTGAACTAGATACCTATTTGGTTTTTGTCATGTGAAAACTAAATATTGACGTGGGAAAAACTTTGCAGTCTGTGTTGATCTTAATTGAATGCTTTATTTATTTTTTGGTCAGGTCCAATTTGAGGAGGCTAATCTACCATAATATATTTATTTCAGTAAAAGTTAATAATTAGGCTAAACTTCACCTTGAGTTTTTTGTTTCACAACCCAATGACTTTAGCAATGTACTATAGTGACACCAAAGAAATGTCGATGATCATAACACCATTTTGTTCATTTTTATCATTTACCATTACCTTAAGAGGATCCTAGGTTTGGAATAAGTAAGATCTTTCGCGCTTATCACATCGGCTGCTTACCCTTAGTTTCCTACTTTTCTTTTTTCTCCGTTAAAAATACCCCTTATTATTTTTATACGTGATATATTGGTACCTTTGGGCTGATGATTTTAAAAATGTTTGTAATAAGTATCAAAAGGTTTCATGATTCAAAACAGTGTGCTCACATTCAGTGATGGGGCATGGTCATGGACTTCATGTAGTTTGGTTTAAGTTGGTTGGTTGCTAACTGAAACCGATATCAATTCAGGTGTCCAGAAGGTTTAATGGTAGATACATTTAGAAAGGATGCTAATGAAAAGATATTTAGAACTTATTTTACCATCCAGTTGATTTTCATATTAAGAATTTTTACCAGGCACAAAGTCGTGCAATATAGTGAATGTGTGTTCTATTTGGGTTATAGAAGTCACCCTAGGTATCACAATCATAGTACTTCAACTTACTATGTCTGAAACTTTGAACTATTGAGATCTTATGTGGTTTATTGTATTCTTATTTGTTTCCTGCAGAAAGGCGAAGCTACGGCGATTTGATAGAGATGAAAATCACTATATTTTATAGGGATTAGACCTGTCCACGAACTATATTTTATGTTTGCAACTTCAATGTTCTCCGTGCTTAGGTCTACTTTGATTTGATGGCAATGTGGTTAATTGAAATTTTAGTTATGGTAGACGTATTGCCAATTCATGGATATTTAGTGTAATGTGGAATTGAGTTTGGACCAGTAAGGTAATTGGTGATATCCGTTAGATGTGCTACTGTGAGGCTACCGTTGTTGGATTGGAAGATGGTAAAGATTGGTACTACATGGCTTGCAAAACTTGCTACAAGCCGGTAGATTATGTACATGAACAGGTTCTTGCAGCGAGTGTGGTATTGAGTACCTAGGAGGTGTGCCGTGGTATGGAAAAAATAACATATACCTCTGTACTGATGGTTAATTTTACTGATCTTTTTTGTAGGAATCTATGGGTAAGAGAATATAACATTCACTATCATAGGGTATAATCTTTGGAAAAATGCTAAGTGTTTGGATGCTCAATCAGAAGTTGCTTTTCGACTTCTGGAAGTCGAAAAATCAGAAGTCAGTTTGGCTATAACTTTTTAGAACGACTTCTAGAAGCAGAAAAGTTAGTTTTTTATGAAGAAAAATAGTTTTTCTTCAGACTTCTACATCTGGAGAAGCAGAAATCAGAAGCAGATTTGTATCCAAACGCGTTATAAAGTACGCGGCCGAAGAACACGAAGAACTCTGCGAAAAGGTACATAGTTTTGCTACAGACTTAAACAAGTTGCGTTCATTGGTGCACATGATCCGTTCTGCAGGTGAATGAACCGGGTAAAAAGCTGTGAGAGTATTTGATCGTATCATGAATGATACCTTTGTGTTTAAGGTACCCATCACAGTGTGCAGTATAACAAACCAGTCGGAAAATTTCGAAGTGTTGAAGGGTCCATACGAAAGCTTCTGATGAACTGGAGTCCTGGACTTATCCATACAAGGGAGAAAGGAGAGGTGCTGCTAGAGAACTTGAACGGGTGGCTCAACGCACACCCCCAGAAAATAAAACTGGACAAATATCATAACCACATCTAAGTAGAAACAAAGATTCTTTATTTTATTTGAAGTTTAGGAATGTCTTTGGATTATTTGGTGCTCTTAAGTGTTTCTTTTTTGTTAGATTTATTTACTATGTTTTTAGGAACTATCCAGATAGTACATGTTAATTTGGACAGGTTACTACTACGGGAATTTGATTCAGTTGTTATTAGTGATTTGATTAATTGACAATTTTCTTGGTTGATTTTACTATACCCTCATTTTCTACAAATTGTTATTAATTTGTCATGGTAATTTGAGGGCGTGGAATGGCTGCAATAGCTAATTATGACAGATATAAGAATTGAGTATTACCATCATAATGCTTAATTATTGTTTAGGTAAAGTTGGACCTGCATTATTACTGGCTAGGTAAAGTCGTAACAACACATTGTACATTATTGATTTCCCATTCTTCAATCGCCCTTGCATTTCAATATCAGCCTTACGGTGTAGTTAGTTGTAGGGGACATGGTACCATCTCAAGCATTCTTATTGGTGGTCTAGCCTTACAGAGCTCCAGTCTTAGAATGATAGAGTCACTAATGTAATTCGAAGACTGGAGCTCTGCCAAACCAATAATGTGAAATGGGTAAGAAAAAAGGCAATTAGCAAGGCAGTAATAGCCCACCTTATTTGCAAGGAACTCTTCTGTGCACAAAAAGAGACTCAGAGTTTAATAATTTTCTTTCTAAGAAAAATAGGTGTTTCATCGTATCGTCAGTGCACGAGGTGATAAGAATTGAGTGTTCAAATTAAAGAGGGTAATTTGAGGGTGCAAACCGGCTGCAAGGGATAATTCTATCATAGATAAGAATTGAGTACCTTAAATAATTTTGTGCAAGAGCCAGTTAACATAAAATCCAGGTGCGTCTTTACAACCATAAAAAGCTAAACAATTTTGGTGCAAATATTTGTTATGAGAAAACAAATTCTCATCTTTATCTACTATGAAATTATTTATTTTTAGATAAACAACTATGAGGGTTGGAACAACTGGAATATTAGTCTAGAACAAAAAAAAAGGTTTACAAGAAAATGGCAGAATCTAATACAGAGCAAGCAGAAAATTTAAAACAATTTAAAAAATATCTGAAGCAAGAAAGTACAAAATCAACATTATGTTAAATATTTTTCAAATATGGTTATACTTCCGTACATAACCATAATGGGAAACCTGAAACAAAATAGTAACCATGTTAATATAGCGCGCAGTGGTACTTCAAAACTCACATATTCAGTTTGATCAACCAACAACGTTTCAAAATCTTTTCAAGCTTCTATACAATTTGATCAAAACTTTGGTTGTACCAATATACAAAAATTGGTTGATGCTTTGAGTTTCCATTACCAAAGGTGTAGGAACAAAAAACATATCTAGAATTGATATTCAATTGTGGTTTAAGCATTATTAGCACAAAATTCTTTGGTAGATAACTTAAAATTTCAATCTTACTTTCGCTATGTGTTTTTCAAAATATGCATGTAGCATATATAGTTTCATTATTAAAGGATATCATACGTTCCTATCTACTAAAATTTCCAGATTAATCCATATTTTTATAGATGTTTTATAATGCATTAGGGGGACTCGGAAGGGGGAAAATTTAGTATATTCGAACATACTATTTCTGGGAGTTCTCTTAGGTTTTTACATTTAAATTTGGATTTTTTTTTTGATCGGTAAAGAATTTGGTGCTGGCGAGTTTCGAACTTAGGTCACTGGTTTCATCACTCAGTGAATTTACCACTGTACTACAGTGGCACCGACAAATTTTGTGTAACAAGATACTTTGTATGCAGTGATTTTCGTTTGGCTATGATTTCAAACACGTGTTTTATGGTTATTAGCATTCTTTTTTGTTTTATTCTTTTAAAATGAATAAGAAGATTCACTATTTCTTGCCATACATGTATATTTTAAACAAGGGAACATTTTTTAAATACCCCTTAAAATCTCCATTATTTTATAATAATGAGAACATGTATTTCATTACCATTATTAGTTTGCTTCCATGAATTAGATATCCCCATAATATATCCAAGGATATGGCCGTCCAAAACGTCCAAGGGTATCTAACTTTTATCAAATAGAAAATAATTTGCTAATCAATAATTTTTTTTAAATGTTCTGATGCATCCGAGGAGTGGGACGGCGCAATTCCCACTAGACGTGGTGCGTCAGATCTGAAAGTAATTCAATTTAAATTATATTTAACTGCGAAGAAAAAAAGTTTATGAAAAATTGAATGTAATGTAGGGGCGCAACATTCGCCGTTAAAGGAACAATCGTTGATCTCCGTGGCATGTCCAGTGTGCAAAGAAAGATACGTCTATATGAAAGGTGAGCCATGGTGATAGATGTGCGGTCATAGTAAACGCACCAATTCTACGGTAACAAGTAGAAATGTTGAGTTATAAATATTCATCTATTTCTTATTACATTTTATAAACAAAATGTTACTAAACTAATACATGCTTTGTGACAGTTACATTCTCCAAGTTATAGTACACGATGGTAATTACATCGGTATTTTTACAACAATGGGACAAACGGCTGAAGTGGTTACAAGTAACAATATAAAAGTAACAAAAATGATGGCATTGCCAAAGGTAGATTTATATGATATGTAACCAAGATGTTTATGATGAGCACAATATTCAAGGGAAAAAAAGAAATGATGAATGCAACCTCTTAAATAATAATTTTGTCTTGTAGAAAAACCGGACAGACTGGGTAGAAGAAATATTAACTGCAATAGGGAAATCAATGGTCTTTAGATTCATACTTGAAGAAAGAAACTTCATATATCTCACTCGAAAAGCACATGACATATTTCATTATGATAATGCTTTGGAGAAAGCATATCTATTAAACAAAAATGAATGGATAAGTACAACTCCTGACAGAGACACCTCTCGGGTAAAAAAAAAAACATGACATCATAGAAAACAATGATGACGTGCCAATGTTGATAAAACTGAATGAACATGATGATGAAATGGACGAGATTATGGAGAAGGATCCTAACATGCCACCGGTGGTCGAGATAAATGAAGAGGGCAGTCAAGTGTTTACTTATTAATATAGATCATAAATAGCATGAGTATTTATTTTTAGACACACCGCTTTTGAGATATATATTATTAATCTCCGACAGTATATTATTTAAATTTTTTAAAACCAAAAACCAAAAGTGGCAATATTAAGAAAATGGATGCGAATCATAATTAACAGTGCTACTATGGCGTTCTTTCTTGGGGACCAGTGCCAATTTTGGATAAGGCATATTAAGTTGTATCATAGAACTACGCATAAGTAGTAGTTCAAACACCACAAACAAACATGTAATGCGACAAGGTGTTACGCAAACTGGATTCAACATAATATTGTTACATTAACCGACTTTTCTAAATCTCAACATAAATAAAGCTATCTCTGCAGTAACATTGCATGCACACTTCTTGCATTTCATAATTCTGTTTATTTTCTTTTGAAAAGTTGCATTTCAAAAATTTGCATGTGATATGTAACACCTTTTACATTGAATGTCAATATTATTATGCGGACATTTCTAGGAGAAGGGAGATGTTTGTAATGGCTGGATGTCAGCCATTCTTTATCTCCCCAAAGAGTAGATCACCGTTGATTCTGGTTATAGAAAAAACACATAAATCTAGACAATGTTTTATAAATCGAGAATAGATCACGTATTAGTTGATCGATCACGACCGTTCTTTATATGACCAAAATATAAAGGGACGTCTAATGAAAAAAAAAAACATTGTTCCTTATAATATATAAGATATCTTCCAAAAAATTTACAGATAAAGCCTGGGGATAGGACAATTTGTTAATAAAAAAAAAGTTGGGGAAAAAAACATGTAATAATATTCAATTGCAAATAATTATAGACATATAGTATAATTAAATTATTTTAAATCTTGAATTTATGGATCAGTTTCTTTTTAGCTATTTTAATATCTTCCCATAAAATTCATACATGAATTTATGTATATAATATCAATTTTAAAAATTATTAGATACCTAAAGGGTATCAAAGTTCCCTATTCCTTTAGAAAACCAAACTAATCAAAGACTGTTCGAAAAAATCTAATGCATTTTACCAGGGTCGAAGCCCGCCGCTCTAAATTAGTTGATCCCATCCATCCCAGTGCGTAGCACTGGTCAACACGTGATTGACTACTTAACAGGTTTTTTGAACGACTGGGATAGACTTCTTAATTTTTAAAGGTTCCCCAACTCAATTAGTGAAAATACAACGTGTTTTTAATTATTATTTTAAAGGCTGTTGGACTCTTCCGGTGGATATCAAATCCGAAAATTGAACTTTCTCAACCACAAATAAACCAATTTATCTCAAAAACAAAACACTGTAATTAAAATCACGAAACATAAGCATAAGTGAATCAAAATGAAATAATATAGTTGGTGAATCAGAGCACCAGCTTAGCGATAAGCAGCATCCCAGAAAGCCATATTCCTACTAACATAAAAATTAACCCTATCCTAAACCAAATGCATCGATCAACTTCTTAAATCTCAATATAAATAAATATATAATTATGTTTAATTGCAAATAAATATAGACATGTAAAATTTAATTTAATTATGGAGTCAATTTCTTTTTAATTTTTTAATACCCGTCTATAAAACCAATACATTAACATGAATTTCTAATACCAAATTTAAACCATCAAATAATAAGACATCTAAAAGGTATCAAAGGTCGCTATCCCTTTAAAAATAAAACTAATCAAATATTATTCAAAAAAGATATTAATGCATTTGTCCACGGGTGCGGGGCGAAGCCCCGCCACGCTAAATTGGCTGATCCCACCGGCCCCGGTGCGTAGCACGGGTTAGATACTAGTAAAAAAAAAAGATAAAAACACGATAAAATGTATGAAAAAAAATTAGAAATTATATGGACCTAGGAAGAGAAAACGAATGAGGCTTGGTTTGGTAATGCTTTTATTTTCTCAAAAGCACTTTCAAAAGCTATTTATGTCAATAATTTTTGAAATTAGTGTTTGGTAAAAAAAATCAAAGTGTTTTTATTGAAAGCACTTCCCAAATTCCTCAATTTTTAAAAAGCTACCTTGGGAGGAGGAGCTTTTAAAAGCTACAAAAGCTTCCATTCCTATAAGATGTGAGCCCCACCTAAATTTAATGATTGATTTATCTTTTTTATCCCTACTTTATTTTATAAATGACAAAAGTTACATTGCCCTTAAATTTATATACAATCAATCTTTTTTTTGTCTATTTCTTATATTGCATTCTTTAATTTTTTAAATTTTTTTAATTTTTCAAACTATTTTATATACCATTTCATTTAATTTGTTAACATGGAGTGATGTATAAGTTTTTATTTATTACTTTAAAATAACTAAAAAAAAAAAAAAAAAAAAAATATTAAATAATTACTTAATTTTAGTTTCATTTTTTGTTTGAAATATATATATATATATATATATATAAGTATTTAAGTAAAATAATTTTTTAACAATCATAATAATAGTGGTAATTAGCAGGGCCGTTTTATACATTTGTGGTACTCTAGGCGAATAATTTTTTTGGGGCTCTTTTATGAGTTCACAAATCGGGCGAGAGATGGATATTTTAATTATAAGAAGCTTAACATGAAAACTTGGATTAGGCAATGCGGCCGAAGGCCGCCAAAAAAAATCAGTATTTTTTTTTTTTGGTTAGATTTTGGGTTCTCAGCTTGTAATTTGGTATAAAAGTACCCTAAAATGGGTTGTTGGTTTCAAAAATTGAAATTTTAGTGATGCTTATAGCTGTTATCAAATATTTAGCAACAACTATAACCGTAAACAACTAACTGTAATTTAAATAAGTGTGATAAAAAAATTAGCAACACTTATAAATGCCACATATTGATAATAATAAAATGAAAATAAATAAATTTGGGCCCCCAATAATTTGGGGCTCTAGGAAGCTGCCTAGACTGCCTTGCCCTTAAGCCGGCCCTGGTAATTAGTATGAATATTAATATTATATAGTAAAATAATTAATTATTTTTAAACCCATAAAATTGAATAAACCTACCATTAGAGATATGTCTGTTTTTGTCATTTGCTACAACAACTATGGTTGAATCTGAAATTTTACCAAACACACTTTGATTGCTTTTTTAATCAGCTTCAACTTTAATTAATATTTTACCAAACGTCTAACTGCTTTTTTCTCACAGCACAGCACAGCAACGCACAGCAGAAAAGTGCTTTTACAAAAGCTGCAGCAATACCAAACTAAGCCAGAGTCTTAACAAAAAATTTCATTCCTCTTCCACTCTCTTCGCTTTGAATAAGAGCATCTCCAATACCAGGGATCAAGGTCATTTTATATAGAAGTCTTATTTACACCTTTTAGTTGTGGGTTATTTACTACAGTACATGATAAAAAAGTAAATAAAGATAAAACTTTCTACATAAATTTATCTTCAATCTAAGACAAAAGGTAATGGATTTAAGCTAGTTCCTACGGGGGAAGCAAAGTCTCAAGTTTGCCACTTTTGCGCCCATTATGGGCATGGCAAAGTTGCAACTAGGCCTGGCTAAGTGGAAAATTTGGTTGAAACTACACATGACGCTCTAGTCTAGATCGCCAGCAGTTGAGACTCGACCGTTCGGTGCATACTAGATCGCCCCAGTAATTCTGATCCAACGGCCATAATTTTCCCTTATAAATACTCAATTCTGAATTCATTTTAACTCACACTTTTTATTTCTTAGCTCTTCCAATTGTTCAAAATATGAGTATGGCTCAGTTCATAGAAGAGCAACATGCTGCCGAAAATCAACAAGCTGAACAACGAGCCAATGTGCAAAATGAAATAAGAAGAGCAAAAACTAATCAAATAAGAGCACATCAACGCAATTTTAGTATTGTTGAAGATAAATGCATCTGCAGGAATTATGTTTTATTTACTAATCATCTCATCGTTGATAGCGCACTACATGACATGCCGTTTTGGGGACGCGTTTTTCAGAAATTTGAATAAGAAACAGTAAACCTCATCAATCCTTATCCGCTGGTGTTGAATGGTCGGCTTGTTATATTCTAAGAATATTAAAAATTATATTGCTATTTACGGGAAAAAACGACATACTTGTACTGTATTATGGGAAAAAAAGTTGTGGAGGAGGCAAGTGCTCGATGAAGCAAATGCTCGAAGCAGAAAATCGTTTGAACCTTTAAACAAATGTACTGCACGGGAGTACTTTGAGTTTGAGAGACTAATTTGTAGGACCCTGACCTAAACCAAGACAATGGTTGTTCCAGGTTCAATTCGGTCACAAGAGGAGGAGAAGGGTCGGTCTGTAGGGAGAGAAGCTGAGAATGTGTGGAGATCAACGAAACTTGATTGATTGATGATGCGATATTTTGAACTGCTTTGAAGAGGAACTCTCTTTGTAGACCAGAGATTCTCTGTAAGTGTGTGATAAGTGACTACCGTAGGTTTGCTTAGGTTGAGTCTTTTGTTGTCAAAATCATAGGTTCAAAAACTTATTTATTGCAGCACATCGATCTCCTGTAAGTGATGACAGTTGAAGGAAGTTAGAGAACTTGCAAAAACCACTTCCACTTTGGGTGAAAGACTTGGTTTATTGACTATCCACTATTCCATTTACTCCTTAACTATTAACACGACTTACTCACATTTCTCATCGTGGATGTGCCTCACATCGCATGTGTTGCAGGCCTCCGAGACCAAAACCCTAGTGATATCCTCCCATATGACATGGATTGATGTCTCATTATGAATTAAAGTTTGTTTTGCAAACGTGCGACCAATCTTTGACCCAAAACTACGAGTCTTGATTAATGAACTGAATAGTTGTTGATGGGTGAAAACTACTCCTGCAGAATTTAGTAATTTGGGGTGTGGATGAGGAATGAATCTAAACCTTCAACAAATGCACTGCGCGGTGAGTGCTTGTAGATTCGAGAGATCAACTCATGCAAGTCCGGCCTAAACCAAGAAATGGCCGTTCAGGACTTGTTTCGGTCACAAAGTGAAGGAGATGGGGTTGATCTTAGGGAGGGAAGCGAAGAAGGTGTTGAGATTGTGAAGGTGTTGGCTTGCTTATGACTTGTGACAGAAGAAAGATGAGCAAGCTTACGGTTGATGTGCAGGAGGCTCGGGGTGTTTGAATACGGTTTTTGTATTAACACTTGGTTTCTGTCGACTGAACTTGTGTTGTTCTCCGTTATTCCTTGTTTGATTTGAAATAGGGCGGAGAACCTATTTATACAAGTCATTGAGCCTCATTCACGTTTCTCGTGGGAAGTGGAGGTAGTGGAATGATGGAGTAGTGGAGTTGTGTCGGTGATACACGACCAGTCTTGCCCACTTCTCATATTCATCTCTAACCGCCCATGACTTCCTAACACGTTCTTGTGATGGCGCGTTGCACGCCGCACGCCGTAAACCGCCGCACCAATACCCCAAAGATGTATCCCCCGGCTTGTGACATGATTGATAACGGAATGTGGATCGTGGATCCACGAAAGGTAGCATGTAATGCTGGGATTGAATAACTGCGTTATTGAGGAAGTCGATACTTGTGAAGTATCGTGTGTATTTTATGCGTGCATAATGCATTACGGTGGTAAAGTGATGGGTAATGACTCCTCACTAACCAAATAACTCCCGACCGTGGTTGTATAACCAAGTCGGTGAAGTCGGACGGATGAGATGATGTTTGAGACACTCATCTGCGACCGTTGATGAAATTAGGTTTTAAAAGAGGTGCGCAAGCATCACTCTTCAGCTTGGTCGAAACCAAGCATGGGAAGGGTTTTGAAGAGGACCGACCGGGCATGTGTGTAGACAACACGCCGGTGTGCACGTCCATACTTCACTTTCCCAAGAAGGCGCGATCTAAGCCACTCAATTTGACCGGTAAAGTTGAGTGATTGAGATCGATTTGCGATAGGAGTTTGATGCCGCAAGGAGTCGCGCACCATACCCTTTTTCCGGCGTGTTTTCCAAGATGACCGACTTGGTCGGTCTTGGCCGGTTGGTTTGGCGTGAAGATGGTAGGCTGATGTTCACGCCCATGTCTCACCGTCCCATGAAAACGTGATCTAAGCCACCCAATTCGTCCGGTGAAGTTGAGTGGTCGAGATCGATTTGCAATTTGGGAAGTGTAACCACGCATGTTTGAGCGGGCGTTTTGGATTGGCCAGGCATGATATGCCTTGGCCGACCGCATGAGGAGGTAGATGGGCTCACGGTGGTCATCTTGGTGTGACCGACCCTTGCTCAATCTAATCAGGACCCTCCATTCGTGCCGGGAGAAGATGGACGTGCGTGATGGCTTGAACCCTAATTTTGGCTTTCAAAGCCGCGCGACCATGCTATTTCAAAGTGACGAATGTGTTGTAACCAACCATGGTTGGTTTTGACCGATTGGTCAAGTGTGTAGGCGGTCACATGGTGATTGTGTCGACATGCTCCGGCCCTTTGAGTCTACATCTACACCCTCCATCTATACCGCGAAGATGGATGGTTGAGACCGCTTTTGCGGCACATGTAATATGCCGCAAACCCTAATTTAGGTTTTCCGTCCATAATGCTTGGTATGGACGGTTTCTTGGCAAGCGAAGGTCAATGGTCGACCATGCGGGGTCGGCCGTGTGTATTCCATACCCGCTTGGGGGTGATGGAATTGATCCGGGGTCATCCAATCATGCTTGTGGAGTTGGATGATCGCGATCGAATCATATTTGGGACCGATATGGTCAGTGCCGGATGCTCAATCGGGCTAGTATAACACACCGAGAGGGGCTCAATCGGGCTAGTATAACACACCGAGAGGGCTCGGGCTAGTATAACACACCGAGAATCGCCTGTACGGGTATTTCGTACATGGTTTCATTATAGTGCTTGAGGTTCGTGTTACTCCGTAAGAGTAACACTCGGCCGTCATGCCACACCGATAATGATCATTATAGTGCTTGGAGGTTCGTGTTACTCGTAAGAGTAACACTCGGTCGTCATGCCACACCGGTAATGAGTACAGGAAATACAAGGCCGATATGAAATTCACGGGGGAAGGGATTGTTGCTACATGCTCCGTTCTTGGTGAATTAAGTGAGGAGTATCCAACACTTTATAAATGGCTTTATCTTTTACAAGATGTCGCCGCATGAGTTTTCTCGCGGTTATTTACAAATTTAACCTTAAACGAAAATCCACCATCAACATTAAGTCCCCTGCCTAGCACATAATGGTTACACTATTGTGTGGTAGGCATGAGATGGTGACATACATATGTGAGAAAGACATGATAAAAAGGAGTTTACCCAGAAGAGTGTTGGCCGACCGCTAATTTCCCACGCCGTCACACTTGTGTGGAATACTTTGGTGGGACCGGTTTCCTTCTTTGGGTATTTGAATCAGAAGAGGAATCCAAACAAAGAGGTATCCTTGTTCTATTGGGATTCTTCTAATTTTTGTCTATAAAAGAAGCCAAACCCCTTTTTCTTTTCTCTCATTTTTTTTTTTTTTTTTTTTTTTTTGTTGTCAAAGCAGCTCCCGTCCGTGACTTTTTGACCGCCAATAGTTGTCTTTGTCTGAGCCGCCAATAGTTGTTGGAGCCGCCGAAACCGCCACCGTCGGAGTTGCCGCCCGTCCAAGGTAATTTTCGGTCTCTTTTTTTTTTTTTTTTTTTTTTTTTTTTTGAGAAAAGTAAAACCCTAGTTTGTTAGGTAAACACTTTTGTAAGACATGTGCATGCTTAGCTTTCTCCACCATTTGGCTTGAATCCCGTAGACACGATTCCCATGAATAAAGAAAGTCGTATGATGCATGCGGATGAATGAATGCGGGCCCGCCGGGTATGCCGGAACATGGGTCTTATTCACATATGCTTGGCTGAAATTTACTCCGAACTTGAAACTTGTACCGGACTTGAAACCAATACCAGACTGACTTGAAACTTATACCGGAGAACTTGAAATCAATACCAGACCGAATCTTGTATGATGTTTGGACCGGCCATTGTGTGAGTTGTGTCTTGCCGTGTGTGACTACACTTCTCATATGCTTTCATACAAGTTCTAACTCCTGTCTTTTATTTCATTCATGTAGAAAAGAACTTCGTCGATATGTCTTCTCAAGATAATGTTGGTGCCAAGTCGGGAAGTGTTGATAGCTTCAAAGATATGCCGAACATCAATGATGAGTTGTTCACCTCGCCTTTTCCAAATATTAGGAAGCATCCTTCTCATAAGATAGTCTTGCTTTCCGATTCAGAAAATATGGATGATGATCCATTTTCTTCTTCCGCACTTGTGATGAGATTTTGTCTCCAGAGAAACGAATATCCGCCTTCTCCTATTGACTTCAAGATTTGCCATGCTCCACTGGGTTCTTATGAAGGATGGATGAGACGCATGTTGAGTAATAAGGGTATTAAGGACAATTTGACCAAAGCACAAATTCTCGATGCGGTCATGGCATCTGCTACCCTCGAAATTAGGAAAGACACCGCGGGCTTGATCACCTTCATTTCTCGGTGGCGTATTTCCACTCACACAGCCATATCTAGATGGGGAGAGATGACTATTACTTTGGAGAGTGTAGCCGCATTAATGAACCTGCTCGTTGCCTAAGTCTTTTTACGAGCTCTCCGATGCGGAACAAAGTAATTATGATGCTATACTTCAAAAGGCGAAGGGATTCGAGAGTCCGGACAAGGAGGAGAAAAAGGATGCGAGATGCTTTTATACTTGGTGGGTTTCGGAGTGGTCTTCTGCACCTGCAGTTGAATCAAGAGTTGGAAAACGAGCTCAAGCATGATTGCGTTCTCTGTCTTTATGGCTATCCAGTGGATATATTTGATGATGGTTCAGGGAAGAAGACCATAAGAGGTGAGCTTGTTAAGATTGCCATAAGGTCTGGCGCAGGTGAAGTTCTTCCTCTAGGTGCATTGTTCCTTGGATCGCCGTATTCTCATCCGGACGCTTTAGCAATGGATATGCACGTTTCTAACGGGTACAAGAAGGTGGAGTCGCACGTTCACTTCGCTTTTCTTCAGCGCTCTTATGGGAACACTTCGTGGTTATGCTCCTACTCCCCGCACCTTCACTCGTTAACTTGTACGGCGGCTCGAGAATACTCCGATGGAATAAGAAGCGCCCTAAAGCCGGTGTGAAACTTGTGGAGGTATTTGACAACATTTCTTCCGTAGATTTTCGTCCATGGGGGCCGATTCACTCTTCCATCGTTCATCCAAAGACCTTTGCCGACGATCCCGGCGTTGTGTTGCGCACCGATGTCAAGACCATGAGATCTGAGGAAATTATTTACCCGCGCAGCTGCATTCCAGATATGTCCCGTCTCTATTCGACGGAGAATTTTCGTGACTCCGTACAACATTGACAGGGCTGCTCGCCAAATGGGATTCGATCAGGTGTCCCATTTATCCGTCCACCAGTGGGCTCAGGAAGAATTCCTTCCACAAATTCTTAACGCCAATGTGTTCTTAGACCGGTGAGCCTTCCCTTCCGCCTATTGGGAGAAACCCAAGTGGTGACCGCTGTGTATAAAGAATTTTGGGGAAACAACTGTTGATCTTCCGAAATTTTCGAAGAGTGTTGTGACGAATTTCCCGTAATGAGCCATCTTCCGACGTCTTGACGAAGCATTTCCGGTTGAAGCCACTTCCAGCCAAACGGACAAGAGCTGAGGATTGCAGTCCCCAAGTAGGAGAGAGACCCAAGAGGCAAGCATGCGGTCCGGTAATCCTCAATTCTTCCAATATGCAGGTATTTAAATCTCCTCCCATCGATTCTTTCATTTCTCCAGTGTAAGTTCTTCTAAAGCGATCCTTGTTTTAAATCAGGGAATTTCGAAAGATAATGCCTTCACAAGGTTGGCACGCATTCAAAACGGAAGGCCGGCCAGATCGGTCTTCATGTCGAGAAGTCCGGCGGTGCGGACCTTCATGCTGAGAAGTCTGGCGGTATGGACCTTCATGCTGAGAAGTCTGGCGGTACGGACCTTCATGCTGAGAAGTCTGGCGGTATGGACCTTCATGCTGAGAAGTCTGGAGAAACCGCTCCTTTTTCTGACCACGACAGAGATGATGCAAGCTCGGTTGAACAAGGCGCTTTCCTTAGTGATCTTGTCGACGGGGTCGTGACGGAAATCAGCACCCAGAGTGAAATAGATGTCGTAAGGAATGCAAGAGAGACGGTGCCCGCTGTAGTTGAGACGGCTCCCCTTGGCATCCATCCTGAACAGGCTCCGGACCATATGGCTATTGTGGTGACTTCTTCGAAAGGCCTCCCCGTGAATCGACAAGACTCCCGCGGTCGCCGAATTGCCGGTGATGCAGCCTCGGGGCTTTGTTCGATCCTCCTTTTACTGTCCCTTATCCAGGTCATGTGTTGGTTGGTGGATTCAGCGTGTTTGGTTCGGTTTGAAAAGTTGTACACGACAACTGGAAGAAACACGGCCATATTGCTACCACCACGAAGCTCAAGAGTCGTCTTGCATTGGTCAACCGCGTCCAAGAAGCTTTAGTTTCTATCCATGGGATGAGCGCCACGACCGGGTCGAACAGGTTTCCGAGGAGGTGATTGAAGACCGGAGGTGCCATCTGGACGTGTTTGCGCAGCATGCCTTCAATGCTCCTTGGTTCTTCGTGAGGGTTCTCCGAGATTCGTGGAGCTCCGAAACTACATGATGAAGTCCCTTCCGCGGACTGTGTTGCTCGCCAGAAGAAGAGGTTGAGAGGTTGTCTAAAGAACCGAGCCGAAGCGTGCCGTGCTTCAAAGGATGAAAGTCTCTCTTGCCCGTAAGGATGAGTTGTTGCTTAAAGACTTTCCTTGAAGTATTCGTGCTATATTTGGCGTTTTCTCTTATATGCTTTTCTTTTTTGAGTGATAGTGAGGATCTTCTTTTTTGAGTGATAGTGAGGATTTTCTTTGACTTAGGTTTTGGATTAATAGGTAATTGAATTGGCTTATTTTGAGATAGTTTTGTGAACAACCCTTTTGAAAGAGATTATGTTAAATGAGATTTGCATCTTGGTCATGAATGATTGCACATATTACATGAAATTGCAAATGTCATGTAAAAGGGAGGTACGAATGGAAACAAACATGGCGTTTGATCACTGAGCCTCTTTCATCACGTGCGGGATGCTAAGTCCCCAGTGAATTCTAAACTATCTTTCTTGTAAAGTTGTTGAGTAAAACTTACTTGCCTTTTGAAGCCTCACTTATATCAAACCGGGAGTAGTCTCTCTAAGAAAATCCTCCGAAAGCTATCTCTAAACCAAGCTTCTCCCGAACAATGCGCTTCAAAGCGTTGCATTCTTTGGGGTGGGGTGATGAAGGAACCGGTGGTAATGACAATACCTCGGGTCCATTACTTCTTGATCAAGAGGCGGACGCCATACCGGGGTAGCTCCACCTCTTCATTTCGCACCCATGTCTCCGGAGTCAGAATCTTCTTCATTGGGAATGGGAAATGTAAGTGCCTTGAGTCTGGCTTTTCGCGCGTTAGTGGGCGTTGTAACGTCTCTCCGCGGCTTTGACGTGGAACAGGGATGAAGTTGGAAGATTTGTGAGTGCCATCATATCTTGCGGATCGCTTGCCTAGGTAGAGGGATGTGGAAGGTGTTGTAATGTCACCGAGTGAGGACCGGATTGAACTCTCCCATCCTCTCGTATTCAGGCATTTCCTGATTGATTTCTCCTTCCTCAAGCGTTCCTTCAGTTGGTTGGAAGGCCGACGCGGATTGGACAGTCTTTCCGTGCTTCAATAAGAGTTTTGAAATACAAATCTTCTAGCAGGGCTCCATAGGCTGCAGGCTCCCTTTCTTTATCCGGCAGACATTGTAGTACTCCGGACAAGTCTTTTCTCCCGTGGAGTTGTCTCGGATCTTCATTGTCGACTGGACCATGCTGTTCATCTTTCCTGAGTCTCTTGGCTCTTTTTGCCTCTCCACCGGTAAAGGTGTGACTCCTGGCTAATGATTCAACATTTCTTGTGCTGCCTGAGTAGACGCTCGTCGACCCTTCTTGTAATTGTGCCGCTATATCATTCAAAAGGCGAAATGTCTCGCTCTGCCTCCTGGTGATACCGGCTTGATTTGCCAAGACATCCTCCAGCATTCCAGCTATGCTTCCCATGATATCTGAACCGCCCGTAGTTTTAGGATACATTGCGAGATGGAAACCGAAAATTGAGGATTCAATTTTATGCAACCGATAGATCAATCTCCCACTGTGGTCGCCAATTGTTGATGGGTGAAAACTACTCCTGCAGAATTTAGTAATTTGGGGTGTGGATGAGGAATGAATCTAAACCTTCAACAAATGCATTGCGCGGTGAGTGCTTGTAGATTCGATAGATCAATTCGTGCAAGTCCGGCCTAAACCAAGAAATGGCCGTTCTGGATTTGTTTTGGTCACAAAGTGAAGGAGATGGGGTTGATCTTAGGGAGGGAAGCGAAGAAGGTGTTGAGATTGTGAAGGTGTTGGCTTGCTTATGACTTGTGACAGAAAGATGAGCAAGCTTACGGTTGATGTGTAAAGGCTCCGGGTGTTTGAATACGGTTTTTGTATTAACACTTGGTTTCGTCGACCGAACTTGTGTTGTTCTCCGTTATTCCTTGTTTGAAATAGGCGGAGAACCTATTTATACAAGTCATTGAGCCTCATTCACGTTTCTCGTGGGAAGTGGAGGTAGTGGAATGATGGAGTAGTGGAGTGTGTGTCGGTGATACACGACCAGTCTTGCCCACTTCTCCTATTCATCTCTAACCGCCCCATGACTTCCTAACACGTTCTTGTGATGGCGCGTTGCACGTGCACGCCGTCAGAAGCGATAGGTGTAGAATACAACGTATTTAATATCTAGTATTTATGCTTTCTTTGCGAGTTTTCTTGTAAATTATGTATCTTATGTGTGCTTTTGAGTTTATTAGGTGCAATGGAGTCATTTGGAGCAAAAAGAAGTGGAAATAGCTACAAAAGTGAAGTCACAAGTGGAGAAAGGCCAAAGTCCAATTGGAACTCATTCAAATGCAAGATTTCTACTTTTCATTGTGTAGAGGACGAGAAGATGAAGACAATGGCGAAAGAACGGAGTCATTCGGAGTTCGTATGAAGAAGTTATGAGCAAAACAAGAACTTGGAAGACTAAGGGCTAAATGGTTATTTCATAGAGAATTGCTATTATTGTCACCCCCGCTGTACGTTAAGGGGTAGTCTTGGTTAAGGGACACCTCTTTTGGAAGGAGTATTAAACATAGGTCAGTTAAGGTTAAGGGATAACCAATTCGGGTGGCCCTTGTCCAAGATTGTGGGTGTATTTATCCGTCCACTACTTGTACCATAATTCAATCGAGAGAAGATATTTTCTCTCTTTTATTTTGAATCTGAGCCATGAATGATTGAAGATGATGGTCACTGTGCTAACAAGGGTTTGAGGAAATCGATTAAGAAAAGAAGAATGGGTGACTCTCAGTGGCGCTGTTGAACTCGAAGACAAAGTTACGGATGAGATGATAGAGCTGGAGGTAGTGATGGTGTCGGAGGCGGAGTTCAAGACTACTCGAACCAGGGAGAAGAAACGGAGTTTTGCTGCCATCGATTTACAGTGAGCAACTGAAAGAGATTTGACAGGTTTAGTGAGTCCATGAATTATAATCAGAAGATGGGTTTGCATCGGATTGGAAGTTGAAATCGTTTCTGTTGCCAAGAAGCCGGCCAAGAAGACGAGTTCACCGCCATTGGTTGATCATGGAAGAACGGAGTGTGTTTGATTGAATGATTAAGGTTGTGTATGAAATTGGATGTTACAGGGAAGGAGATGTGCACAATATCATCAACGACAAGCTTAAACCTGTGTTACCAGTTTCTTGCACACCAGTTGCTTGTAGAAATTCCTGAAAGTGCAGCTCTTGACTGAAAGTTTAGTCTCATGCTGCCATGTTTGATGTGGTTGTGCTGTTGCAGACAAAGACAGGATGAGGTTGAAATAGTGGTGCAGGTGAATGAGACGGAAGTGGAATGAGCTCGAGTTGCAGAATATGGCATTGGATGGTGATGTTGTCTGTGACAATCAATAGAAGGAAGAGGGTTTCTTTGGTGCTTATGTTGAATAAGAGCTTGAAGAACGGCGAGATAATGGTCTTGTTGCATAAGCTGGTTTAGTGAGTTGGTGCAATTTGGTGATTGGCAAGTTGTGATGTTGGCATTAGAGCTACTGGTGTATGATGTTACCGCAATTGAAATGGTGACTACATACAGGGAGCTGCATTGATGGTATGGTTCGAGCTTTGAGTCTCTTGGGCAAATTATCTTTGTTGTTGATGGGATACATGCTATGGCGCTGGCGGTTCGAAGTGATGACATGTTAGTGCAATGGCTTGGAAAGACGATGAACTGATAGAAGGAGTCGCAACTGAAACAAAGAGATGATGGTTGAGTTCTGTGTTGCCAATGCTAAGGTCTGCAGCTGGCAGTGAGTTGAACTCAGTCATGTGGGAATGGTGTTGCTACAATGAATAATGATGGCTGTGAAGCTATATTGCAGCTGCAATGAGGACTGGTGGTGACTGGCACAGGGAATGGTGAGGAAAGGTGAGGCAATGGTTGCAGGGAGCAGAATGGAGTTTAATTGGTCCTGGTGAAGTTGTGAGACTTCAGGGTGTTGGCTATGGTTGCAGGTGGTGTTTAAGATGAGAGTGTAGCCATGAACTGATGGTTGCAGGGGATTGAGTTGAGCAATTGGAGGTGCTACGGGTTATGGAGCTGACATTACATATTGTGTGGTTCATGTGGTGTCTTGGATCACTGAGGCTGTATTGCAGGGATGTAACTGACTTTGTTGGAGCTGGTGATGTTTGTCTCTGCTTATGCGAAAAGGAGTCATGTTGTCGTTGTATCGCAGTACGCAGTGACGAGGAGTAAAGCTGGAGCTATGCGACATAAGTAAAGCCATAGTACAAGTGATCTTGTCGGTGAGCTGGAAATGGAGGAATTTAATATCGAAAATGAAAGGCTGGTGATGGCGAGGAGTATGACGATGATCTGGTGGTGTTTCAAGTTTCAGTGGTTAGGTATGCACAGAATGGAGATTTCAGTGGAACAAGAATGAGCTTCAGTTTTAGCTGCTATTGAGTTGGAGTTGAGGTTTGGGTCGAGTTATGGGTTATATCAACTGGAATCTCAAGACTCAGGAATGGAAGTGATGCTTTTATGCAAGCAGGTGTTATCAAGCAATAAAGCTAAAGGGTTGAATGGATGTTGGCTTGCTGTTATGCAAGATTGAATGCAGAGACAGTTTTGAGTCGGGCTGAAACAGTGCGAAACGGGGTGAAAATGGTGTCGGTGAGCATAGCCGGGATGTCGGATTGCGGAAGTTAAAGCGTGAATCATAATATTTCACTTTGAATCATGAAAGGGGTATGGGGCGGATGCAAGAATTGATAGCCGGACATATGAGCTACGGACCACGCTTTTGGGTGCGTTTTCGCAAGGAATGAGAAGTTGGGTTTGGTGGTATTTTGTGAATGTTTGAATTGCAGGAAGCGAGTTGAGATATCGGAAGTGTAAAATGTCTTGTGACGGCAAGTAGCCGGAGGCAAGTTCGGGTGGTCGGAGACAAATTTTCCCGCCGACGATTCGGCGACGGTGGCCGGATTCGGCGATGATGTCAAACAATTCGGCGACGCTTTTGGACCCAAAATTCCAGAGACATATTTTTCACTCCGGGCTTGGTGGACCAACTTGGAGACGGGTTTTGAGAAGAATCAACCTAATTTTGGGAAAGTATCTTATGGGAGAAAAGCATATAAATAGAAAACTCTTTTCTAAACCTAGATCATATCTCCATTGGGGGAGACTTCTACTTTTGGTTCTAGGGTTTAGAAACATGATAGGTTTTCTCTTTCTTCTTGCTATGAACTCCTATGCCATGAGTAACTAAGTTTTTATTATTGGTTAAAGATGTAGTTGGATTTTGCAACCAAGTTATGATTTTTATGAATTAGTTTTCTCAATATTATCGTATGATTTCTACGGATTACAATAATTGCATGATTGATGGATTGCAATATGATTGAATGTTTGTTTAGTCGAGTCTAGAATTGATTGAACTCACATCCATATCTATAGCTATTTTAGGGTTTTCATCGACGATAACCTTGAATATTAGTAGCATGATATGATTCTAGGTTGTAGTGATACATCCTTGTAATCATATGTAGAAATTGACCTTTGTTCAATTGTTTGCGCAATGTATTACAATTGCATTGATTTGCCTATTTAAAAACTTAATGCTCCTAGGAATTGAACTTGATTAGCGCAAGGCGTTAGGTTATTCTTTAGGTAGATTTCACATACGCAACTCACTAATGTGTGTGTTGATAACTTTGAAATTACGGAGTATTCTTGCAATAAGGTATTCTATGGCTTTTGATGATAGCGAGATTAAATACGAATTCTATTCATACATTCATAAACTTGTTTACAATTGAAGATGAAACCTTTACCCAATATTTCACATTCTTGATTTGCGTACTTTATTTGCTTTTTGTTTATTTTTATTTACACAAATGAAAATTCCTGTTTTATATAGGAAACCATAACAATTTGACAACCTAGACCTCTCTCAGGGATCGATCCTTTTTCTTGCCCTTTGCCATATTTATATTTTGAGTAGTAAGAAAGTGTAATTATATTTATTGCCATTTACGATGGGATCATAAACCGCCAGACCAATACCCCGCATGTATCCCCCGATTTGTGACATGATTGATGTCCTGGAATGTGGATCGTGGATCCACGAAAGGTAGCATGTAATGTTTTGGATTGAATAATGCGTTATTGAGGGAAGTCGATACTTGTGAAGTATCGTGTGTATTTTATGCGGAGTCGCATTACGGTGTGGTAAAGTGATGGGTAATGACTCCTCACTAACCAAATAACTCCCGACCAGGGTTGTATAACCAAGGCTGGTGAAGTCGGACGGATGAGATGATGTTTGAGACACTCATCTCACGAATTGATGAAATTAGGTTTTAAAAGAGGTGCGCAAGCATCACTCTTCACCTTGGTCGAAACCAAGCATGGGAAGGGTTTTGAAGAGGACCGACCGGGCATGTGTGTAGACAACACGCGTGTGCACGTCCATACTTCACTTTCCCAAGAAGGCGCGATCTAAGCCACTCAATTTGACCGGTAAAGTTGAGTGGTTGAGATCGATTTGCGATAGGAGTTTGATGCCGCAAGGAGTCGCGCACCATACCCTTTTCCGGCGTGTTTTCCAAGATGACCTGACTTGGTCGGTCTTGGCCAGATTGGTTTGGCGTGAAGATGGTAGGCGATGTTCACGCCCATGTCTCACCGTCCCATGAAAACGTGATCTAAGCCACCCATTCGTCCGGTGAAGTTGAGTGGTCGAGATCGATTTGCAATTTGGGAAGTGTAACCACGCATGTTTGAGCGGGCGTTTTGGATTGGCCAGGCATGATATGCCTTGGTCGACCGCATGAGGAGGTAGATGGGCTCACGGTGGTCATGCTGGTGTGACCGACCCTTGCTCAATCTAATCTGTGACCCTCCATTCGTGCCGGAGAAGATGGACGTGCGTGATGGCTTGAACCCTAATTTTGGCTTTCAAAGCCGCGCGACCATGCTATTTCAGGCGGACGAATGTGTTGTAACCAACCATGGTTGGTTTTGACCGATTGTTCAAGTGTGTAGGCGGTCACATGGTGATTGTGTCGACATGCTCCGGGCCCTTTGAGTCTACATCTATACCCTCCATCTATACCTGCGAAGATGGATGGTTGAGACCGATTTTGCGGCACATGTAATATGCCGCAAACCCTAATTTAGGTTTTCCGTCCATAATGCTTGGTATGGACGGTTTCTTTGCAAGCGAAGGCCAATGGTCGACCATGCGGGGTCGGCCGTGTGTATTCCATTCTGCTTGGGGGTGATGGAATTGATGCGGGTCATCCAATCATGCTTGTGGAGTTGGATGGCGCGATCGAATCATATCGGGACCGATATGGTCGGTCTTGGGATGCTCAATCGGGCTAGTATAACACACCGAGAGGGGCTCAATCGGGCTAGTATAACACACCGAGAGGGCTCGGGCTAGTATAACACACCGAGAATCGGCTCATTTGCACGGGTATTTCGTACATGGTTTCATTATAGTGCTTGGAGGTTCGTGTTACTCCGTGAAGAGTAACACTCGGTCGTCATGCCACATTTGATAATGATCATTATAGTGCTTGGAGGTTCGTGTTACTCGTAAGAGTAACACTCGGTCGTCATGCCACACCGGTAATGAGTACGGGAAATACAAGGGCGATATGAAATTCACGGGAAGGGATTGTTGCTACATGCTCCGTTCTTGGTGAATTAAGTGAGGAGTATCCAACACTTTATAAATGGCTTTATCTTTTACAAGATGTCAGCGCATGAGTTTTCTGGTTATTTACAAATTTAACCTTAAACGAAAATCCACCATCAACAATAGTTCATGGTTCAAGGTCATGATGGATGGAGAATGCGGTGCTTGCTGGAACAACAACATGCTCTGTGGACCATGGACATTATAATGATAATCGAATGACCATTATTCTAGTTGAAGCAATAATGATAGTCAAACGACTTGGATATGGTTTAATGAGATTGCTAGATAAACCATGCTGATGCGTTGAGGACTTTGACAGAAATTCGTATGAAAACAATCAAATGATCCTGAGAAGATGCATCTCGATATGAGTGTCATGAGTCGATCGAATGATAAGGAGATAATATAATATCAAAATAATGGTCGTTGATTGAACCAAATGTTGGTTGCCGAACCAATAAAATATTGATAGTTGGATCAGTATGAAATTCTCAAATGTTGATAGCTGGATCAATATGAGAAATATTGCTTTGTAGAGCAATTGATAGTTGAATCAATAAAATATTAATTAAATAAATATTGATAACCAACCAAATATTAAATTAGTAATTAAAATGTTCATTGCTAGATCAACATAAAAATTATCGGGGTTTGAACTTGTTCAGAATTATGCTACACAGAGCACTAGGTTCAAAACCCTAATTGCCATCAATGGATGATCAACTGAGAATCAACCAATGGATGAGAGAAGGACCGGCTACATAAGGTGATGCACCGTCCATGTAGTATCCAGGTGCTCGACTGAGCATTCACCAAAGTCCTTTGCAAAGCAGTTGGTGGAAGGATGATTAATTGTTGCTTAATCATTATTAAAATAGTGCTTAACTGAGCATTAGACAATAAAACCTAATTATGGAGAGAGGAGGGACCGACCAAGGGGTGAGGAACCGACCCTTGGTGGTCATGGGAGCATCTTATGGCGAGTGAATGATTTTTCGCAGTTGCAGGAAAAAGTTTGAACCAGATATGGACTTTGAATGATTAATTAGGTCAAAAATCATCAAAGGATGTGGAACCGGCTTTTGCAAGCCAAAGGGAAAGGTCATGGTGGCATATGCGTGTCACCATGTTGGTCCATCGATCTATCATAGACTTCATCTACCTTACATGTTGCGGCACCCCAATGAATTTCGGCACCCCAGTTAGTTATCTTATTTAATAATTTTTATAATTTGGTTTAGTCGTTAATTAGGGTATGTGCCAAACACATGTGTTGTGCACGCTATTCTTGTGAGTGTTGGTATAAGTCTGTATCTCATGTCCTTCCTATGTATGAAGAATTATCAATAAAAATCATATTTCCTCTCTCAATATTTATGTTCTCCCCAATCTAATCTCTATCCTTAGAGATTTAGAGTTGTTTATATACTGATTTGTATTGTAGATCGCTACAATTTGTATTAGAGCACTCGATCCGAGTGTTCCTATGTAAATATGGTAACTCAAAAAGAATTTGATGCCCTAAACAAGCGATTGAATGAACTTTCTGAAGATCAGAACGAGGGTTTCAAGATCCGTCCGTCCAAGCTCAAAAACCCATTATGTTTTGTGTTATAGATTATTTTTTTAGCACTCAACATTCGTTCATTTTATATGGCTTTTTCTTATGCTTATTCCAGTTACGTAATTCTGTACAAACTAATTGTAACGTGGGCACCAGAATATGGAACCTACTATAATTGACATTAGCATAACTAAAATGCTTGCTCTTTAAATTTATAGGGATGATGGTTAATGATGTGTTCAGAGCTTATGTATGATTAGAGATATATCGTTTTGTTCTCCGATTTAAATTTAATATAGGGAAGGAGATACAATGAGTTTAGGAAATCAACAACAAGCTCATTTTTGGATCATCAGTTTCTTGCACACAAGATGCTTGTGTAAAGGTCTGAATAATTAAATGCGAAAAGTCAGTGAAAAATTACAAGTTGGTACTACTAGCGCCGGAAAACAAGAGTCGGTGAATATAACGTGAACAATAAAATTTTGTTGAATCATAAATGGGTACTTGTTGGGTGTGAAATTTGGCGGAGGGATACGTGTATTTGAAATCGCAAAGTAGATGGGTTTTTGGAAAGAATTTGGCTATACAAGATGCACTTGAGTGAATAATGCATATTCTGAAGAAAAAAAATATTTTTTGGCTAAGTTGCACCCGAGTGCTTAATGTATATTTTTTTGAATTTTTTGTTCATTTTTTTCTTTTTCTTTTCTTTAATACTTGTTTTGGGTTGATATTTTGATGGTGAATATGATGTTAATGGAGGCGGATTTGTCGCTCGAGATCATGAATTAGTAATTTTGGTTGTGTATAACATAATACAAGTGATTAGTAAGATAAACATAGATTTATCCACGGAATACAGAAGATGCACCCGAGCGCGTAATGCATATTCTTATAGGAAAAATATTTTGGTCATGGTTGCACCTGGGTGCATAATGCATATCTTATAAAAAATATGTTTGGCCAGGTTGCACCTGGGTGTATAATGCATATCTTATAGGAAATATGTTTGGCCAGGTTGCACCTGGGTGTATAATGCATATCTTATAGGAAATATGTTTGGCCAGGTTGCACCTGGGTGTATAATGCATATATATAGGAAATATGTTTGGCTAGGTTGCACCTGGGTGAATAATGCATATTCTTATAGGAAATAAATTTTGTCCAGGTTACACCTGGGTGCATAACGCATATTCTTGTAGGAAATAAACTTTGGTCGGGTTGCACCTGGGTGTATAATGTATCCTCAGTTTGGTTTCAAATTAACTTTTTATTTTCGAATTTCATATCAACAATGGATCTTGTTTGGTAGATTTTTCGAACCATTTCCAAAAAAAAAAAAAAATTGATTAAAATCCGACTTATATTTCGGAAGTTATAAACCTTTCTGGCGATTAATTTTAATTGGAGAAAAGGAAAAAGTCTAATGGCCTTTTTTTCTCTTCCCTTCTAAAAAAAAAACTAGAGTCCTTTCATCTTTCTTGCTCATATTTGGTCCTTTTGGACCAGATCTAAGCAAGGATTATTTTTTTTCTTCCGTTTTAGTATATTTTCTAATTGAATAAGATGTTGTTTTTTAATTTATGGTGTATTTTGACACATTTCTTCACCATTTTGGTGATTTTATCTTCGCTTTTCGGGCGATTCTTTTTTTTGCTTTGAGAGCGATTATTTCTTCACTTTGATGGTGATTTGTTCAATTTTTGTTGATTGTTTCATGGCTTCACTACACCAAATTCCCGGATTCGTAACAGCAATTCGTAGCGGCTTATGAGCCGTTACGAATTTCCCGTTACAAATAGTCGTTACAAAAAATTCGTAACAGGCAGAAGCCGTTACTAATTTTTTTTAAATTCGTAACAGGGTTAAGCCGTTACGAAATTTTTTTTAGGCGTGCCAGTCACACGCTTGGTCACACCAGGGTGGTAACACCTTTAGAATGTGTGTGTGCCATTCACATGCGTGGCATTATGTTTCCACCCACGATGAGTTATACTAGAGGATATTTCCTCCCATGCGTGTGCGATTCACATGCGTGCTTTTGAGGATATCTCAGCAGTTCAACAGATCGGGATTCATTTTCAGTTTTTTCTTCTCTCTTCTGCTCCTGCTCTTTTCTCTCCTCTCCTCTCAGGCGATGAAACCCTAGTTTCATCACAGAAATCATTGATTGTTTTTTATTGATGAATGAATCTGTATATGTAATTGTTGATGTACGAAGGAGAATCAGTAGGAGTTTTAGGTTCTCTGTGTGAGGTGATGAATCAGGGAGAGAGTTAGGGTTAGGGTTTATTCTTGAGGCGAAGAAATAATGGGAATATGATGGATCTGTTGAGAACCCAGGTAATTCATGGTAGTGCTGTTAAATCAAGTGTTGATTCAACTCAGCAGAAATGGTAGGTTGATTTAGGGTTTCTGAAATGAAAATTTGATTTAGGATGATTTAGATCTTAATTTTTCTAAGTATTCTTATTCTTATCTCTTTTATTGATTTCGATTCTCGGATTAGTTTTTGTCTAGGGTTTTGATTTTGTATTCAATTTTGATTTCCTTGTCATTTTTTTTCTGATGAAAACTGCTCTTATTGGGTTGTTCTTATTTTTATCATAACAGGGGGAAACCCTTGTTACGAATGTAGTGAGGAAAGCGAGAACAGGTGGATACGGTTTGTGAAGGCTGGTATAGAAGAATTAGGGACATATCTTCATGTTATTCTTCCATGTTGTATTCAAGTACTGACTGATGCTGAACGTTGTAATGACTACACATGTGTCCTAGATATTCTTCATACTCTTGAAGTGTTTGGGGGTTTGTATTCTTTAGATTAGTTGTTGCTTATTATGTTTGTATCAATCATTTACTTCTGTTTTTCTATCTTTTGGAACCAGTCTTATGAATTTGGTACTCTTATTATTTGTGTGTTGCAGGGACTTTGGATGAGCACATGCATTTACCTCTTCCATTTAAAGTGGATGCTTCAGTGGAAATACGGCGTGCTGCTATTAAGACTCTTACAAGGTTGATCCTTTGTGTGCAGGTACCACACTACTCTTTGCGATTGTGTACCGTGTGAAACTTGTTGTCTACATTTCGTATATCTAGAATTTAACAATTAGACATCATCTTACCAATATCCAGTTATGCTTATAGTAGTAATGCGATGTTCTTGCAGAATGTTAAGTCTCTCTTAATGAGGGAGTTGACGTGATATCTTGCGCCTAGCTGTTTTCGTAATTGCTCTTGCCTATTTTGATCATTTGCATATGCTTTTCATTTGCAGAAACAGTGATGAGCTTAGGAAGGATGTTGTTGATTCCCTTTGTTCCTTAGCACATGCCCTTAGGAAGAATGCGATGCTTGGATGCACTAGCTCGATGGGAGGAGCTCAATAACCTCTGCATAGAGAGCTTAGTTTCCCTTTAGGGTTTGAAGTACTGAACAACTTTGAAGAACTAGGTTCTTGGAAGGTCTGATTGATTTTATTTCAACAAACTCTAACGTATTCGCGGAGCAGGTTGACTTGTTTAGTTTGTTCAGTTTTCTGCTTTATCTTGGTTATTAATGAGCTGACTTCTTTGAATTGTGGAAAAATCAACTTAGGAATAGCTGGGAAGATGGCAATCTGGTAGGCTTGATAATGTTACCTACAAATGTAACTGCAAGTGCACAGTATCGACTAGCAACACAGGGCAAGTACAGGTCGATCCACAGAGATCTGGAGAGTGTCTTGGTGATGCTTATGGCCTTCTAAACTGATTTCTGATGAGAAGTGACACAATAGTGGTTTGTTTTGGTGTCGAAACGACAAGATGGAGTTGTGACTGTAATTCTAAGGCAAAAAGTATACTGAATAGACTGCAAACAAGAGTTAGAGAGCACTAGGGGGATTGAATTCACCTCCTAATCCTATACTAAGGTAATACATTCAAATTATGCTCTTACACTTCCCTTGAAGGTCTCAGGTGGATAAGTTGTCAACTGAGTTCACTAATTTTCCACTAGTATTGGTTGTCTTCTTACAGTACAACCAATCACAGGCTAATTTGAGCAATCTTAGCTAACTATTATTCCTTTTTCAATTAAGCACAACAAGAATACAAACTTGAATATGAATTAACTCAACATAACATTAAGGGTTTCATCTACACCCTAGCAGAGTGAATTAGAACATCATAAGAGTAATTAAACAGAATTGAATTTTAAACTAACAAAAATAAACCCTAAAATTTCCAGACTGTTTCAGACGAGGAACACTTCAAATTTTATACCTCTTCATCTTCTCTAACACTCAAAATCAACAATAAATGCATACCCAATTGTGTTCCCTCTTCCAATTCGGCTCTGCAAGCCATTAATGCTCTGTTGGTGAAACCCTAGCTCCATCTATCTCAAACCTATCTTCTAGGGTTATGGGAGAAGCTATGAAGGAGATAGCTTGAGCTAGAGAGGCGGAGAAGGCGGCTGTTGGTGCGGCTGTGGTGCTGGTGTTGTCGTGAGAAGGAAATAGTGGTGGTGGTGTTGGCTCTGCATCTGGTCGGGGGAAGGAGATGGGGGCTCTGGTAGTTCTGTCGGGAGAGAAAGAGAGAAAAGAAGGTGAGGGGAGTGTTTGGTCGATGGGTGAAGAGGGTAGGTGGCTAAGGTGTTAAGCGGACGCAGTGAACAACGATGCGCGGGTTGAAGCGACCGTTGGATGCGGATAGATCGAATCTCACGGCTCAGGATGAATCGGGCTTGGATTCGGGTCATGGGTCGGATCTTGGATAGCTCAAGCCCATATCTTTGTAACCGGGTTGCTACTTGTTGGGTTGCAACTGATGCGCACGTGGCGTAGCTTTTCGCTCCATAGTCGCTCGTCTCCAATTTTCTGCTCTTTTGGCTCCTTACTTTCTCCAAGCTTTATTTACTACCTAAAAACACAAAATTAATTAGTAAAAGTATTTATTCTTGAGAACAGAGAAAATACAGAATTTGAGATAATATATGATTTTAAAGCACAAAAGGTGAGTTAAATGCCAATAAAAAGGTGTAGAAATATGCAATATTTGGCACTCATCAAAGACAAATGCAACATCTTTTGCAAGAAGATTACACAAAGGTCTTGAAAGTTTACTAAAGTCTTTGATGAATCGGCCGTAAAAACCCGCATGGCCTAAGAATGATCTTATGTCCCTCACAGAACAAGGTTGAGGCAAGTGTTGAATGAGATCAACCTTGGCTTTGTTTACTTCTATACCTTTTTCCGAGATGATATGCCCTAAAACAATGCCTGAGTTAACCATGAAATGACATTTTTCCCAATTCAAAACCAAATTCTTTTCCTTACATTGAATCAAAGACACGAGTAAGATGATGCAAACATTCATCAAAAGAAGACCCAAAGACAGAAAAATCATCCATGAAAATTTCAAGAAACTTATCTACCATGTCAGAAAATATGCTCATCATGCAACCTTTGAAAAGTAGCGGGCGCATTACACAACCCAAAAGGCATACGACGATAAGCAAATGTTCCATAAGGACACGTAAATGTGGTCTTTTGTTGGTCTTCGGGTGCTATGTGAATTTGGTTGTAGCCCGAATAGCCATCTAAGAAACAATAGTGACTATGTCTCGACAACCTTTCCAGCATTTGGTCAATGAATGGAAGGGGAAAATGGTCTTTCTTTGTCATTGTGTTCAATTTTCTATAATCAATACAAACTCGCCACCCTGTGGTCACACGGGTGGGGACAAGCTCATTCATTTCATTTTGAACTACAGTAATGCCAGACTTTTTGGGTACCACTTGAATGGGACTGACCCACTGGCTATCTGGAACTGGGTAAATGATACCCGCATCAAGCAATTTCAAAATCTCACCTTTGACAACATCTCTCATATTGGGTTAAGTCTCCTTTGCATTTCACTAGATGGTTTAGTATTCTCTTCAAGATTTATGTGATGCATGCAAATTGTGGGACTTATACCTTTAAGATCTGAGATAGTCCAACCTAAGGCTCCTTTATGTTCTTTAAGCACTTCTAAAAGTTGACTTTCCTGTTTTGTGTCTAAACATGATGCAATAATCACAGGTAAAGTATCAGAAGGACCTAAGAAAGCATACTTCAAAGTATCAGGTAATGGTTTCAAATCAAGCTTAGGTGGTTCATCAAGAGGTGAGGCAGATTTGGAATCAGAGAGTGGAAGTGGTTCCACTGCAATCTGCCATTTAGCAATATCCATGGGTGGAACAGATTCAAGCAAAGAGTGAATTTCACCAATGTACTTAGACTCAAAGATATCTAAGTCAAAGTTATCTAAACATGCTTGCAAAGGGTCCACTGACAAAATGTCAGGCAATGAGTCTTGGATCAGACTCTCAATCATGTTAATCTCATGCAAATCGGTATCATCACAATCAATGGGTTGTTGACTAGTGTTAAAAACATTAAGTTCTACGGTCATGTTACCAAAAGACAATTTCAACACTCCATTATGACAATTTATGATGGCATTGGACGTCGCCAGGAAAGGACGTCCTAAAATAACAGGAATGTGACTATCTGGGTTTTGCACAGGTTGAGTATCTAAGACAATGAAGTCCATGGGGAAAGAAAAATTTATCAACCTTGATTAACACATCTTCAACAATACCATGAGGATTTTCACATATCGTCAGCTAATTGTAGCGTAACGGGAGTGGGTTTTGACTCCCCAAGGCCCGGTTGCACATACACAGTATGGCAATAGATTCACACTTGCTCCTAAGTCTAGTAACGCCTTTTCGACCACATGGTCACCTATGGTGCATGTAATTGTTGGACTACCTGGGTCTCTAAACTTAGTTGGAATCTTTTTTTGGATTATTGAGCTCACCTGCTCAGTGAGAAAAGCACGCTTATGCACATGAAGCTTTCGCTTTTGTGTGCACAGATCCTTTAAAAACTTAGCATAGGTGGGTATCTGCCTGATTGCTTCGAGAAATGGAATGTTTATGTTAACTCGTTTGAACATTTCCAAAATCTCGTTATCTTGGTTACCCCCTTTATTTGCACCAACCTTTTGTGGGAATGGAGCAACGGGTGCATGACTTGGCAAAGAAACATCTATATCGGTAGGACTTTTAGGTTTATCAACATGCTCGATTCTTTTTCTACAATAGATGTTTTCTGCGCGGTGTTGTGTGTCTTGGTGAGTCCGATTTAGACTCGCTTGGCGTGGTACACCTACATTGTTCTCAAAACTCTACCACTACGAAGAGTGGTGACGAAAAAAGCATTCACATGACTATGTGAAGTTTCATTGCGAGGTTGAAGTACATTTTGCCTGAAACACATTCTTTGGATTTTGTTGGGGTTGACTAGGAAGTTTGCCTTTTTCTCTCTCATTCAATGCATCACAAGTTTGACCCATTTTAAGTTCTAGACTTGTGAAACGTTGGTCGGTGGTCTTCTGAAGTTGTAAAAGATTTTGGGTCAACAGACCATGACACTTTGTCTTCAAAGCTAGGCTTTTTCTCTACAGAGTGCGAGTGTGTGGTTGTACTTGGGGTTTCTAGGATATGAGTATCCTTGGTTATTAGTTGTTGTTCCCCCTTGTACATGCCCTTTAGACCATGAGAATTTAGGGTGATTTCTCCACCCTGGGTTGTAGGTTTGAGAATAAGGGTTGTTCTCTTGCCTATGGTATAATGCATTGGCTTGCTCGGTTTTAGACTCTTGAAATGCATGTAGGTCCTGGACAATTTGTCCACTAAGTGGTCCGAGCTATGGCATGCGGCACAAGAGGCCATTTCAATTTGGTCACGGAGAGTAGGGGCATTAGTTTTTACATTCTTCTGCGGCTCTAGCACTTCTATTCTCTAGCCAAAGATGCCATCTTTGCATTTCCATCAAAGTCAGACTCAATTCTATGAACATTGGCTACAGGGGTAGTCCTTTTAGGTTCACGGATGGACTCCCCACTGCTGAGTCTTTTCGGCGACTTCGATTAAGAAAGTCCAAGCCTCATCAGCACTTTTGTCAATAAATGCACCATTGCACATTGACTCAACTGTGGTTCGGGTCCTGACATCTAGGCCTTCATACAAAATTTGCACAAGTCTCCATTTTCAAAACCATGGTGGGGACATTGGAGCAATAATTCATTGAATCTCTCCGAATATTTTGCTAGAGTCTCTTCTTTTAGTTGCACAAAACCATTTAGACTTTGACGAATTGTCGTGATCTTATGGTTGGGAAAAACTTTTGAAAATTCTTTTGTGAGGTCATCCCATGTTCTAATGGACCGTGGTTGTAAGGCATGAAGCCATGACTTGGCTTTTTCTTTCAAAGCAGAGCAGGAACAATCTCGGCTTGAGGGACTCTTCCGTCATTTGGGTAAAACGTAGAGTCCACGAGATATCTTCAAAGTCTCTAACATGGTGATAGGGGTTTTCAGCATTAACCCCTCTAAACACGGGCAACATGTGAATTGTGCTTGCTTTCAGTTCAAACTGACCAGCATCAGCTGGTAGAATAATGCAAGAGGGCTGGCTTGCCCTAGTGGGGTACATGTAGTCCTTGAGACTACGGGGTTGGTTCGGTTCATCACCCATAGTTTCGACGTCCGGGCTTTTGTTGAAGAAGCTGGGTATGTTGACAATGTCGTACGGGCGGATTCTAACTAGTCGGTTTGTTTGGTCTCTAAAAGACACAATCATAGCCTAGCTAGCACATCTATCATATTAAACACTCATACAATCAAGTGAATTCAAAGAGAGAGAGGCAAAACTCATAAGAATCATACACCAGTTCTCGGAATTGATCACAGAGGATTGATTTTACTTTTTGTTAAGAAATGCAGAAAGACAACTTGCTTGGCAGGTTGAACAGAAAAAACAGAAAATGTGCACAGGCTACAGGCCAGATGGATTATGCTCACTCAAGGTGAAGCATGTGCTGTGTGGTTGTGGTTGTGGCAGGTGAATGTGATTCACAGAGTATCAACAGATCAGCAGGGCAACTAATTTGTCAGGCAGTCATGGTTCACAGATTCAACAGGTCATTAACAAGTTTGGCTAACCTCAAATTTCACAGAAACATGCACACAGATACCAAATCTCAGCAAGCATTCATTCAATTATCAGCAGTTCAGGGATTGAGAGAAGCATACACATTGAGATGACAATCTCAGCAAGTAGAAATTGTTACTTAGAGGTCACAGGATGATGCCAATATAGATATCCTAGTTCAGTGAGCAGACATGGTATGTCAACATCAAAAGTTCAAATATTCAATGCTACACAGTGAGGCTTACAGTTTCAAAAAGTACTCATTTCACTCAGATATCACAGAATCATGCTTGTGGATATCAAGGTGAACCAACATCAGTGAGAGTTATTCCGCAGTCACGACCAATATTTTAGGGCAGAAGACGGAGTTTGAGAATACAATACCGCCAGTATAGAACTGGGTTTAGGCACGATAGACAGGTTCTGCTGCTCCTTTATCCTTCCTTGTTTCAGTTTCGCAGGCACCTTCAGCACGACACAGGGAGAAGACCAACAAACTGGTTATGTTGCTTCTTTTCCTTGTTTTGCTGAGACATGTTGCAGGTACCTGTGAGCTCAAAGGAAAGATTCAGTATACAGTTTTGCACAGGTGGAGCAAGGGTATAAAAACCAACAGATTAGAGCTGCAGAATATTGATGAATACAAATGCAGCTATCTTCAAGCAAGCAATGGAGAACCAAATAGCTGAAAAATTACACTATAATGGCTGAAAGATAGCAATCTAAACACATATACACTTCAACTAGATACATGACAATGCAAGAAAACAATGATGAAAAATAGAGCACCCAATGGAGTTAGCTAAGATGCAACTAAGATGAACCAAATACAAAATTTTATAAACAGATGGAGTACACTAAGCTACATAAACTAATGTAAATTAAGTTACAGCTAGTACTAACAACAGAATGCAGAAAGTTTGAAATCTAAATAAGTATATATACAGACCTTTATTATGATGACAACTAAGTGAAACTGACTATGGAATGGTTGAAATTTTAAGAACTGCAACTGCTACTGAGTTATGATGATGCTAAGTTAAAGCTACATATTTCCTAATCTAAATCTAAGTTATACTAAGATAATTTACAACAGCTAAAGTTACAGCATGCTCAGATGGAAAGCTTGAAATGGAATTAGGTACACTAAGTTATACTAATGATGCAGATATATTTGAAAAATTGAAACTACTACTAACACTAGCTATAACAGAAGAACTGAAAAAGCTAAACACATATGTATATACAAAACTAAATAAAAAAACCAGTAAAGATGACAACGGAGCAACACACCACTACCAAATCCCCGGCAGCGGCGCCAAAAACTTGGTAGGCTTGATAATGTTACCTACAAATGTAACTGCAAGTGCACAGTGTCGACTAGCAACACAGAGAAGCAAGTACGGGTCGATCCACGAGAGATTTGGAGAGTGTCTTGGTGATGCTTATGGCCTTCTAAACTGATTTCGATGAGAAGTGACACAATAGTGGTTTGTTTTGGTGTCGAAACGACAAGATGGAGTTGTGGATTTGTAATTCTAAGGCGAAAGTATCTTGAATAGTACTGTAAACAAGAGTTAGAGAGCACTAGGGGGATTGAATTCACCTCCTAATCCTATACTAAGGTAATACATTCAAATTATGCTCTTACACTTCCCTTGAAGGTCTCAGGTGGATAAGTTGTCAATTGAGTTCACTAATTCTCCCCTAGTATTGGTTGTCTTCTTACAGTACAACCAATCACAGGCTAATTTGAGCAATCTTAGCTAACTATTATTCCTTTTTCAATTAAGCACAACAAGAATACAAACTTGAATATGAATTAACTCAACATAACATTAAGGGTTTCATCTACACCCTAGCAGAGTGAATTAGAATATCATAAGAGTAATTAAACAAAATTGAATTTAAACTAACAAAAATAAACTCTAAAATTTCCAAACTGTTTCAGACGAGGAACACTTCAAATTTTATACCTCTCCATCTTCTCTAACACTCAAAATCAACAATAAATGCATACCCAATTGTGTTCCCTCTTCCAATCCGGCTCTGCAAGCCATTAATGCTCTGTTGGTGAAACCCTAGCTCCATCTATCTCAAACCTAGTTTCTAGGGTTATGGGAGAAGCTATGAAGGAGATAGCTTGAGCTAGAGAGGCGGAGAAGGCGGTTATTGGTGCGGCTGTGGTGCTGGTGTTGTCGGGAGAAGGAAATGGTGGTGGTGGTGTTGGCTCTGCATCTATTCGGGGGAAGTAGATGGGGGCTTTGGTAGTTCTGTCGGGAGAGAAAGAGAGAAAAGAAGGTGAGGGGAGTGTTTGGTCGATGGGTGAAGAGGGTAGGTGGCTAAGGTGTTAAGTGGACGCGGCGAACAATGATGCGCGGGTTGAAGCGACCGTTGGATGCGGATAGATCGAATCTCACGGCTCAGGATGAATCGGGCTTGGATTCGGGTCATGGGTCGGATCTTGGATAGCTCAAGCCCATATCTTTGTGCTTAGGTTGCTACTTGTTGGGTTGCAACCGATGCGCACGTGGTTGTAGCTTTCGCTCCATAGTCGCTCGTCTCCAATTTTCTGCTCTTTTGGCTCCTTACTTTCTCCAAGCTTTATTTACTACCTAAAAACACAAAATTAATTAGTACAAGTATTTATTCTTGAGAACAGAGAAAATACAGAATTTGGGATAATATATGATTTTAAAGCACAAAAGGTGAGTTAAATGCCAATAAAAAGGTGTAGAAATATGCAATATTTGGCACTCATCACAATCCTGGCTCATAGGGAACTAGACCGCAATATATTCTCTCAGCCTGGAACTCCTCCTTCCACTTTACTATATTGGCAGAAGGGTTTTCGTTATTTTGAATCATAGTTATTTGGTATTCGAGAAGTTATTCTTCTTCGTTACTTGGAATTGTAGGTAATGAGGTTCAATTGCGATTATTAAACTTCTCTCGTAATGAATCTCTATGCAATGTACGGCGTAGCATCCATCGCATACTCTTGTTTTGATATTGTATGTAGTACATGTTATGTGTTAATCTAGGTCGTTTTTGCTTATCTGCTATCTCATGTTAATGTTTGTTGCATAGATTCTAATGGTTAATTTAATGAAATCCTTTGTCTGACATTAGTGAACAGTTGGGGAAGATACCTCGGTGGCAATAAACGCACTTACAAAGAGAAATATTTAGTTTGAGAAATATAATGAAGCACTGCGTATTAGTTGCCGAAAAGGATATTCAGTACGTGTTTTGAGGTCTGTTCTATTTTTTCTTACTTTTTCCTTTCCTTTCCTGGCAATTGAATCCATTCAACGTTGATAGTGAAAAGCGATTCTTTTACCCATTTTCTAATGCAGTGAAAATTCATATTTTTATAATGCATGTCTTATTTGTGTATCATTGAAAGATCTCTTGCACTTGGGCTTACACGTTGGTTGATGATTAAGCCGTTGAATGTTTAAACTGGTAGACATTCCAACTTTGAGGTCTTTCAAGGAGAAGCCATCATCCTATACTCCAGAAACTGTGGCCGATATGATGGATTTTATAGAATAGAAAAATGTTGGCGAAAAATTGGTATTCGGGTATGGTGGTTTCTTTTGTCTTCTAACTTTACACTGGGCATACGTCTTTACTCTCCGCCGATCTGGATTGATGGTGTCATTCGGTGCGGCATGTTATTCATAAGATTCATTTTGATGCCATCTGCTTGTAAGAGCTAAGGTTCCCTGCAAGCTTGTCTTGCCCTTGTGACTGCTCCAAAACTTTCTTGTATTATTTTGTTTTGCTTTGGTCTATAAACTAGTATATTACAGTACACTAGTATATAAATATCTTAAATTTGTTAAAAGTTTGGTTTAAAAAGAATAATTATAACTGATCTTGCAGCCAACAATGCATGGCTAAGTTGATCCATCAGTTCTGGCGTCTCTGCCTCCCTCTCTCCAACAATGCATGGCTAAGTTATTTCTTTTACTTTTTTCCTTAACTTGACATGTGCCGTCTTTCATTTGTATATTGAATAATGACAGTAGTGATTGTTTACAGATGAGAGAGGGGCTAATGGTTGAAAATAGACAGAAATATCAGAAAGTAAAGAAGGTAGAATTTCTGCTTCACCCATATTCATAAACTGAAAATATTATATTGTAGGGTGTCTGCGATCCTCCTCGTAAAATGCCAATATGACCAAAGATAACATCAGTCAAATAATGTATTGCTCGGTGTTACGCTTTACTATTTGATTATCTCATCGAAGAATCTAAACTCTTTCAAACTGTTGTTATTTAGTTGTTCTTTACATCTAGGCCCTGAAAAGTTTTACGATTTTGCAAAATACGATCATATCTTAAGACCTGTTGCTTATCGTCGAGAGATAGATGATGCGAGAATCTGCTGCTGTAAGGGGAGTTGGTGGGGTGCAGACTTCGCGAATCTAATGAGAAAGTGTTATTTACAGGGCAAGGTTTCTCTTTGTTTGATCTGGAGTTGGTGTAGTTGCCTCTTGACCAGGGGACTGGACACTGCAAATGGTTTGGTTTTGTCCAGTTCAAACAGATGCTTGTATTTCGGGCCATTTGGAAGGCTTTGGTGGGACTACTTCTAATTCTTAACCAATCAGGTGAATCTACATCTATTTTTACGCAAATTTTATTATTCTTGAATGGAGTGTTTTAAACTTAGATGATAAGTACTATAACTAGCTAGTTGTATGTCATGTTTGAGTGCATTCCCAGTGTAGAACGGGATACTGAAATGAAATGTTATGGTTAGTTATTATATCTTCATAGGTAGGTTGAGTTATTATGTTTGAGTGCATTCCCTTGTAGTTTATAACCATTGTTTGTCATTGTAGGGTTTGCAGGTTAATTGAATGATGATGTGTTGTGAGATTAGAAAGGTTGGAGAATAAGGAAATCATTAGGTCCCTTGGCATCTGCAACTTTTGTAAGTTTCTATGTAGGAAGTTTCTTTGAACTTTGCAAATTTCTATGTAGGAAATTTCTGTGAACTTGGTAAGTTTTGTAACCTAAAATTTGATACTTAGAAGAATTTTGGAACTTAGAAATTTCTTTGTGGTCTGTTAGTAAGTTTGTATGTGTTCCCTTATGCCGTTAGACTAAGTCTTATGGGCTAGATTGGAGGTGCTAGATTAGCACTTAAGTGTTGCAATTCAAAAAAAAAGTGTGGCAAAATATTTAACACTAGTTCTCTCTCCTACCAGGTGCTAGCATGTGAGCTAGCATGGTTCAGCGCTGAGAGATTTATTTTTTATCTGACAGCTGAGATTTAAAGCGCTGAACCATTCACCGCTGGGCTGACGTAGACTGCTAATCTAGTTGCTAGATTAGCACTCCCATAAGACTTACGAGGTAGTCCTGACTGCTAATCTAGCTGCTAGACTAGCACCCCATAAGACTAAGTCTTACAACCTTCCATATATTCCTTTAGAAATTTGATACTTAACAAAAAAAAAAAAAAAAGTTAGGTACTTTGAGGAATTTCTGTTCTTTTGTTATATGAATCTGAGATGAATTGAATGAATGTGATATGAATGATTGAACAAATTGTTGTTGAGTGTGGTTATGAATGTATTGAAAGGTGTATGCAGGGTATTGAATTTAGAATTAGGCCTATTTCCGGTAGAAGATGGATGCTTAGGTTAGCCTTGACTGGTCAAAATTGGCCATATTGACCAATTTTGACCAGGTCAAGGTTGATTGTGATAATTTTTTTGTCATTACAAAACGCGTTAAATCGCGCTATGAGTACATTACAATCTGCCACGTAATAACATTTTAAAAGTTTGTTACAATGTGCCACGTAGTAACGGCTCGAGAACGTTACGACAGCGTTGTTACAATATAAATTCGTAACGGCCCGGAGCTGTTACCACGTGGCAAATTAGTAACGGCTCTCAACCGTTACGAGAGCCGTTACAACCAAAATTCATAACGGCCACAAAGCCGTTACAAAAAAATATGTAACACCCACTTTTGCAACAGGCAAGAGCCGTTACAACCCGTTTTAGGAACGGCTCAGTTCTGTTTCTAATCCCAGAATTTGGTGTAGTGCTTGTTATTCTAGATTCGAGAACATCGACGATTCAACACGACATCGCTTTGAGTTCATCTTCAACAAAAGGGATTTAGGGCATACGGGGTTTTCGTTCATATATACAAGATTACGGGCTAAGCACTCCTTTCTTTTTGGAGCATCTCTTGTTATAGAAGACAAACATTCAAAATGGTCGGAACTGGTTCCGAATTATACCATCTTTTCTCTCTACTTTTCGTACAAAAATTGGGTACCTTTGCGGTATTTTGCTCTTTCTCTTCGCGAATTACATGTGTAATTGGTATCTATATTTATATTTGGCTTTTAATTTTCTTGTATTTTGATGTTATTTTTCTTGTAAACAATCATGAAATCACCTTTTTGGATTGAATGAAATGCGGTCTGATTGTACACCAAAAATAAAAAATAAAATAAAATAGGAGAAGAGAAGAGAAAAAAATAAGATAAAAAATAAAGTTTTAAGGGCATTTCTAGCACTGCTAGATCATATTTGATCTATCAACACCATAGCCAGGCACATGTCACTTTGTGATGTCATTTAACCCAAGCTTTAACCCCAGTTATAACCTACGGAATTTCAAGCAGCCAAAAATATTCAGTTGTATATTTGATCTCCTTAAATCTTGTAGATATGCATTCTAATCTCTAACTGAACTATTAAACAGGTGAGCAAATTGTTTGTCAATCTTCCCACTTGAATTCCGCATTGCGTGTATCTTAAGGAATCGCTCTATACCTAGCTCTACATAATCATCTCCATTATATACAGCCTCAAGATTATCTAACTCTTGGTTTTTATCAAACAATGATGTGTATTATTCATCAAGATAACAAACAAAGTACTATATGAGGCAGAACATAAACATTACAGTTTGTGGTACACACTTTATCATTAATTCATAGTACGTAGTAGTAAGAAACCCAACCTTCCGTTCTTCATTGATAAACTAACCTTCCTCAACCAGGATTAGCATTTCTTTAACATTTGAATGACAATTACTTCACAATACTGACTGTGATTCGTAACTTGTTAATTATTGTTACAAAATATTTTGGTTACATGACAAAATACTTTGGTCACATGGAGTGAAATATTTTGGTATTTCACTCCCTTATGGTCCAACAGTCGGGGACCCTTATCAAATAAGGGGGAGCTAACTAGGAGCTGCCTAGTTAGGTTAAGAAAAGGAAACAAGTTTTGTTATATAATCTCTTGTCCATGAGAACAAGAAGAGAGTAGCAAGCCGCGACCAAAACAGGGAAAGGTGTTTTGTGCCGTGAAGAAAAAAAAAAGAAGAAAAGAGAAAAGAAGTGCAACCGCCATTAGAGGATATTTTTGGTGAAGATTTTGTGAGCTTGAAGAAGAAGGGTGTTTTAGTGAAGAACCCGTTTGGTAGGTGAAGATTTATCCACCGCATCCTACATATCTTCAAAGGGTTTCTAGGGTTTGTCCAAATCCTAGTAGTAGTAAGTTTCTCATCTTCTTTGTTTTGTTATTGGTTGAATCTACATAAGTATTTGGTAAAGAGTTTGGTTATCCATCCTTAGCGGTGAGTGATCAGAGAAAGAGGGCATTGTTATCCAAGTGTTATATGCACCTTGAAGTTGTGTGAAACCCCAATTTGGGAGATATCGTTATATCCCATTATTTGTCATATTGGAAGTTTGCCCTTAATCATTGGTGTTGTGTGTTTGTCGTTATTTTCGTCGTATTGCGTATTATTGCTTGTGTAGCTTCCATATTGTGCATAGCGTCCCAGATCGGCAATTACCCCAACAAGTGGTATCAGAGCTACGTTGGTCGGGATAACCGTGTGCAATATGGAACCACGGATATGTCAAGGATTCGATTTTTGAAGCAAGGGTAAAGCTAAAAAGAAGCCCCAACCAACTGGGAGAGAAGCACTTCATGTCAACTTCTCGTGAATATTACAAAGAGAAGAAAGAAGTGTCAAAGAAGAAAAATCACAGTTGGTGAAAAACTGTTACAGACGTACAGAAGTGTGATTGAAAAATGTCACAGTGGTGAGAGAACCGTTGCTAATTCACAACAACAGTTATTCAGAAGTGTGACAGAAGCTACCAATGAACAGTCACAGTTTGTGACAGAAGGCTTTGTAACAGAAATTGGAAACAGTTGTTAAGTGTAACAGTCATACTGTGGTGTGGCTAAAAACAGTTTATAGTGAAGAAGATAAGCTTCTCTTTGTCGAACAAGGGAAAAGAGTGTAACCTCCTTTGGGGGAGTAAATAAGCCACCATGAGAGTGCTTGGTGATGATTGAGAGTGAAACCACCATTAGAGTTTCTTTGGTGAAGAGAGTATAACCTCCGTTTAGAGAGAAGAAGAGTTTCCTTTTCATTTCCATTTTAGTGAAACCAAGAGAGAAAAGATGGGTGAGCCAAGCCTGGTGAAGGCTGATGAAATTTGATAAGTAGGGGAGTTAGTTAAGAAGATCCATACAGATGACATCGATTCTGATACGATGACAAAGTCACTACCGAAATACAATCATGTACATTTCTGCAGCAAAGCAGACATGGTGGTGATAGGTATCTTTCCATAAGTCGTGATGGGAAGATTGTTGGGTTTTTCAGGCCCTTATGGCCCAACAGTCGGTGACCCTTATCAAATAAGGGGCGCTAACCAGGAGCTGCCTAGTTAGGTTAAAAAAAGGAAACAAGTTTTGTTATATAATCTCTTGTCCGTGAGAACAAGAAGAGGGTAGCAAGCCGCGACCAAAACAAGGAAAGGTGTTATGTGCCGTGAAGAAAAAAAAAAGAAAAGAGAAAAGAAAAGAGTGCAGCCGCCATTAGAGGAGATTTTTGGTGAATATTTTGTGATCTTGAAGAAGAACGGTGTTTTAGCGAAGAACCTGTTTGGTAGGTGAAGATTTATCCACCGCATCCTACATCTCTTCAAAGGGTTTCTAGGGTTGTCCAAATCCTAATAGTAGTAAGTTTCTCATCTTCTTTGTTTTGTTATTGGTTGAATCTACCCAAGTATTTGGTAAATAGTTTGGCTATCCATCGTTAGCGGTGAGTGATTAGAGAAAGAGGGCATTGTTATCCAAGTGTCATATGCACCTTGAAGTTGTGTGATACCCCAATTTGGGAGATATCGTTGTATCCCATTATTTTTCATAGTGAAAGTTTGCCCTTAATCATTGGTGTTGTGTGTTTGTCGTTATTTTCGTCGTATTTCGTATTATTGCTTGTGTAGCTTCCATATTGTGCATAGCGTCCCAAATCGGCAATTCTCCCAACAAGTGGTATCAGAGCTACGTTGGTCATGATAACTGTTTGCAATATGGAACCACAGATATGTCATGGATTCGATTTTTGAAGCAAGGGTAAAGATAAAAAGAAGCCCCAACCAATTGAGAGAGAAGAACTGCATGTCAACTTCTTGTGAATATTACCAAGAGAAGAAATAAGTGTTACAGAAGAACAATCACAGTTGGTGAAAAACTGTTACAAACATACAAAAGTGTGATTGAAGGATGTCACAGTGGTGAGAGAACCGTTGCTAATTCACAACAACAATTAGTCAGAAGTGTGACAGAAGCTACCAATGAACTTTCACAGTTTGTGACAGAAGCGTGACAAAAGGCTTGTAACATAACTTGGTAACAGTTGTTAAGTGTAACAGTCTTACTGTGGCGCGGCTGAAAACAGTTTATAGTGAAGAAGATAAGCTTCTCTTTGTCGAACAAGGGAAAAGAGTGTAACCTCCTTTGGGGGAGTAAGTAAGCCACCATGAGAGTGCTTGGTGATGATTGAGAGTGAAACCACCATTAGAGTTTCTTTGGTGAAGAGAGTATAACCTCCATTGAGAGAGAAGAAGAGTTTTCTTTTCATTTCCTTGTTAGTGAAAACAAGAGAGAAAAGATGGGTGAGCCAAGCCTGGTGAAGCTGATGAAATTTGATAAGCAGGGGGAGTTAGTTAAGAAGATTCATACATATGACATCGATTCTGATATGATGACAAAGTAACTACCGAAATATAATTATATACATTTCTGTAGCAAGGCAGATATGGTGGTGATAGATATCTTGCCATAAGTCATGATAGGGACATTGTTGGGTTTTTCAGGCCCTTATGGCCCAACAGTCGGTGACCCTTATCAAATAAGGGGGAGCTAACCAGGAGCTGCCTAGTTAGGTTAAGAAAAGGAAACAAGTTTTGTTATATAATCTCTTGTCCGTGAGAACAAGAAGAGAGTAGCAAGCCGCGACCATAACAGGGAAAGGTGTTTTGTGCCGTGAAGAAAAAAAAGAAGAAAAGAGAAAAGAAGTGCAGCTGCCATTAGATGAGATTTTTGGTGAAGATTTTGTGAGCTTGAAGAAGAAGGGTGTTTTAGCGAAGAACCAGTTTGGTAGGTGAAGATTTATCCACCGCATCCTACATCTCTTCAAAGGGGTTCTAGTGTTTGTCCAAATCCTAGTAGTAGTAAGTTTCTCATCTTCTTTGTTTTGTTGAATCTACCTAAGTATTTGGTAAAGAGTTTGGTTATCCATCGTTAGGGGTGAGTGAGTAGAGAAAGAGGGAATTGTTATCTAAGTGCTATATGCACCTTGAAGTTGTGTGAAACCCCAATTTGGGAGATATCGTTGTATCCCATTATTTGTCATAGTGGAAGTTTGCCCTTAATCATTGGTGTTGTGTGTTTGTCATTATTTTCGTCGTATTGAGTATTATTGCTTGTGTAGCTTTCATAGTGTGCATAGCGTCCCGGATCGGTAATTGCCCCAACAATAGAAACATAAAATAAATTTCTAGAAGAGCAACAAACTAATGACATAATGCGACAGAGCATTATCTTTCCGGGCAAGCAGTTCATAATTATTAAGACCACTAATTTGCACAAAAAGAATGATTTGCAGCAGGTAAAGTTTTTGAATTTTCAAAAATATTAAATAGTTTTGTTCCAGAAACTTGGACTAGCTTTCCGTCATTTTCATTTTATATCCTAATTGATGAACCAAATAATGGTCCAACTGTATTCAGGAGCAATCCTCATGGAAATCCAAAGGATTGGGTCAAGCATCACAGGAGGACAATGTTTCAGTCAACCATAGTTTGACGGACGAGAGTTAAATGGGTTCTCCTGTTTCTTTTAAAATCGGTTTGAAATGACTTTGTAGTCCCTTAGGTGGTTAACTTAACCTGTCCTGCCTACTCGTTCCTTCATTTTCGTTTCTTCTTCGCTGAAAATCGCTGAAAATGAGGGTCCCAGCCTCACGGCGCGGATTCTAGGGAGTAAAACCCAATTTTTCTTCACCACCAAAGTCATCATCGTCATCATCTTCCAATATTTCAGTTAATTGAGAAAATCATACTTCAGTTGAATTCAAAACCCACGTTTATAAGTAAAGGAATCACTAATTTTGACTATGAAACACGGTCAAATTGAAGAAATTTAGTAAGAACGGTGCATCATCAAGCAATCGGAAAAACATAGATTTTCTTCAATGTCGGGTACAGAAGACTCGTTTACGGGTCAGGTAATTCTATAGCTTGTATTTACTAAATAATTTAATATAGTTTTAGTTTGAAATATGTTTGATATTATGGAGGATGCAAACATGACTCTTGGAATTCTTTGATCGATGGACAATGGGTATGTTAATTGTAGTTTGTGGAGCAATTGAACTAGCTCAGAAGTTGTTTGGTGAAATGCATGACAAGGTCTTTTTTTTTTCATGGATAGTTTTGATTAATGAGTACTCAAAATGTAGAATTAGGCTCCCGTCGTGTTATAAATTACACTCAAAACCTAAATGGTTGTAATAAGCAATTGGAAGCAGGTGATGTTTTCAACTTAGTATGGTGGTTGTTATATTTTCTTTTATTTTTTTGAGCTATGTCTGAAATTGCAGATAATGCATTGTTCTGCGAAAAACAAAAAAGTGCCTTTCGATACTTTCTAACGAATAACGGCATTTTTGTAGTGCCACAATGGGCACACGCTGTGTGCGACTTGTAAAACAAGGGTAAATAATCGTTGTCCCACCTGCAGACAGGAGCAGGTGTTCAGCTTTGGAGAAGGTAGCTAAATCCCTTGTGTTGATGGTAAGTGTGATTATTGTACAACTCTTTTTTTTTCTCGCCTTGCAATGTAGAAGATTCTCTGAGTAATAAACTCTAATAACCCATTCATGTTACAAGAATCTCTGATAAACCATCCTTTTCTTTAGTGTCCCTTCAGTGATAAGTTAGTTTAAACATTCTGGTATAAAAAACCATTACCAGTGTCAAACTGTTGGTATTCGGCAGAAAGAGTTGTTATCGCTTTGTTATTTCACTTCATGATGGTGACGTGGTGTAATACTACAAGTGGTCAACCAGTCACTATATAAATCAACAGTAGATGTTCAATTTTTTAGAGAAGAAATCATTTGTTCTCTCTTACTAAGGTTATTAAATTTCCCTTCTTTCTTTTTCTGTTTTTCACTTCAAGTCTTCAACTGTTACAGTCAGCACATCTGCCTGCACTTTGAAGCCTTCCAATTCGAAATGACCCCTGTTTACATGGGATTCTTTCGCTTCATAGGAGACGAAAAAGACGCTAGGAAGTACAACTACAGTTTGGAAGTATGAGCAAATGGAAGAAAACTCATATGGGAAGGTACACCGCGAAGCATACGGGATAGTCAACTGAAAATCAGAGACAGCCAGGGTGGCAAGCGAAACATGGCATGTTTTTTCTCCGGAGGGGATATGAAAGAGCAACACAACCAATAAGTTGGGGTGTGCATGCCAAACCTTTATAGTATCATGCTTCTTTTTTTATGTTGTTGGCTAACCCTTTTGGCTTTTCATGGTTTTGAAACAGCTTTTGTGAATTTCCATCTCATTTTAAAATGGTCTGGTTATTTTTGTTTATGCAGGGCAGTTTCGAAATATTATCTCTAACGGGTTCCTTCGCTATCAATAGTTCGGTTGGACTACTGCAGCGAACCGATGGGTTAAGTGTCTCGTTTGGCGTGGCCCCCGACGATTGCATGGCCGGGAGCGATTGCTTACATTATTAGCTTCTCACAAAATCCAAGTAAGACATTACAAGGTTACTTTTACTCGACATTAATACGTAGCGAGAGGTGAACGTTTTGCCAAATACACTTTGCTGGCTCCAAATATTAATTTTATTAATTACCTACGTATAACATGGGTCAAGGCTACAATAACTTTTTAGCGTTGGAATTAGATGCTCCACACATGACATACAGGTTTTTTTGTTGTTTTTGTTTTTCGAAACAGGTTATGTTAGATTGCTGCGTGGTTAAGATCTCATTAACCTGTGTCATGGATTGGATGAAAGATGGTTAAAATTGTCGGTATTGCCCTGGTGTTCTCCCTTATAATCATTTTGTCAAAGAGATTAATGAACGCAATAGTGTTGTTGGTCTTTAATCATGTCTTTTTTTTCATCGTCCCCCCACCATGCGGTTATCTAATGGGGTACCCTTGGTCGACATTCACGGATCTCTAATGCTTCTGCAGGACCCTAGCTTGTCATTTATGAATTGTCGTTCTTTTCCTGGTTCTAATGCTTCTGCAGGACCTTACCATTATAAGAACACGGTCCTATAAAATAAATTGAGATCCACGCTAAATAGTAGTATAAAATAAGTTAGGTCATCTTGTCCTTGGGCGGATAAATTATATTGGGTAATTGATTCACACGGTCGTATAGATTTAATCAGATCGAATTCCAGTTACAACTTACAACATATACCAAACTTTGGAATTTGAAAAACATTTTGTTTAATTGATATGTAGTACTGTTTTACATCAAATGCATTTAGGTTGGTGTATTTGTCGTATCAAATTTAGTCCTAACCATCGGAACATCTAAATCCTTGAAGCTTCAACCCAATACCCAAATCCACACAAAATCAACATCCCCGACTACTGCTACCTACTTTCAACGACTCCGCTTCATCCTTTTTTCCATTTCTATTCTTGACAATTTTTGTTTTTTTCCTAGGGAATTCAGGAGTCAAAATGATAGGTTTTAAGAGTTGCGTTTGGGGATTTAATGGTTTATTTGCTATTGGATTCTGAATCCAAAATGATGAAAGGTCTGGGTTTTGTTTGCTATGAGAACTGAGGATGATTGAATTGGACGGATGGAATGATTTGTGGATGTTTGAATGATGATTAGGCTTCTACTACTAGGTCTTAATACATTAATGGAAGTCAATACAGTTTGAGCAAGAAACTATCTCTCTGTATGCATTTGAGGCAGGAAAATGTGCTTCCAGATCGTACTTCTTGGCAGCTGCATCATTCAAAGCACCCGAAACAACGGAAACAACTTGACATGGCAAGTTTAGCTCCTTATATAAGTCCTTAAGAGTTTTTAATCATTTCCTCATGTATTTCCCAAGAGTCGGTAGCATTTTGAGAGGTCATGCAGAACTGTTCTACCTTCTCAAATTGATGAACTCGGAAAATACCTAAAGTATCTCGACCATGTGAACCAGCTTCTTTCTTTGGAAACAAGTAGAGTATCCTGCATATCTTAGTGGAAGTTGTGTAGGATGGGTCCAATCATCTAGATGATATGCACACAATGGTTGTTCAGTTGTGTGCAATCGGATACTTATCTTCATCTCCCTCACCTGTGACTTTGTAAAGCTCTTCATCGAATTGAGCTAGTTGAGCACATTTTGCCATTATATCTTTTCTCATGAAGAATGGAGTTTGTATGAGGGTATAATTTTGGTTTCCCAAGAATACGAAACCAAAACTGATAAGTGCCTAATTGAGAAGTACCCCAACTCCTTTCAAGTAGAAACCTCTTCCTCCAGCAACATTAGCACCTTTCTGAAGATCAACAATTCCAAGAAGCTCAACAAGTTCAACATGATTTTTCAATTTAGGTTCTGTCCTTTCTCTCCCCGTGTTCGGACTACCAAATTATTAGCCTCATCATTGTCAATAAGAAAAGAATCATGAACTAAGTTTCCAATCAAATCCAACTTAGAATACAACAAATCTTTTGCTGCTTGTACTTCAGCATCCTTAGTCACTATTGACTGCTTACACTCCTCTGAGCTTTTAATCTTTCCAGTAGCGTCTTCACCAGAAATTTTATGTTTTCCAACTTCTTTACTGATCTTATTCAAATCTTTCCTTAACTTATCCAATTCGAATTGACGTTGACGCCATTATATATCTAGGCGATAACCTCATCGACGAGTTCAACACTTCCGATTCTACGACGTTGAGATTCGGTATGATTTATGGGTTGCCTCCCTTGTCTTCTCCGAAAAGATTGATATCTAACATTTTTGCTGCTTACTCCGCCGAGTTGAGGAGGAAACCCATGTTAACTGATTTAAGAAGTAACCACAGTTGACTTATTAACTATAGTTAAGGGGTAAAATTGGAAGTAAATTATGAAACTTAAGAAATCTGAATGGACAACCGATTCTGTCCTTCAATTTTGGTTGACTGAAACGTTGTCCTTCTATAAAGATTGACCCAATACTTTGGATTTCCATGAGGTTTGCTCATGTTTTTTTAGCATTTTCAGTTTTGAAGTAATTTAATTTAATACTATTATGCTTTCTTTCTTTGCGAAGAAGAACGGACATGGACACCTTTCAATGATTAGCGGATTTGATGGTGCTTATAATGCACAGTTGCACATACACAGTAAAATCAATGTTCAAACAATAAAGAAGTTTATAATGCTGGTGCAAGCACAAGGAAGCTTTGAAAGAAATTGGAGTGACTTCTTTGTTTCTTAGTCTTTTGCTGGATGGAATATTTTTTGCTCTAGCATTGCTAGATCATATTTCATCTAGCAGCACTATAGCTAGGCACATGGCACTTTTTGATGTCATCTAACCAATCTTTAACCATAGTTATAACCAATATTTAGCATAATCCAACCGTACTTTAAAGTTTAAATTCAAATCCCGGACAATTAAAATTACCGTAATTGTTTTTCATCTGTTTATATATTTTTGTTTGTCGTTGCGTTCTTCAAACTGTTTATAGAGGAGTAAAAGTTGTTGGAAAATTGGGTTAAAAACTAGAGGATGAATAAACAGAATCAAAACAATGGTGTACCCCTGATTTCAAGGCTCTTTCTATTCTTTTAAACAATAATTCGACCTTTCCTAATTAACTTGGCGAGTACAACATGTCTCTCGAATTATGCCTTCAGGATTCAATGAAGCCCTAACACCGTAATCGAATTCAAGGATTGTACTTCCTTGACCCGACCAAGAATCACACTGTATAAGGTTCTGATGTGCTATTAGAGAAGAAGAAAACAGATTGCTTTTTGATGTGTTGGAATGGGAGAACATCTTCGCTACTTATAGTGATAATCATGCCTGTTGTAATGTCGTTTCATCACGAGCAGACGTTTCCAAAAGCCATTAATGGTGACTTATGGGAAGAGACGCGTACGTTCAAGTTTGAATGGAAACTTCTAGGTTTTCCAAAATAAACTCTGCGTAGCGGCAAACCTTGAAAATATCCAACAAAAGCCTCCGTTCACGGCATATTGAAAGACAAATCTCCATATTCTCGTTAACTTGTTCTTTTTTACATTGAGCAAAGCTCAAGTCCCAGAAATCAGAAATTGAGAGGAAGTCTCACATCCAAAGCAGGTCCAGAATCCAGATAAAGAATAAAGAATAAAGTTTAAGGGCATTTCTGACTAAATCTTTTTGTATCTTTTTCGACCAAATCAATATTTCAGTGTCCGGATTTTCATACTTGCGTTTGATTGTTATTGAAAAAAATAGTGTGAAATCATGTGCCATGAAATGCGTTTGATTGTTACTGAAGATAATAGTCTGAAATTATGTGACATCAAATAATGTGAGTAGATCCTCCCTCAATTTTAAGAGACTCAAAAAATGTGAGTAGAGTTTATGAAAAAAACAAAACAAGCGAGTAGTTCCTCCCTCAATTTTAATTAGAAGTAGAACGATACAAAATCGCAGCAAAGATTGAAAGTGCATGAATACTCACCAAGTAGGACAAACATCAACACCATACAAAAAAACAACCACTTTTTGTATAAACCAAGGGTTAACAAGCTAGCTTTATATAGGAAGCAGGATTAACAAGATAATAGCTTGGAATGATGGTGTCACATCAGCACAGCTATTTTACAGACTTTATCCAGAAAAACAAATAACATAAACAGTGTTTGGGACTCGCAGTGGCAAGTCGCTCAGTTTTTCAACAAAGCAAGACCGCCCTTTGTTTAAGTAGATATTACAGCCATGGTCGTCATCATCCAAACCAAACACAGACTATATGATTCTACACATCAAGCATGAGCAGCCTCATCCTCCTTAGCCTTGCCACTGGTTCCAGCCTTAACTCGCTTTGCTTCATAATCTTTCACGGCTGCCTTGATTGCATCCTCTGCAAGCATGCTGCAGTGTAGCTTCACTGGAGGGAGCGAAAGATGTTTCGCTATTTCACTACAACATGACGGAAAACCACCAAATTGTTAAAAAAAAGACGGAACATGGGTACATAATAAAGCATTCAGGACAGAGACAAAAGTAGTCTCTAACTCTGTATAATATGCAAATTTCAAAATTTACTAACTGAATTCAAGCAGAATCGAATTCTCTTTATAGTTTCTACTAACGGTTAGTAGAATTTACGACCAATCCATCCACAGAGGGGATGGCATTTCGGTAGCCAACTTTACAGATCACCTAGAATAGGTTTGTAGATAAGTATGTGTCTGTTCAAGTAACAAAACAGCTTTACTACAAGACGCCTGTTAAAAATAATTGCTTCATCTGGAACTGGAATGCAGTATATGCCACTGCCCAAGTAGTTCTCCAAGGATATGCGTCATTTGAATTTTTGGTTTTTGAGTTGCCTCTCTTTATGAAACGGATGTGCGGCACCACGGTGTAGGGTGTGACATGGAAGTGAGGCTTCATCACAATTCAAAAAGATTGTGGTGATGCCCTGTGCCATATTTTCCCAGACACTGTTACTGATAGTTTTGCAAGGGCATCAGGAATTGATATGGTGTTGTTTGTTATACAAATAAGTTGTTTGAATCTGTCTCATCCGAGTAGATGATTTATGTCCCAAGTCAGATTCGTCATGTATTCAGAAGTAGGAATCAATTAACATTTTATCCAACTCATAACTGAAGACATTCCATAATTCTAAGTTAACTAATCTGAGAATGACTTGGGTAATCTAACCGAATTGCTCTCATGTTGGTCTAAAAAAAAAGCAAACTTAGGAGTCATACAGCATACATCCAATATATATGAAGTCTGAATCCAGAACCTTGGATCGTGAACATATATCTTATGCATCTCGTCTAGACCTAAGGCGAGCATTTTTCATCTTACAGAACTCTCACAACATAGAAAGTAAACAATTTGTCTACAGATAAGTAGACATACAGAGCCAACTAGGCGCTAACAACTATGCACAACAGAAGAGCAACATGACCTATAATATGCAGTGTATCATCAAATGAACTTCATTTTCAAAAATCATCAAGTAACGCCGAGTCAACATAAGATAAAAAGGAGGAGAAGTGTCTTTTGGTTTCAATGTGCCACGCATCATCTAAGAAATAATGGATGCATATGAAGCATGTGAAACAGCTCAAGGAATTTCATAGAAGCGTGTCATGGAACAGCTAAACCAGCATCAGTAACTTACTAGAGGCATTTTGTTGAATATTCGTTAGAGAAGTAGAGGCAACACTACCATAAATGCAACTCAACAAACAAAATCTAAAAGACCAAAGTAGAACACTTTCAAATACAATCACACAAACGTGATCTCCAGTTCGTCCAACAGACATATACACTCTCGGCTACATCACAGGAACCAATTTCCTATATTCTAACAGACAACTTGAAACACCTCTCGCTTGTTACCAGTACACCACTAATATTTGGCAATTCCTAATCTACGCGTATCATAACCTACAAAACTGTTCTGTGTGTTCGATCGAACGTGAGGTTAGTACGTAGGAAGCAACCTCTATAACACTATCCATCCCACAGCGAGAGGTAATAAGATGCAGGTTGTGATACCAATTTCAAAATGATGATCTTCAAATTCAAACATGGGATTCGTAAATTAATAAAGCAGTGAGGATCCAGGTAAGACATGCGCGCAATGATTAGAGCACACAAGTACAAATTACTGCCGGGTGGCTGGCAAAGGTCAAGGAACGTTTCTCTTATTTAGTTACTTTTTTAGCATATTTCTAAATTCCATTCACAAGACTTAGGCCACCAGTTGTAGCTCAAACTCAAAATTAAACAATTTATGTAGGTGAATGCTTGAAATTATACATATCATCTACTGGCCAAAAAAAAAAAGTGCAAGTGACAATAGCAATTAACAAATAATAAGGGTCAGTCGATCAATAGTTCATGAAGAAAAGAAGCACATACGTGTTTTTGATGGTCAAGACTTCCTCCTTCTGCCTTCCCTTAATCCATTCAGTAGCTGAGATTATAAAATCATAAACAGGTATAATCAGTAAAATCAAATTTAAACACTGGGGCTTCATGTTTTTTCTAACTTTCGCAGAATAAAGAACAGATAACATAATGGCTAATGCCCAGCATAGCAATGCATTATATCGCTTTCCTGAATCACATCCGAAATGCAAACAGGGATCACTATTAATCCAAACCTAAGAATCGCAACTTGCAATCTGATATATACATCCCATTACCAAAGTTTGCTAAGGTAATTCATACCTAAATTAGACACAAAAACATTCATAATAGGATTCAAATGCTAAGATTATTAATCTAAACTAACAAACTAAATCAACTCCAGGGTTGGATAGATACTTCAAGAACCAAACGTGAAGAACGAATCCGAAACAGGTAATCAATACCCAATCATCTTAGAAAAAGCAAACACAAAAATCATACAAATCAAAATCAAATTGACTGAAAAACAGAGAAAATATGAGATACTACATACCTACAGATGAAGAAGCGATAGCAGAACCACAACCAAAAGTTTTGAAACAAGCATCAGTAATTTGACCAGTTTTCTCATCAACTTTAATCTGTAATTTCATGACATCACCACAAGCAGGAGCACCGACTAGCCCGGTACCAACTGAAGGATCATTTTTATCAAAAGATCCAACATTCCGTGGGTTATTATAATGATCCACAACTCTTTCATGGTATAATCTTACCAACACACCTTGTGCTCCGGTTTGGGGGGGTTCTTTGCCCTAACCCCAAAAATCTGTTACAACCATACCTCAACATATTTTCTTTCTTTCTTTTTCTTCTTCTTCTTCTCTGTGTGAGTTTTCTCTGTAGATATTTTTGTGAAAATAAGATTGGGGGAAATTATTTAGGGTTCGACTTAGTAGATGTTTAATATCCCCGTTTTTAGGCGGTTTGTGATAACAATTCCATTCTGTTCACCCACGTTGTCATCAGTGGACTTAAGGGACCGCAAAACTGTGCACGTAACATACGTGTCGATTTTGTGCGCAGAAATAATGTACACCCCAAATTTTAAGTGGGTGCATACAGTTTGAATGGATTATTGCTATTACCCTTCCACAAACTCGCAGGACTGATCGTGGACTGAGCAATCAAACATGGCTGGACCTTCACCCACAAATGACAATTCAAGACCATCTCCCCTCCTTTAAAACACTAAGTCATATGAGCTCCCACGTCGCACGGTGAGTATGACACCCCCTTCAAATTAAATTAGATAAAAACTTTCACACAGAGCAATTTTGGAGAGGACAAGTGGCGTAACTCTATTGGTTGGGACTTTTAAAACTGTGTTACACTCTGTTTACATCTTATATTTAACTGGCCGTTAATAACGCCGTTAGGGCCAACGTAGGTGTACAAAACTAATGTGAGTATTTACACCTAATTAATAACTTACATTTGGTTTACACCCAAAACTTAACTGTACGTTACTTGACTTCCGTTAAGTGTACACTACACCCGTTAGAAATCTAACGTATTAGGGATTTCCTGCTGTTGCTTCTTCTTCTTTGCTGAAAACCCATCTCTAAATCGTACCGCTCTCCAACTCAGAACTTGAGCGATGTTCTTCTCTGCTTTCTCATCTGCTAATCCAAATCAAATACCCATTTGGGATTGCTCTTTTTTCATCTCTGATTCTTCTTAACAAAACCCTAACCTGTAAACCTAAAACCATCTGAGATCCATCCACTCATCCAAATTAGGTGATTCACACACAAATCTGTGCTAGATTCATATAAGTCGCATATACGTCCACTCATCAGTAACAGGTTCTTTTGTTAATATTTGTTCTCAATGCAAATTAGGGATCTCAAATTTGTGGATTTTGATTTCAACCACCAGATCAAAAATTAGGAACATGCATTGTGACGGGGAAACATAATTGAGTAGAGTTTTAGTTGAGTAGAGTTTTAGTTTTTTCTGTACTTAACAGGATTTTAGGTTGTTGGTATATGATTGAGTTTTTTCCAATATAATTCTATTTGTGTTGCCCTCTTAGGTGATCCTAAATCCGATTGATTATCACTAGAATATAGGTCTGGGTGTGAGTTTTTTCCCCCTCAAAATTGATTTATTTGGGGTATTTTTTCTTCAGCAGAGTGTAGTTCATGTTTACACCCCTGTGTCTTATAATCAATTTTATGTTGGTGGTTATTTTGAATTGAAATTAGTAGATGATTCAGAGTTTTTTCGTATGATGTTAATTTTAATTTTCAGTTTTTCTTTGGTCATCTGATTCATTAATTTATTTAATTTTTAATCTCTTTCTGCTATTGAATCTGAGAGTTCGACAAGGTTATTGGTATTCAACCAAGGAGGGATTTTGGGAAGGATCGACACCATATGTTGTTTTATTGTTGTAATTTTTCGATGTGAGTAGAGAATCAATAATTTTTCGTATTTCTTTTCACTGTCTCAATTGAATTTCAGATCTTTCAGATACCGATTCTGAGGAGGGTATCCACCAACTTAGATAGTGTAAGTAAATCTCAACTTAGATTATTCAAATTGGGTTTTGCTAATTTTTGAAATAATTCTGATGAGATTATTGCTCATGCAATGTAGGTAACTACAACAAGACTGTGTTGGCTTTTGGTTTCCTTTGCTTCAATACTAAGGTTGAGTTATAAATTCCCGTATATCTTCCGTCGAATTCTTGCCGAGGTAAGTTTTTCAAAGTTCAGTTAATTGTGTAAAGCATATGTGTTCGTGGAAATGCCTAAGAGAAATTAATGCTTAACTTTTCTACTGTAGAGTTATGTTTTAATTTTGCGTGTAAATTGTGATTTGGGGATTCAATCTGATGAAAACTTGCTTTCAATGGGAAGGATGATGAGAAACCACATTTTAGTTGCTTAATGCTCAAAAATGGGGGTCTCAGTTTCTGAATAAAAGAAAGGTGGTAAAAGTTCGAATGAAATAGGGGGTTCTACTTTTTTTAAGTCATTTGAAATCCTTACTATGCTTATTTTATTTATCTGTAGAAAAATGCAGTTTGTTCAAAATCAATAATGGCACGAACTTTTGGAGTGGTTCAAGATGAGATTTTGCATACTCACTTTCGAGGTATGTCTGTTTGCTCTACTTTTGTATATGTAACAATCTACTTAAGTATATAATATGCTCCTTAAATGAAATATGCTGATCTTCAGTTCTATATGATTCATTAATTTCTTCCTGTTAGGTGTTCTTCAATTGTTTATTAGTAAAATAACGATGGCTTTCAGATGAGGGAGAAGTTCCTCTTTATTCTAAAAGACTAATTTGTGTGGGTCAATGTTGACACCAAGGGGAATAGTATTTTATTGGCTGTCTGCAACCCACTTATAGCTCAAGTCTGTCCAGTATATAAATGTTTTTGGCTATTATTTGCGAATTTTGTAGCTCAAGCCTTCACATCTATTTCAAATCTGTGAATAATCATTAACCTCATCTCAACTCAGTTGGTTTTCAAGTCGTGGATTTCTTTTTCATTTTGCATCTTCACTGTTTATTGTTAGGGACAATTTGTTTAGGCACTGATGTATTTCAACTAATATATGATCATTGGAGTTATTACTTATTATGATCATTTTAATATAGTCACTTGCAGACAGCCAATAAAATACTATATACCCAGGTTAAATTATCTATTTAACCAACAAAATTAGTTGTGATAAACACAATGATGACCTCTATCTCTGTCAAGATGCGTCCAACTTTGATTATTAATTAGTTACTGTAGGTCACCGGTTTATGCATTTGCTCCCTCTATAGGTCTTTTAGAGGCAAAAATGAATCCTTGGATAAATGGATAGTGATGTAGAACATCTAGACAAAGTCACCCCTGTTTGACATTAGTGTCAAACCGTATTCTATTTCTAGTATTATTTCCTAATTTATGATTTCCCTATTCTAGAACTATTCTAGAACATATTAGTTTCCTAGTTTGGTATGATTTCCTTTTCTAGTTTTATTACTTTTAGGAAATAGTGAAGCCTATATAAGAAGGCCTAGCCTTGTAGAATTCCTACACATTCACAATTATTATCTTATTTGATTTATCAAAGATATTTTATTTAGTTATTGTTCTCTAGTTTTCTTATAGCTTTTGTGAATCTATTGATTTCGCACTAGTTTTCATTATCTTTTGGATCCTTGATCCAAATTATTACGCTTCCGCTACGTTAAGTGGTGTCAGAGCCTCGATTGAGAGCCTCCACTAACATGGGTGATAAGAAGATTGAAGAGTTAAGAACTAGTTTGAGGAAAGACCTAGAAGCTGATGTGAAAGCAATGGGAATCAATATTGAAAAGAAGCTAACCACAGTAATGGATGAACGTTTCGATGATATCACAAAAAAAATCGAAAGTATGTTTATTAAGTTCATGGGAGAAGAAGGAAAGAAGGTACTTGGAGAAAAATCTAAGACCCAAGATGAAATTATCCATCCCCATACTTCCACCCCTCCCAACTCTACTACTAATCTTCAAACCCCCCCAGCCTCTTCCCAACCTTCTTCCAGAAATTACGCCTCCCTAAATAAATCATATTATCATCCATTACAATCCACTCCAGCATACTCTTCTTGTCCACCTTACACAACCCCACAATTTGAATTCTTTGAAGATTTCAGCTCTTACTCTACTCCCCAAAACTTGCTCAAATCTTCTACAAAACAACAAGCAATTGATGTTGAAGATTATGAGCCATATTATTATCCTCCACCGAGTGACAAAGGAACATGGGAAATCCACAAAACTATCGCCCCAAAGTGATATAACCCGTTTGATGGACTCTTACACATTGAAGATTTCTTAGATTGGGTGTGTACGAGTTGATCGTTCCTTGCTTATATGCGTGATCTGGGAAGATCAACAAGTAGAGCTTGTTGCTTTCAAGTTTTTGGACCAGCTTCTTCATGGTGGGATCATCTTCAAATAGAACGAGCCAATCAAGGATTGCGACAAGTTCAATCCTGGACAGTCATGAAACAACTGTTGAAGAGAAGATTTCTTCCTATAGGATTACATACAAACCTTGTTCATCAATTTGCAAAAGCGCCGCCAAGGCAACCGCACGCATCAAGAGTATGTAATGAATTTTCCCGTTTGTTATCTCGGAACCAATTTGAATGAGACGGTTGATCAAACAATTGGGCGGTTCATCAATGGACTTGATTGGAATATACAAGAAAGGTTAGCTACTCAACAATATACTTCTCTTCATCTTGTCATTAATAATGCTCTAAAGATAGAATCTTTCATGCTTTCTCACAACCATACCAAAATCCTCGTTCTCTTACCCTAGAAAACCTTCGTTTCAAAATTTTCCTAATAGGCAACAACCTTCTCCATTTCATCCGTACTTCTCCTACTCCCATCACCACTACCACCCAACCATCTTCTTCCCAAACCCCACCTACCACTAAGACTCCACCACCTCCACCCCAGACCTAGTAATGCTCCACTCATTCGACCAAAACCTCAAAACCCTTATGCATACCCCAGCGAAAACAAGTGCTATAAGTGTAAGCAACCAGGTCATACATCAAACCAATGTAGAAGTGGGCGTACATTGTTAGAAGAAGAGTCTCATTTGTGTATGAGGAAGAAAGTGAAGATGTTCATAGAAATATCGAAGATATACAAGCATATGCGGAGGAAGGAGATGAAAGTGATTATGTCTCTTATGTTATTCGAAATCTATTGTCCATTCCTCGTGTTGACTATCCAACCCGTAATCGTCTATTCCGCACTCAATGTCGTGTGTGCAAGACAAGATATGTGATATGATCATTGACAGTGGAAGTTGTCAAAATATTGTTTCATCTAGATTGGTGGAAAAGCTGCAATTATCTACTCATCCACATCCTAAACCATACTCCATTGGTTGGATTGATGATAACAACAAGAAGAATGTAGATTCTCAATGTTTCGTGTCATTTAAAATTGGAGCATATAACGAGACAGGTGGTTTGTGATGTTGTGGATATTCTTGCTTGCCACATATTACTTGGACGTCCATGGCTATATGATGTAGATGTGACTTATAGAGGTAAAGCTAATACGTATTCATTCATGTACAATGGAAACAGAATCATATTGCAACCATCGTATGCGAAACCTAAGCCAAGTTTACAACAAGAAGAGACTACAATCTTTGGTTTCCCCGGATATCTTAGCGAGATGCACAAGAATCGGGTATGATTTATGCTTTAGTTGTACAACCTTCTACTAGGACCTTCCGACAACTATTCCTACTCAAGTGCGAGTCCTTATTAGATGAGTTTGCATGTGTTTTACCATCCGATATGCCCGAGTCTTTGCCTCCTATGAGAAATATTCAACACCAAATAGATCTCACGCTTTGGTGCAAGTCTACCTAATCTTCCCCACTATCGTATGAGCCCTAAGGAACATGATATACTTCGAGGACAGGTTGATGAATTGCTTTCTAAAGGTTTCATACAACCTAGTTTGAGCCCTTGTCTTTGTTCCGCCCTTCTTGTGCCTAAAAGATGGAACTTGGCGTATGTGTATTGATAGTAGAGTACATTAATAAGATCACAATCGCTATCGCTTCCCAATCCCAAGATTAGACGATATGCTTGATATGCTCTCCGGTTCCATAATATTTTCTAAGATTGATCTTAAAAGTGGATATCATCGATCCGAATTCGACTTGGGGATGAATGGAAGACGGCATTTAAGACAAAGGATGGTCTCTTCGAGTGGCTTGTTATGCCATTTGGTTTGTCTAATGCTCCAAGTACATTCATGAGACTTATGAATCAAGTCTTAAAGTCCTTCATTGGTAAGTTTGTTGTGGTTTATTTCGATGACATCCTTATCTATTCTAAATCGAAGAGGAACATCGCTCTCACTTAAGGTGTTTTCAATGCTCTCAAGGAGAATGAGTTATTTATCAATCGAAGAAGTGTCAATTTTTCACTTCAAAGGTTCATTTTTGGGTTACGTTGTTTCTGTGATGGTATTCAAGTAGATAATTCAAAGATCATGACTATTCGTGATTGGCCTACTCCTAAAACGACCTCCGAAGCTCGAAGTTTTCATGGTTTAGCTTCCTTTTACCGTCGATTTATAAGATATTTCGGATCTATTGCAGCCCCTATTACTGACGGTTGGAAGGATAAAAGGTTTGTATGGACAAATGAAGTCTGAATCGAGTTTTCAATTACTCAAAGAAAGGCTTACTTAGCTCCTATCCTTGCACTACCCGATTTCAACAAGCTTTTTGAGGTACATTACGATGCTTCTATATTAGGAGTTGGTGCTTGTTTTATCACAAGAAGGTAAACCTATTGAATTTCTTAGTGAAAAGCTTACAGAAGCTCGACAAAAGTGGTCTACTTATGAGTTAGAATTCTATGCGGTGATTCGTGCACTACGAAAATGGAGACATTACTTAATACACAAGGATTTTGTCTTGTATACTGACCACCAAGCCCTCAAATATATACGAGAATCAATCACCATCCAATAGAATGCATGCAAGTTGGATCTCTACTTTACAAGAATATACGTTCTCTATTCAAGACAAATCTGGTTTTGAACAACAAGGTTGCGGATGCACTAAGCCGTTTCACAAATCATAGTGCTCGTGACTTACTCCTTATTACTATCCGTCTTTCAAGTGGTTGCTTTTGACTTCCTTAAAGAGTTATATCCTAACGATCCAGACTTTTCCTTACTTTGCGAAATGTTCCTCCGCACAACAAGGTACGGGTGATTTTGCTCTCTACATAATGGGTTTCTTTTTAAGGGTAGTCGTTTATGCATTCCCGATGGTTCCATCAGTGAACACCTTATTAAGGAGTTACATAGTAGTGGTCTTCTGGTCATTTTGGGCGAGATAAGACTATTTCTCTTGTGGAAACTCGTTACTTTTGGAATTCTCTCAAAAAGGATGTCCATGATTTTGTACGACGTTGTATGGTTTGTCAACGAAGTAAAGGTCATGCACAAAATCTTGGGTTATACATTCCTCTCCCGATTCAGGATGCTCCTTGGGAAGATATATCAATGGATTTTGTTCTAGGTTTACCAAGAACCCAAAGAGCTCATGATTCGGTTTTTGTGGTTGTTGATCGCTTCTCAAAAATGGCACATTTTATTCCTTGCAAGAAGACTATGGATGTTTGTGACTACGGCAAATCTTTTCTTCCGTGAGATAGTCGTTTACATGGTATTCCAAAGACCATTACTTCGATCGAGACACTAAGTTCTTAAGTTGGTTTTGGAAGACACTTTGGACTCGTCTCCAAACCAAGCCAGTTTAGTAGCACCGCTCACCCTGTTGATGGGCAAGTGGAGAAGTAGTAAACCGATCATTAGGGAATCTTTATTCGTTGTTTATCCAGGAGACAAGCCTAGACAATGGGATCTATCTCTCTCGCTCAAGTCGAGTTACTTTATAATTCGGTTCCTAATCGGTCTACAAGGTTATGCACCTTTTGATTGTTTATTCCAAGGTTCCTTACCATACATTGGATCTCGTCTCTTTACCATCCATTCCTAGTTCCAATGTTGCGGCGGATCACATGATAGAGTCCCTACAAGTGCTACATGATAAGGTAAAGAAAAACTTGGAAGCTGCTAATGCCAAGTACAAGATAGATCTTGATCGTCGACGTCGTTTTCAATCCTATGAAGTTGGTGATCCGGTTATGGTGTACTTAAGCAAGGATCGTTTTCCGTGACGGGTACATACAACAAGACGAAGTATAAGAAGATTGGTCCTATCCGCATTCTCAAGAAGATCGGCAACAATGCATATGTTGTCGACCTCCCAGCTAATATGAACATTTCGTCCACATTCAATGTTAAGGATATCTTTCCTTACTTTCCGTGATGATGTTTCTCTTCCAACACCAAACTGGGTCGAGTTCTTTTCAAAAAGGGGGCACGATGTAGAACATCTAGACAAAGTCACCCCGTTTGACATTAGTGTCAAACCGTATTCTATTTCTAGTATTATTTCCTAATTTATGATTTCCTATTCTAGAACTATTCTAGAACATATTAGTTTCCTAGTTTGGTATGATTTCCTTTTCTAGTTTTATTACTTTTAGGAAATAGTGAAGCCTATATAAGAAGGCCTAGCCTTGTAGAATTCCTACACATTCACAATTATTATCTTATTTGATTTATCAAAGATATTTTATTTAGTTATTGTTCTCTAGTTTTCTTATAGCTTTTGTGAATCTATTGATTTCGCACTAGTTTTCATTATCTTTTGGATCCTTGATCCAAATTATTACGCTTCCGCTACGTTAGATAGCTCCCTTATAAGTTGAAAGTCGCCAGCACTTTAAGAGATGAAGTGGCAGTTCGCAAACACTTACAACACTTCCTTTTCAGTTAAAGACGCTGGTATTACATTTTGCAGGGTTGTCTACACTCTACAGACTGTTCGCAGCACATACGTCCGTGGCCTCTCAGTGATAATAGGAATCTCCTTGGAGAAGGTGAGAAGTAAATACATTAGTCAATTGGAAGAACATATTATTGTAATTCATATTTAAGAGTATGTCTACTGCTGTCACGCTGAAAGTATATTGATTTTTTGTATCGTTCTTAAAAATAAGTTAATTCCTTAGAATTTCTCAGCATCACAATTGTGATTTATGGGTATAACTGTAATGTAATATCTTAGGATGTAGTTATGTACTTGCAGTCAAGTTACAACTCACTTAATTCACGTAGCATTATAATTTGGAATATGTAAAGCTATGGCTGCCTAATGCCTAGCAAGTCAGCAACATAATATTTTGCAGTTACAAGTAGCTAAACCCCCAAATGTGTGGTGCAAGTTATGGGAAACCACTAACAAAACCAACATCTTGCCATTTTAAATGCCAGTCACAATCCCAGGTTAGGGAGGAGGCAAGAGATGCCCCTAACAGATGCTCAGGAATGATGTACCTCCTGAGCAAAGAACCACTATATTTAACCATGTCCAAGATAATTAATTTAGCGAAGTGGCAACATCCTCAATGATACGGGTAAAAACTTGGAACACCTGCCAAAGAAAGTGGTTTTTAATTTTGTCCTTTTTGAAATCTTAGATGTGCACAATCAAGAGGCAAGTAATTTGCGTTCTTTGGTTCTTGCCTTTTCTTTCAAATTTTTTATGTTTTTGTTGAAAGTTCATTGATTTCCCTTAACACCAATCTATGTTGTTAACTTAGTTTGGTTTTTAACTGATCAAAACAGTAGAATGAATTCACTTACTGCAATGCTCAATTACATCTACAAAGACTGTGTCCGACAACTTCCGCAAAGATTTTGAAGAAGTGAAGTATATGCACGTTATATCTACCAAAGCCATGACCCCACGAAAACTATTGGCGCTTTACACACGGTTACTTAGTAAGTGTATCGAAAAGGAAAAAGCGTAATTTACTTAATAACTTGAGTTTAGAAAACTTTCAGAGGGTAAAATCGCAGTGATTCTTTTCTCATATATCTAGGTTCAACTTTATTTCTTCACGTTTGTTAGTTTTGTTCAATTTCTATGATGATTTTCTTTTTCCTTCTATCTTTATCATATCCTCATAAATACTGATGAATATACGGCTACTGTCATTTTTGTTTTTCATTTTGATTTCTATTTTTCTTTTTCAGGTTTCGCCGTTGCTTCCTTCTTATGCTTAACCACCATGGCATCCCCCATGATTGACTTAGTAGAAACTCTGATGCAATACGGATAGACTATGAAAAGTTCCATGACTTGGTTTGTTTTCCTCACTACTGCATTTGATTTCCTTGCACATAGTCGAGCCTTACTGAACGTTTGGTTTTTTGGTTTTTGTCACCGCAAGTTGCTTCAGGATTTAAGAGATTCAATATATTCGTTTAGTAAAATCGGGATTCATTTATGAGTTTGCGTTAATTTTTTTCACGCATTCATGTACAAACCAGTGCAGATGAAGTAACACGAATATCATCGGTAGTCAGTCCATTGCCATCAGCCGGTAGCTTCTAGCCTCTCATGGACAAGGAACACTGGCTAAGCTATAGGCCATCCAATCTCCTTTGTCTTTTCTTTTTATAGTCTCGGTAGGCTTTTTGTTTTCATGTTGTTAGTTCCTTTTCAATCATTCACTAATTCGATCTCCTTTGTCTTTTCTTTTTGCTATATCATTAAAGAGTGTTTGCATCCCTATTGGTGCAGTGGCTAATAACTGCTTTAAACCGTACAATAATAGCTTTTTTTTAAATTGTTCACTGTAAAAAAGAAATCAGTTTGGTAGTATTTTTTGTATCTTAAAAAAATAATACCAAATTAAAAAGAAAAGACAAAAGAGATAGAGGTCAAATGGATTGCTGAAATTCAAAACAATGGAGCGCAACCGAACCACACCAAATTAAAAATCCTAAGCGATTGGACGAGGCAAAGTCAAGCCACACCAAATCAAAAATCCTAAGCGACGGAGCGAAGCTAAGCTGTGTCATCCAAATAAAAATTCATGGCGCGTTTTCTTCCAGCATCAAAATCACGCGACACCAAAATAAAAAATGCATCAAGACGGGGTGAGGCGAAGCAGTGCGACACCAAATAAAAAATGCATCGCGACACCAAATAAAAAATGCATCGGGATTGGGAGAATAAGAATATAAAAATTCCTAAGCATGCATTGGGACGGGCAAGGCGAAACCGAGTCATACCAAATCAAAAATCCTAAACATGCATCGGGATGGAGCGAGGCGAAGCAGAGCCACACCAAATCATAAATGCTTCGTGACGGGGTGGGGTGAAGCCCCACGACACCAAATAAAATTGCACAACGGGGCGAGGCAAAGCCACATCACAGTTAAAAACAAAATAAAATGATAATGGATGGTTTTCGGGCCTGCCCGGTGCGTAGCACGGGGATAAAATCTAGTGCTCCTTTATTACTGAGAGAACAATTCATCCGGCAACCGCGCTCAAAAAATTTCAAGATAGAGCATCTTTGGTTCTTACACCCACATATGAAGGAGGTGGTGTTTGAAGCATGGAACCGGTCTCACTCAGTCTCGCCACCGATCAATCTCTTACAAAGACTGGAGGACACGACAAGAGCATTGTTAGATTGGAGCAAAGCTACATTTGGACACCTACCGATCCTCATTAAACAAGTAGTACACGAAATCGAGCAGGCCCAATCAATCTGTGCTAACTTGACAGGCCCATAACTCCATCTTTGGTTACAACAAGAGCAAGACCTTCGACACACACATTTTATGCTCCAAACATGCTACGAAGTCTACTGCAATCAGAGATCAAGAATCCAATGGCTCCAAGAGGGTGATCTTAACACTACCTTTTTTCATACAAAAGCTACAATACACTGGCGCATTAACCATATCTTGCAGCTACAAAATGAACAGGGAGTGTGGATAACCGACCCAAGAATCATTAGAAGAATGATTATAAACTTGTATACTAAATAATATGTAGCACCTCCAACAACCATTGATCATACCTTGTTTAATTGCATCTCTAACGGGTTATCCCCAGCACAATGGCAAAGTCTGATTCAACCAATAACGGAACAAGAAATTGAGAGAACAATAAAATCAATTGGAGCGGAAAAGGCGTCAGGCCAAGATGGATTTACAAGTAAGTTATATACTACATTCAGGCCATCCATCAAAATCCAAGTCATAGCCATGGTCCAACACTTCTTCCACCACCGCACACTTGAGCAGACCATGAACCACACACACATTACACTCATCCCCCAAAACCAAACGAGTTCAGACCTATCGGGTTCTATGGTATGAGTTACAAAATCATATCTCCAAAATTTTTGTAGATAGAATCCGGTCATTATTGCATTTCATGATTAGCCCCTTCCAAAGCGCCTTTGTGCCTAACAGAGCCATTCATGATAATATAACGATAGCCACAGAACTATTCCACCATATCAGGTCAACACCACCAACCAAAAAACCAAAAATAGCCATAAAATTGAACATCGGGAAGGCATATGACAGTCTAGATTGGGGCTTCATTGGGCTAACCCTATAGAATATGGGTTTCCCGCTATTGTTTATAAAGTATATTATGACATGCATAACATCGATATCGTACTCTATCAACATCAACGGCTCGACTCAGGGAAAGATCGCACCATCAAGAGGACTCCGGCAAGGTAACCCCCTTTCCCCATACATTTTCATTATATGTGTAGAGGTTCTTTCCACAAACTTGGAAGTACTCGAACATCAAAGGAAGCTACAAGGAGTCCAAATTTCTAAAAATGCGCCATCCATCTTACATCTAATATATGCGTATGATCTTCTCATCACATGTTCAGCAGACCACAACTCCCGCATAGCCCTACAAAACCTTTTAGGGAGATACTCGACATCAGCGGGTCAAGCAATCAATAAGAAAAAATCAACACTGGTGCATCATCCCAAACTACACCAGGATATGATAAACCAGCAGACTTTCAGCATCAACACAACTGATGAGCCACCAACTTATCTAGGAATCCAATTTAGGAAAGGCAGAATCTCAGCCCATTTACATGGGGATCTACTCAATAAAATTGCACGAAAGGCAAATGGGTGGATAGACAGATGTGTTAACCAGGAAGACTTGTACTAATCAAAACGGCTTCGACACCTACGACAAACCACATTATGCAAGTTGAACAACTACCAGTGGAAATTCATGACAAAATAGATAAAATTACAAGAAACTTCTTTTGGGGACATGACAATCAATCAAGGAAACTACATCTTATTGGTTGGGAAGCAATCAGACAACCAATCTCAATAGGAGGGTTAGGAATCCGAAAGAGCAGGATACACAATCAAGCACTCCTAACAAAAAGAGTTTGGCATCTCCAACATCAGCTAACCTCAGTCTGGTCTTCTATCACCCCGAAATACTTTGATGGCCTTGGACCCTCAACCAATATCCCAAAGCCTCAATCATCGGCCAGTCACCTCTGGAAATGTTTAGCTAACTTGTCTGTTATTTTGCAGGAACATTGTTTTTCACAAATTGGAGATGGAAATAATACAACAATCAATCAAAAATGGATCCCACATCTACCATCACCCACCCAACAAACCATGAGCCACCAACTACCTCACACCACAAAAGTCTCTCATCTCATCGACCAACACTCAAACACATGGAAACACAATCTAATCTTCAATACCTTTACACCCCAATTGACTCAATACATCATCAGCATTTATCTTCCAAAAGACCACCAAAATGAAAAAAATATCTGGCCATACTCCAAAGATGGGAATTACAACTCCAAATCAGGCTACACTCAACTCAACACCCCATCACCAAATACCCGACAAAACCAAAACCATAACCAATTTCCTATGGACTTTCAAGCAATTTGGAAACTTCAATGTCCACCAATAATCCGACTTTTCTCATGGAAAGTCACCAACCAAGGTCTTCCGACCTTCAAAAATCTACACATATTCCAAATCAGCAACATAGGAACTTGTCCTATATGCAACATCAATGAGGAATCAGAGGATTACTTAATCTTCGAATGCAACAACTCGAGAGAAATCTAGCAACTAATCATCACACACCTGGGAAGAAGCCCGAACCACAATCAACATGAAAGACAAAACAACAACAATGGAGGATGATGACAAGGAATGCAACATCAACAACAACAACCTACGGAAAACCAAATGACATGCCCAACCAACTTACATGAAGTGTTATCAAACACTTACACGCCACCAACTAAGGCGTTGTTTGGATTCACAATCTGGCTCATTTGGATGGCAAAGAATGCGAAGGTTTATAAGAGGCAACAACAGACTCCCCTACATATGTACCAAATCATTCTAGTTATTTTTGAGGAATACCAATGGGCACAACAACACTCAGCTCCAATTATGGCAAACGGACCAACAACAGCTCGACAACAACAACAAAGTACTACATCGACAACAATCTACATAGGATGGACGGCACCAGAAGCACACTGGATAAAGATTAACATGGACGGAGCATCTAAATGCAATCCGGGACCGGCGGGAGACGAAATCATATGTAGAGACAACAACGGAAATGTACGAAAGGCTATAGAAGCACCTCTGGGAATTACAACATCACTACTAGCGGAAACATGGGGACTACTAATAGCGTTTCGAACGACGACTCATCATCGATGGCAAAGAACTTGGTTTGAAGTGGACTCTCAAGCACTAGTGTCTCTACTGCGATCAAATCACGAAAAACCTTGGTATCTAACCCAAATGATATAGGAAATAAAACAACTTCCGACAGATATCACGCACTATAAAATTACACATATTCTACGGGAAGCGAATCAAGCGGCGGATGAATTGGCAAACAAAGCAGTCAAGGACCAACTACAACAAACAACAACACCGACAACCACATGCTGGGAACACACTTGCCCAGCGTTCATCCAACATGTTGTATTCAATGATAGAATAGGAGTTACGTACCCCAGAATTGTAACCAACACTTAAATAAATAAATGGTTACCTTTAAAAAAAAAAAAAAAAAAAAGAAACAAAAAACTCGCAGAACTGTCGTATACCCAAAAATCAATTGGGGACCTAGATGCAAGGTTAAGGGAATGTCAATGAGAAGGAAAGTTATAAAATTAGAATCATATTATTGGGGCTTTAAACGACCGGGTTTTTTTGGGGCTTATGAGGTCATGAAATAGTAATGCATAGAGCCCCTTATCCTGGTTTTATGTAATACCTAATCTACCCTTAATTTGATTATTGCTAATTAAATTGATTAAGCTAACTAATCAGTATTAGTGAATGGATTAGACTAATCAAATGATTAAACTTTTGGAAATCAAAATTTGATTTTCCTTGATTTTGAAGAAGGGAAAATGGTGATTTTGGTGAAATTTTTTTGAAAAAATTTCACCAAAATGATGAAACCCGTCGACACAATTCTCGGGATAACCTTATAATCAACTCCCAACTAGGGCTGCACAAGAACCACCCACGATACCCATACCCGCCCGTACCCGCTAAACCCGTGGGTTTTTTGTCCATACCCGCCCGTTGTGGGTGCGGGGTTGGTTAAGAAAAAAAAAACCCGCTGTATGTGGGTGCGAGGTTGGTTTTAGGTCATACCCGCTCATACCCGCCCGAAAAACCCGCTCAATATACACCGTTGATTACAGCTAATCCTTCACTGGCCTTGAGAAGTTCAGCTCGCTCCCTAGACCACCTCTTTTGTCCCTTTCTCCGAGAGACTTCACATTTTCAATGGTTGTTGGTGTCTTGTGTGTGAACATATCCACAGAGGTGCCAATTTAAGAGTTGGCCTTCTTAACGTTCAGAGATTTCTTTACCATCAAAAATAAAACAGAAGCGTATTCGATTTGCTATCACTATAATTAGCTACACGCGTCATGAAATATATTAAAGCGGACTCCATGGATTGTAATCTTGAAAATTTCAATGTGGTGCAGCAGATTATAGCGAACGCCTCCTCCTCGATCGGTATATCTAATTTTTGGATTTATCTAATTATTGCGGGTTTAAACGGTTTAAACCCAAACCTTACACCGCAGCGGGTGGGTAACAAAACCCGCCCGCTGTTTATGGGTGCGGGGTTGGTTATGGAAAAAAAAAACCGCAGCCTGTGGGTGCGAGGTTGGTTTGAGCTTATACCCGCCCATACCCGCCCATGTGCGGCCCTACTCCCAACATCAATTTTATCGATTCAAATCTGTTAAAAATCAGAGCAAAATCTGAAAATTTTAATTACAGCTGGGAAAATGTGTCGAATCGGCCGTAATTACATAATTACGGTTGGGATATGAGGAACTCCCAGTCGTGAACTAAAAAAACGGATGGGAAGTGAAGAACTTCCGGCCGTTATTGTTCTCAGAATCACCTGAAACTGTATTACGGCTGGGTTAACATATTTTTCCATCCGTAAACGAATATGTAAGTTGAGAAATTCTGAGTTTCAACATGAATACATACTACGATTGAAAATTAGTAATACTTTCATTAATTAGACCACAATAAAACCCATTACATACTTAATAGATCCCCATTACAAAGTTGGTTTGTATCAAGAAGTCTTTGATGATGGCGAATTGAGCTTCGAAGTTGAAATTATAACCTTTCCATTTTCTCCATTCCTTCTTAGCTTGAGCTATGACTTCTCCATGAGTCTCACATCTAAGTCGAAGTTGCTTGCACATACGAATTAAAACCATATATTCTTCCACTTTTTTGCGTATGTCTGAAAATTGAAGATATAATTCAACCTCATCGCGGTTGTTAGTGTTACCTGTTTCACTACAAAAAAATTCAAAAATCTTACTCCAATACGATTGACTTGGTAAACCACGTTTTCTTCATTCTTGTCCCCTCTTTGGATAGCATAGTACAAAAAAAAATCAAAGAGATAAGTCTTTTTCCAAGGTAAAGTTGGGTTTATCCTTTGAGTACATTGCATCGAGTTTGTAGGAGTTTTGGTGGAGACTATTGAAATGAGTGAAGTAACAAAGTGTGTGCATGGTAAACACGTCAAGATTAACACCAAAATGTTTTTTTTTCAATAGCTAGCAAAATAAATTCATAATCTACGTTTTCTTTAAAGTGGACTTTCAAACAAGTCACCTCACCAATTCCCACGTCCAAGCTAGCATGTGCACGAGAGAAATGTTGTTGTTTGTGTTATCCAATTGTGTCTCATGTTGTTTGTATTTGATCGGATTTGACTTCCACGATACAGTATCTCGAGGTGGCCATTAAAGTAACATTTTTTAAGCTGGCTTCGTTTTCCATCCATTTTACAGTGTAAAAAAGTAAGAAAAATATTTTGGTCCAATCGAGCTTAAGTCATTGTATCTGCTATTTGCAAAACTATATAAAATCTACAAATTTTGTTTCCTTGTATGGTAAAACCTATCTATAGGAATACTCCATACGTCAATCACCACGATAATCCCATACCATCACACCAAGATGTTTAGGCTTTTCTTGTGGAAAGAAATTAATGAAGGTCTACCAACCTTCACTATCTTAAACAAAATCCATCTCGTCAACTCCAACCTATGCCCTCGTTGTAATTCCGCGAGAATCGGTGATCACTTACTCTTCGCTGCCCGATAGCGATTACAACTTGGAACACCTTACTTCATCAACTCACAAACACCCAAAATACCTCCACTACAATCCCAAACGCAATAACACCTCAAACAACCATCTCCCAACTCCTACAACAACAAGCCCCTCCCGCATTCATCACCTCATTCTGTTATCTTTTCTGGTCACTTTGGTTGACTAGAAACGATTTTATCTACCAAAAAAAAACAGGCAACAACAAATGACATTTTATTTTCAACCCTAAAGCAACAACAGGAGTACATATGGGCCAAGGAATCCCTACCACCGATTCTTCCAGGTGACTTACCAACGTTCACTCCCTCAAGAGCAAACAAAACAACAACAACAGCAATGGTAGGATGGTCCTACCCTAACTCGGATTGGATAAAAATCAACACAGATGGCGCTGCCAGGGGACACCCCGGAATTGCAGGGGCGGGCTTCATTTGTAGGAATTCTGAAGCAAAAGTCATTATGGCTCTCGCGCAACCTCTAGGAATTACTACTGCTTTAATTGCAGAAACCTGGTCGTTGCTGCTAGCCACAAGAACCGCGACAGATAGACAATGGATGAAAGTTCTTTTTGAGACGGATTCTGAAAATCTTCTGCGCTTTGTTACCTCACCTGAAGCACCACCGTGGTATTTACAGAGAATGATAACAGAAATTAAGCTTCATATCAACCATATACCACACACAGCCATCCAACACAACTACAGAGAGGGAAACCAAGCGGCATATGGACTTGCCAATCATGCAGCTGATGGAAGCCAGACATGGAATCTTGGAACCAAAATATGGGAACACGCAATCCCAAGTTTCATTAGTCAAATTGTTCTCAGCGATTCCATGGGTACCAGATACCCTCGTGTAATTTCCTCCTAGTTTCTTTAATAAATACATGCTTCAAAAAAAAAAACACCAAGATGTCATTGCACTATTCTTCAGTAAACTGTCCCTAGGTAAATTAATCAAGCTTCTTTGGGACTTGATACGGGGGTTGACTTGATAACACAATCAAACCCTTCTGTTGAGTTGTAAAAATAATCTCTAAATATGATGTGGAGGTGGTGATAAAGGAAAGGGCAGGTGGAGGCGTCAGAAAATGAGAAAAGAAAGAGTTAACCTTCTTAAGGTTAAACTTTGATTCAAGTTTATGCCTTTCATATGTAAAACGAATACTTTACATACGAAATACTAGTTTAGGGGGAGGAATGTTGCTAATATTAACAATTTAGGGGTGTTTATGGGTGAAAACTATTTTTGCTGGTTTTGGTAATTTTGGGTGTGTGTGGATGAGAAATGAATCTAAACCCTAAACAAATGCACTGCACGTGAGTGCTTTTTGATTCGACAGATCAATCTATACAATTTTGGCCTAAACCAAGAAATCGTCATTCCAGACTTGCTTCGGTCACAAAGTGAAGGATATGGGGTTGATCTTAGGGAAGGAAGCGAAGAAGGTGTTGAGATTGTGAAGGTGTTGGCTGTTTATGACTTGTATCGGAATATCGAACTGGCCTGCAATAATGTAAGCTATCAGTTCTGGGTGTTTTCTGGATACTGATGACAACACTTGGTTTTCTCTGTCTTGTTTGGAAATAGGTGAAGGACCTATTTATACAAGTCATGGAGCGCAACCCTCATCTCTCGTAGGAAGTGGAGGAGGTGAAGTGATGGAGTAGTGGGGTTGTGTATGAGTGGTGATTGTCACACGATCACACCTTTGCCCACTTCCCTCATCATTGTTAACCGTCCACCTTTTCCTGACACGTTCTCATAATGGCGCGTTGCACGCTGTAAACCGCCAGACCAATACCCCAGTAAGTGACCGGTTGTCAGCCGACACAAATATAATTACACTTTCTTACTACTCAAAATATATAATGAAGCAAGGGCAAGAAAGTATCGATCCCACAGAGAGGTCTAGGTTGTTAAATTGTTTCGGTTCCCTATAAATAACACCGGTAGTTTTGTGATTTTTATATAATAAACTAAATAAAAGCAAATAAAGCAAATAAAGCAAATCAAATCAAGGATAAGAAGATATTGGTCATGGATTTCGTTTTCATTCACAAACATGTTTTCAACACAAAAACTAGAATTGATATTTTAATCTCAACTTTTATCAAAGACCCTAGAATACCTTGATCGCAAGTATATCCCGCAAATCTCCTCATGTCATCAACAAACACATTAAAAGATGCGAATATGAATTCTATCTAAAGGAACAACCTAACGTGTAAAAGCACTAATCAAGTTTAATTCCCTAGATGCATTAGGTTCTATGAAATCAGGCCAATCAAAGCAATCGAATGTGGAAAGCGCACTAATCCGATTTAACAAAGGTTATGACTCACATATGATCATAAGAATATATCACTACAAACTATAATCATATTTATGCTACTTGCAATCCGGTATTATCACTTTTGCGTATAATAACCCTAATCTAGCAATAAAGATGAAATCAAACTCAATCGATTCGCGACTCGACTAAACAAGCATTCAAATCATGTAACAATATTAATAGTGAATCATAAACGATAATATGGAGACAAAACTAATTTATTGAATTAAAACTCATATTTGGAAATCCAACTTATTCCATAACCAATAATAAAACTCTAGCTCATATTCATGGAGTTCATAACAAGAAGGAAGAGAAATTTCATGTTTCTAAACCCTAGAAAACAAAGTAGAGGCCAAAAAGAATAGATAATAGATAAAAGATATATATGAGATAAGAGATTATAAGATATCCCAAATTGTGCCTAGGCTTCTCTATATATAGAGTTTTGTAACCTCTTCTTGAAGAAAACTAGGAAACCTAGTAAAAATAGGAAAGTGCACCTCCTTAATTGTGTCCCGTGCATCAAACCCCGTGCAATTGGCTTGCCAAACTCCTGCCAAAATTCCAAATATCGTTCACGTCCAAGTCTTGGCCATGCAAACTAAGAAAACGCTTATGTACTGCCTATTGAGCTCGTGCATCAGCTGTGGAAGCCCAGCCCATTATTGTTCTTGGCTTGTCGGTCATTTGGGCCCGACAATGCACATTCTCAATTCCATCTTTCCCTCTCGTCTCTGCCAGCATCAATCACTCTTCATCGTTACTGGCTAGTTATACTCACGAGCACCGCCATCAGCTTCTTTTCTTATTCCGCCATTCCTCCAATCTGCATACACCGCAATCAACATCATGACTCTCTCAGTACCACGATTGACTCCATGTTCATTACTACCAGCAACAATGCCGGTCATCATCCCATGTCACAGCAACCAACTTCCCTGTTCTTCAAACTCCATTTCCTGTCCAGCGTCACCGATATTTCTCTGGCTATCACTGCCAACAGTTCACGAGCTCAACTCCTTCTTCCCTTTCGACACAACCGCAACACCTAGTCTCGATCTCCTCCTTCACTGCCAGTAAACCCAATATCTCTCTTTTCTCGATCAAGTTCTTCTCATGACAACCAGCCTTCTCGCCTGACATCACCGATCAGCCATCTTTCATCAGTCGGTGGCAGCAAAGCTCATATCTTCATCCCACTGCCATCATTCTCCTCGTTCGAACTCCATATCTGCCATCTCGTTCAGTTCTCTGTACAACCCAAGCTCCATCATCATCATTAGTAGCTTCGATCACCACAGTTTATGGCAGTACCCAACTACACCGTAACCATTCATTTGCTATCACTCGAGTGGTGACCTTCTTCCATTCTGTATCATCTCCCATGGCAGATACGACACAACCTCCATCTGTTCGATAACCAAAGCAAATACCATTTTCAAAACAGCAACTCCATCTTCTGGACCTCACTTCTCATCATTCCCGTCACCACTAACTCTTGTTTACTCGAGCCTGTCAACAACACCATTAACCACAGTAAACTCATTCTCTCTGTTCGAAGTGTTGGATTAGGGAGGAAGACAATGGTGGCCCAAATAAAACGGTTGTCTGCCTTTAACATTGTTTGAATTCTAGCTTCCCCTGAATATTTGACGTGACTTCCTTTAGCAGTTCCTCTTAGACAGGCCACCCCTTAACATAATGACTACCCCTTAACGTACAGCGGGGGTGCCAATAGTACTTCCCGATAAAATGACCATTTTGCCCTTTGCTTATGAGTCCTTGTTTTGCTCATAACTTCTTCATACGAACTCGGAATGACTCCATTCTTTCGGCATTGTCTTCATCTTCTCGTCCTCTACACAATGAAAAGTAGAAATCTTGTATTTGAACGAGTTCCAATTGGTCTTTTTGCTCCAAATGACTCCATTGCACCTAATAAACTCAAAAGCACACATAAGATACATAATTTACAAGAAAACTCGCAACGAAAGCATAAATACTAGATATTAAATACGGTGTATTCTACACCTATCAGTAAGTATCCCCCAGTTTGTGACATGCTTGATGTCTCAAATGAGTGGATCGTGGGACCCACTGCAGGAAATAGCATACGGTGCTAAGTTAAATAACTAAGTTATTTAAGAAATTGATATTCATGAAATATCGTGTATGCTCGATGCATTTAATGCATCGAAAACAATCAATATGTATGAAACATCGATGTTTAAGCTTAACCGAATCAGTCGCAGATTAAGCATCTTAAAATAGCATCACGTCCAACCATCTTCGAGTGATCGTTTGGAGGCCGCATGGGCGAGCCATCCCCTGGTCAATCACTCCCTGTGAAAGAGTGGCAGACGGTGATCATCGAGGTGCTTCATTAGTCGCCTAACTTTTAACCTAGGCTATCCGACCAAGATGGCAAAGTTGGACGGACGAGATGGTTTACGCATATATTTGCGACCGTTGATGGAATTTTAGGGTTTTTTAGAGGTGCGCAAGCATACCTCTTTGGCTTGATCGAACTCAAGCATGGGAGTTAATTTTGGTGGGACCGACCGGGCATGCGTGGTGCCGGCGAGCATGTCTACGCCTCTCGGTTTCACAAAGATTCGATCTAGGTCGCTCAATTTGGCCGGCAAAGATGAGTGGCCGTGATCGATTTGCGACAGAAATCCATTGTCGCAAAGGATTGAAGGTCGCGTGCATGCCACCTTTGGGCGTGCGTTTCGAGGCGCTTGGCCATAGTTCGCCTAGGCCGGTCGGTCACACGCATAGGTGGGCCCGGTGATCACGTCAACATCCTTGAGACCTCTTGAGTCTATATCTACACCCTCCGTTTAGGCTGACGAAGATGGATGGACGCGATAGAACAACGACAAATATGCATTGTCGCAAACCCTAATTAGGGTTTTTAAATAGTCACGCACGCGGGACTTTGGCCAAACGGTTTGGCGAGCCATGCTTCTCCTTTGGAGAGACCGATCGTGTGGGGCCCAAGTTGGGCTGACGGTGAACATGTGTGCACCTTCCTGATGGTCCTAGGCGCGATCTAAGCCATCCAAATATGCTGGCTAAGTTGGATGGTTGTGATCGTTTTAAGACGCCAGTGGAATTTCCGCGACCCTTTAAAGCATCACGCCAGACATGTTTCGAGCAAACGTTCATTGCTCCATGGCTTTGCCGTGAGAAAACCGATCGGGTAGGTGAAAAGTGGGTCCGCCAACGTGTGCATTAGCGCTTCCCTGATCATTCGCGGGACGATCTAAGCCGTCCAACCAGGCTGGCAAAGTTGGACGGTTGTGACATTTTTAAAACTGACTTGATTAGTCTCGCTCGTTCGAGCCTTTCCCAAAACAACATGGACACCCTATTTTAGGGCTGGCGTTCGGCGGGCGTTGGGAGTATAGCGTGGTGTTCGACCGTCTAGGGCATAAGCGGGTCCGCCGGTGGTCATCACGGTGATCGCCTGCTCCTGCTAGGGTTCGTCTAGGCTGGTTAAATCATGAGGTCAACTTGCGAGGCCGTGATCATTTCTAAGACTGATACGGACTGTCCAGATTTCCCTTAGGAAATTAAATATGCTCGATCGGGCTACTATAAGCACGCTGATACGAGATTCTCTTCGTTAGGGAATGGTGTAGCCTGTACGGGTATTTCGTGCATACCTCACTATTGACACTTGGAGATTCATGTTACTCTGTTGAGAGTAACACTTAGTCATCATGCCGCACCAATAATGAGAGTTACGCGAGAACAAAGACAGAAATACTAGGCAAATCATGCATTAATTAATAATGCTATAAATTCACAGAATATTTGGGATTGTTGCTACATGCACCATTCTGGGTGAATTTTGTATATTTATTGAATTGCTTCAAATAAATAAAGTGAGAGGTTTTCTGCGCTCATCGCTTATCAAATGGATTTATCCTTTGCAGGATGTCAGCACATTAAATTTGGTTTTACAATTTTAGCCCTGAACTAAAATCCACCATCAACAAGGGGGAAAGTTCAATCACTAATTTGTTTAAGGAAGCAAACTCAAGTACCCCTTGATTAAATCCTCCCAAAACGACATTTCGATCATTACAATATTGCTAATTTTCCCATTCGAATGACTGGTTAACGTGCAAATAATAATTGGATTCACCATGGCATGAGCTACAACCTTCAGAAGGTTGGTACTGATCCCAAGTACTATCCACACTATATGGTCATAATACAGATAATATAGTTAATAAGTTGTTATTATTAAGTTAGTCAATGCAAATCATCAGTAATAAAACAAAATTCCTCCTAACAATCTTCTTAGTTTAATAGAGTCAACATCCAGTTCAGATATTAGATACAAAGCTAGTCCTTTCGAGGAGTATGTGGTTCTACTTGCCATCTTTATGAGAGATAAATAAATATCTCTCCTCGTAAGACAAAACAAAAATAAGATTTGATATACAAGAGAGAGGAGAGAGAGTGTTCGGATTTTGATCAGAGTACTAGACGAAGAGGAGAGAGAGTGTCCGGATTTTGCGCAGCAGAATGGTTCAAGGTTCATCTTCACACAGCAGCAGGGAGGAGCTTATGGATTATGATCAGCAGAGCAAGGAGCAGTTTCAAGATTCAAGGGGACAAATAATTAAATGGAAGACTTGGGTATCTGTGGTTTCAGGGAAAGAGACTACAGTTTCATCAGATTCAGAAAAGGAAGAAGAATGGATCTCTGTCACCCACAAAAAATCTAAAGGGTTACAAGATTCAAATACTACCTCAATCAAGATAGAATGTGATTACAAAGCGTTTATTCTCTCGAAGAGTTTTGATACCATTATTTTCAAGGAAGAAACCAGAAACACAAGGAAACCAATTCAATTCTCTTTTTGTAGATCTGCTTTGGTATGGCTGAAAAATATTATGCGCAAAGAATCTCACAAAGATTTCTATGGTGCATGGTATTTGAATTTTAAGAAGGATGCATAACATTTTTTTTTGGTTCGTGATAAAAACAAGTATGGAGAGTTTTTTCGATTATCAATCTCAATAGGTAAAGAAAAACATCTCACAATTATGCCAGCAAAAAACAATGCAGATAGATGGAAAAAGTTTGTGTTAGGGTTTGATAAACTTTTATCTCATAAGTCTCAAACCAAGAAGTTTTTTGAGCCTTCTTCAAACCAACCTGAAAAACAAGTGCATGCAATACAAGCTTCTGTTGTTTCTGAGTCCAACAGTAAGAAACAAGACCCATTAGTTTCTTCTCAAGAGACTCAATCAAATAATTGGGATCAAGCTATTATCATTGAATCATCTCACTTTGTAGGATCTTGGTGCAGATGGTGGATTTTCGACAAAGGCTAAAATCGTAAAAACATAATTGTACATACTCCTGATCCAGCAATCAGGTGAGTATTGAGGCTCATATCTCTCATTGAAGCATGAAAGTTCATGCCGCAAGAACCTCTGACTGAGAATATTGTCTCTCAGAGTATATGTAGATGTGTAGTCTCTCAACTGAGACAACGGCATATCTCATGAATATATACTGAGCAATTTCAGTAATTACTTCTATATAGAATCGAACGATTGGACGGCTCCTAGACAGCTTGCCTGCTAGTATAGAGTAATAACGTCTTCGGGATGTAACAATTGTTTTCCCTGACTATATAAAAGAAATATGACGCTTCAACAAGCTCATATCACTCAAATACTGAATACTTAATGCTCCTAGACGATCGTACTAGTATAGAGCCATCAATTAATTATTCCTAAATCATTAGATTCATTAACTGAATCCCTGGAAAATGTTATACGTTTTCATAATATTTCGTTACTTCAATTCATGGTTCTTCCCAGCAGAATTCCATGGGTTAGTAATAAATATTCAACACACGGGCATCTGAGCAACTATCGAGTAAGCCTCGACTAAAATGGTGCAAGTGTACTCAGCAATAATGCACTAACGAGCACCTGAATGCACGAACAAGCATTCCAAAATACGAAGGAACGATGAACCTATGCAAAATAGGAACAAAATAATAAATAATGAAATATTAATCAAGGCATACTGGAGGATCGGGCCCACCGGTGCCGATCGTGTCGTGGCCAGTCCACGCCCAATTCTATATTTTATCATATTTTATTATTTTCCTTGATCTCATGAAAATCCCTTCATTTGAACAAATATCTTTCGTTTTAAGGAAACTCCTCAGTTTCATGGTGTTTCCTTCGCATCAAGGAAGTAATATAAAATTGGGAAAGGTGTCGTGGGACCGTGTATACTAGCCGGCCGGCTATGCCCTAGTCGTGGACGGTCCCACACCTAATGATTCCTCATTATTTTATTATTATATCCCTTATCTCATGAAAACTCCTTAATTTCATGATATTTCCTTCAAGTCATGAAAAATAATATAAAATTAGGGAAACCCGTGTGACCGGGCCCTAGCCGGCCGGTCATGCCCTAGCCGGTCCCACACGCCCCTTATTTTATTATTATTATTTTTTATGTTTCCTTCATTCCATGAAATTCCATGATTTCATGATATTTCCTTAAAATTATGAAAATTCCTTAAAATTATGAAAATTCCTTCAAATCATGAAATAATACATAAAATTAAGGAAAGCTCACGGGACCGGGCCCTAGCCGGCCGACCATGCCCAAGCCGGTCCCATGCGCCCTTATTTTATTATTATTAATATTATTTGTTTACTTCGTCTCATGGAAACTCCTTCACTTCAAGGAAAACTCCTTTATTTCAACAAACTCCTTGATTTCATGGTATTTCCCTAAAATCATGAAATATATAATAAAATTAGGAAAAATTCTATGGGACCGAGCTCATTGGCCGGCCGGCCATGCCTTAGCCATAGTCGGTCCCACACTTCATAATTTCTTCATTTTATGATTACTTTTCCTTCATCTCATGAAGTTTCCTCGGTTCAAACCAAAAATTCTGATTTCTTCATATTTTCTCAAATGATTGCTCAAACGCACATCAGAAAATATCAAAATTCTCAAGACTGAGACGCAAACACTTTGGTGACATGAGCATATTACCTTGACCGACCAAGGTTGGCTCTTTGGCTTGCAAGGGGCCGGTCCCTCATACTCTCATCATTTGACCTAATTTGTTCACATTAGGTTCAAACTCTTCCAAACAATTTTGGAATTCTATAAAACGATCGTCATACGACGGTCCCGTGACCAAACAGGGCCGGTTTTATGACCCCTTGGTTGGTCCCTCATCTCTTCATAATTAATTAGGTTTTATCACCTAAAGGCTCGGACGAGCATTATTTTAATAAATGATTAAACCAGCACTTAATCATCTTTTCATAAATTGGTCTTCAAGAGACTTTGGTATTTGCTCACTCGAGCATCTGGGAGCTACATGGTCGACCCATAATCCCATGTAGCCGGTCCCTCCTTCACTTCGTGGTTGATTTTTAAATAAATCATCAATTGATAGAATCAGGGTTTCGAGTCCAAGGTTCATAATTTCAGATTCAAACGCTAATAATTTCACGTTGATCCCATGATCAACATTTTTATTAATTATACTCGGTTCAGCTGCCAGTATTTTAAATTAATATTTTATTTGGTCCTCCTACCAATAATTCATCAAACGAGCAATATTTGGTCAGATGAGCAATATTTTCTCAAACCAAGGAATATTGGTTCAACTATCAATATTCAACAGTTCATCGAATGAGCAATATTTGCTCACCTTAACTATCAACATTTGCTTGAGAATTATACCTCTGTCTCAACGGACACGTTCAATTCATGAGTCTCAGAACATTTACAAATCACGTTCAACTCAGCAATACAAGGACTCATCGTCCCATGAAGTCAGCAACTGACTAACTAAATACACGTCTGCCTTGCAAACTCCACAATCACGAGGCATCAATCGTGTTACATGGGGGGATATTAACTAGGGTTTTGGTCTGGCGGTTTTAACACGATGAGAATGTGAGCAAGTCGTGCAATCAGTTGGAGGAGTTAGCAAAGTAGTGGATTGAAAATCAACCAAGTCTCCGCACGATAAGCAACTGGTTTTAACACGATTTCCACTTTCCCACTCTTGGACTCCAGCAACTGTCACACTTCATGGGATCAAGGTGTTTCACAATTCTAGCAATATAAATAAGTCTCTGAATCATGATTGAAAACAAGATAATCTTTCGTCAAACAGACAACAAGAGATTAACATCTCAACGTCTGAGCAATTACTCTCAACAGAGCAAATTCAATCAATCAGAGCTTATTTTATTTCTTCACGCAGAATACACAACACACCTACAATCTTCAATCATCATTGATCTCACACATTTCTCAGCTTCCCTCCCAAAGATCGACCCATCCTCTCTTGTGACCGAATTGACTATGGAACGACCATTGTCTTGGTTTAGGCCGGAGTCCCACAGATTGATCTCTCGAATTTAAAGCACTCCCTTTTTTGCAGTGCATCTGTGTGAGGTTTGAAAGTTTGCTCGGTTCAAGGAGTTTCCTCCGCACGGTCGTCTCCTCAATTCCTTAAAAACCAGCAACTCGTTTTGCCCCATCTACACTTGGGCTAGAATTGGAAAAGAAATATGTAACAGATTTTCTTTGGTTGCAGACTTTGATATTTTTCCTTTTGAGGAAAAGAAAGCTTTTTTCTTTGCTTCTAAAGAACACAAGGAAGTAATGATTAGTAGGTCTTTGGATTTTTGAAGGTGCTTCAATCAGATTATGTCCATGGTGGCAATCAGTGAATACAATATCTATGCCTACCAAAGTTGCAGAAGGATCATGGATAGAAGTTAAGGGAGTTCCTTTTAATCTTTGGGATAAAGGAAATTTGGACTGTATTGGGATGAGATTTAGGGGATTACTTGATATTCATTCTTCAACTCTTTCATGGACAGATGTTTCGGCTATCCGCATCAAAGTTCAAAGTTTTGAGGTCCAAGAAAATATAATGCTTTTTCATTTTAATGGTAATTCTTTTCCAATTCAAATTAAGCCAATGCAGTTGATCAATGGAGAGATTAATCAAACTCTCAAGAGAGTTAGGGTTCTATCATCAGCCTCATCTCCAGAAATAAGCATACCAACATCTTGTTCTTCGAGTCGCACGGAAAATATCTTTCAAATTTATTGGCCGAATCCTCAGCATGCAAATATCAGCAAGAATATTTCTCGGAGTAACTCACGTCTAGAAAATATTTCGCGCGTTAATCTTGGTAACAATATTTCTTTTGACTTTGGTAAAAATTTAAATTTGAATTCAAATTTGCCCGTTGAGCCAAAGAAAAAAGCTCAACGTATCCAAATCTTGGATAAGGGCACCTCTTTCACAAATACACCACTTTTTTTATGGGAAAATGAATTATATTAACTAGCAAATATAGTACATAAGATTTAAAATTTCGTTTCTATCAAATACATTAGAGATAATGCTAGATTGCTTAATTTTTTGTTGTAATTTCGTAGACATATGTTGAAGGCTCTTCATTCTTGCTTCCTTGGCAATTCGATCCACCGCTGAATTGTATTTTCTATTTGTAAACTTTACCTGAGCTTGAGGAAGATCTTTTAAAATTGTCTTGGCTTCTTGAACGGTGTTTTCGGCTGTTCATGAGAGATTTGTGTTGTCCTTGTTTATGCTGTCTCCCAAGACTTTACAATCATTTTGTAAAGATTTCGCTTCCGCATGAAGAGCCGAAGTAGCTGTCTCTGAACCTGCTGAAATGTGCATAAATGTCTGGTGATCTACTGAATAAACGATGTGAGTGTATCCCATTGAAAGGTATTCTTCCTTGAAAGAAGCATCAATAAATATTATCCAGTCTGTGTTTATATCTGACCATTTGGTATTGATCATCATTAACTGATTGTTATCCAGTCCCTTTGTTTTATTCTTTTTTGGGATGGATTGCAAAAATCTATTGATCTGATCAATTAGTTGCATTGGATTTAGGGTTATCTTTTCAAAAACCACCGAGCATCCGTATTTCCATATGAACCATAAAATGGTCTAGATCCTACCAAACCATCTGGGTTTGAAAGCCACCCTTTAAACCATGATGTAATCGGATCCGTATTAGCTGAAGGAGTTATATTTCTTAGCGAAAATATGAACCAAATAGCTCTGGCGAAAGGGCAAGATCCAAATAGGTGATTCTCAGTTTCCTGAACTTGAGAATTGCATAGTTGGCAGTTTGGGTCAATTTCCGGGTTATGTGCCCCTAGTCTCGAAGATGTAGGTAAAGCTTTTCCAGCTAGCATCCACACAAAAAGTTTAATTCTTGGAATTGCTTGAATTTTCCATATACTTTTCCAAGGGAAATTCATTAAAGAATTATCATCTTCTTGCACTTGATTTGCTAAGAAATTATAAATGTTTCTTGCCGAGAAGAGTCCTGAATGATGGTGTAACCATTGGATTTTGTCTTCTTCTTCTTTTCTCGGGGTCATGGCTTGAATTTTCTTTCTAACCTCCGGGCTAAAGTAACTGTCCAGTTTTCCTTAATCCCATTTATTCTCTACAGTTATGAGCTCTTGAACTCTTTTTGGAGTTGTGTCCTGCGAGTCTTGTGGTTGCGGTATTATTTACGAATTTGGAATCCATCTGTCTTCCCATATTTTAACCGAGTTTCCATTTTTAACTTGCCAGACGAAGTTTCCTTTAATTAAATCTAGACCTTTTCGGATGGTTGTCCAAATCCAAGATAATTTAGAAACTTTAGAAGCTTCCAAAGGATGAGAATTTAGGAAATATTTTGCTTTGAGAAGTTTTACCCATAGTTGGTCTTTTTCTAATATTAATCTGCTGGCTAATTTCGTTAGAAGCGCTATATTAAATTGGTGAGGGTTTTTGATACCTAACCCACCTTTAGCAATAGGCTTGCATATGTACTTCCAAGCTCTGATGAATCCTCCTTGTCTTTTTTGCCCTTCTTTATTCCACCAGAAATTTCTTTGGATACGATCTAGTTGATTCAAGGTTTCTTTTGGTAGGGCTAGCACTTGCATTTGGTACGTTGGGAAAGCTTGAAGGATAGATTTTATCAGAACTGTCCTCCCCGCTTGAGATAAGAGTTTGGATTTCCGGCCCTGTAATGTGGAATAATATTTTTGTAGAAGCGGCTCGAAGTTCGCTTTCCTATTTGTATCAAAAAATAGAGGTGTTCCGAGATATTTATCATTTTTAGTCATCAGGTGAACTTTAAGAATTCTTGCTATAATTTTTCCATGTTTAGGATGAATTTTTGGGTTGAAGTAGACACTGGATTTTTGTAGGTTTATCATTTGTCCAGTTATATCCCCGAAAAGGGATAGGACGTCTAGGAGATTTTTTGCTTCCCCCAGATAAGCTTTTGTGAAGAGGAAACGGTCGTCTGCGAAGAAGAGATGAGAAATATTTGGAGCATTTTTATTGATCCGGAGGTCGGAAATTTTCTTCTCCATTATCGCGTTTTCTAGAAGCCTAGGTAGAATTTCCATGCAGATCATAAAAAGGTATGGAGAAAGGGGGTCCCCTTGTCTTAAACCTCTTGAGGTTTTGAATTTTGACCCAGGTGTTCCGTTGAGGAGGATTGAGTAACAAGTAGTAGATATGCATTGTAATATGAGATATATCCACTTTTCATCAAATCCAAAGCTAAGAAGGGCCCTTTCGATAAAATTCCACTCCACTTTATCAAAAGCTTTAGAGAGATCTAATTTAAGGGCCAAATACCATTTTTTCGCCTTTGAAGTTTTCATAGAATGGATGAGCTCATGTGTGATTATAATATTATCGGTGATTTGTCTTCCCGGAAGGGAAGCGGATTGGTTGGGAGAAATAATTTTGTTAAGCATGGGCTTTAATCTATTCGCGATAATTTTCGAGATTAGTTTGTAGATGGTGTTACTTAGACTTATTGGTCTAAAATCACCCGGAGTTTGAGGAGTTGAAATTTTTGGGATAAGGGTAATGAAGGAGTGGTTTATATCAGTATCAAGAATACTAGTTTTAAAGAACTCCTGAACTGTATTAACAATATCCGGACCGAATATTTCCCAATTAGCCTTAAAAAAACCCGGTTGAAATCCATCAGGTCCCTGAGCGCCCCACTGATTCATATTGGATAATGTGAGCCAAATTTAATTTTTGGTTGGGATTTCTAGGAGAGAAAGATTTTCCTCATCAGATATACAAGGCTTTATGATACTGGATAGGTCAAAGCTACAATTGTTTATTTGGGTTGTACCAATGTGGGTAAAGTGGTTTACCATAAGCGAATAGATTTGATCTCTATCCGAGATCCAAAGGCCAGAAGGTTCTCTAAGGGTATTGATGAAATTCATTATTTTCCTATTGGAGGCGGTGGCATGAAAATATTTTGTATTTCGGTCGTATTCCTTGAAGAATTTATCTCTAGACAGCTGATGGTAGAAATCGTTTTTAATTACGTACCATTTTCCTAGTTCTGCTTTGAGATTTTTTAGCTTGTCTATGTCTGTGGAGATATTTCCGGATTTGTGGATGTTCTCGATTTTATTATTTAAGTTCCTAATATTTTTATGAATATTTCCAAAGATGTCTGAGTTCCATTGGGAAAGATCTGAGGATAGGAGTTTATATTTCAAGGAGATGTTTTCATTTGTTGTGTTATTGGAGTGTAATTCCCAGGATGCCTTGACTACCTCGTGTAGAGTGGAATGTGATAGCCAAGATCTAATACATCTAAAAGGTTTCTGAAGTTTCAATTTTTCAGTGTGTGTATCTAAATAGATAGGTGTATGATCTGATCCAACTCTAGGTAGATGAGTTACCTTGGTGTCCGGGAATTTTTAAGACCATAGAAGTGAGGTCAATGCTCTGTCAATTCTTTCACAAATGTTGGCTTCTCCTTTTCTGTTGTTTGACCATGTGAATGAAGCGCCTTTATTAAAAGCACTAGAAGAGATACCAGCAGTTAATGCAACTTTGGATTTAAGTATTCATCAGCCAACGGTCATCTCATCTTCATTTGTCTCTGAGGAAGATGTAAATGAATTCTTAAAGGAAGCAGTATCTATACCATATTTACATAAATTGGATGCGGGTGAAGCTTTTGTAGATGGTGATAAATTTGCAGAATCTCCTGGGAAATGGAACACGGTGAAGGGTAATATTGATCCTAAACTTCGAAAACAATTTGAAAGTTTAGTTACTCAAATGATTCAATTGGGGACAAAATTGGGACTTTTTTTTAATGGGAGTGGAGAAGAAAGTGTAGATTTAATGATGGATACTATGAAGTCTCACTTAAATATCTTTTAAAAGGAAAGAGGTAAATTCATTTAAACTTCTTTTCTTATACTGGTTTTTAGGGATTTCTATTTTCATGGTTTTTAGATCATTTGTTGGAATGTGAGGGGTCTGAATGACCTAAATAGAAGGGATATCATCAAGAAAAAAGCAAGAGATTAGAAGCCTATTATTCTACTTTTATAGGAAACCAAATTACAGCAGTGTATTGATCTTCTTGTGTCGCAAACTTGGGGCAACAAGCATGTTAAATGGCTTGATGCTCCTTCTCAAGGTAGATCAGGGGGATACTTTGTTGTTGGGATGACTCAAAAATTAAGGTCTTAGATCATTTGATAGGTCATTATACAATTACTACTCACTGTCAAATGTATGATACCAATTTTGAGTGGATTTTTACTAGTATATATGCTCCTAATTCAAATAATGTTAAGGAAAGAAATTTGTTCTGGAGAGAAATGGAATAAGTGAGATGTTACTGGGATCTTCCTTGGGTCATTGGATGAGATTTTAATGAGATTAAATTTGTTCATGAAAGTTCTTCTGGAGGTGAAATTACAGCAAGAATGAGAAAGCTTAACAACTCCATTGCAAGAAATGAATTGTATGATCTACCTCTTAATGGTGCCACTTTTACTTGGACAAACAATCAATTCAACAGCATCAGAAGCAGAATTGATAGATTTTTGGTGACTGTAGTTTGGGAATTACATTTTCCTAGAGTTCTTCAACAAGCTTTATCAAGACCATGTTCTGATCATAATCCTATTGCTCTTTTCTGCAATGGTGTGAAGACCGGTCTAGGGCCTTTCAGATATGACTCTTTCTGGTATTCTCATCCTGATTTCATTTCTTTTATTTCTTCCACTTGGTCTACTTTTGCGGTTGCAGGTGGAGCTGGTTTTTCTTTCTGCAAAAAATTGCAGCTACTAAAGCATATTCTAAAACTTTGGAGTAAGCACAATTTTGGTGATTTGGATAGCAGAATAGATGAACTAGAAGGCATTTTCATGACTTTGGATGCTGAAGAAAACACTCAAAATGGCCTGACTGAGGAGCAGTGGGATGAAAGACTTCAAGCAAGACAAGAATTTTGCAAACTTGCTATTTTTAAAGCTGAGAAATGGAGAACAAGATCAAGAATTACTCATATGAAGTTGCGTGATGATAACACTAATTACTTCCACATATTAGCAACAGATAGAAGAAGAAGGAGTTATATAGGAGCCATCAAAGTTAATGATGCAGTGACAGTGGATGAGAAGGAAATAAAAGAAGGCATTGTTGAACATTTTCAGAAAATTTTTCAGCAACAAACTCCAAGAACTGTAAGTATGGATTCTATGAATTTCAACAAAATTACAAAAGAGGTGAGAATTTGGATTGAAAGTGAAGTAACTGAAGATGAATGTTTGTCTGCTATGAAGAATTTGGGACAAAATAAGGCTCCAGGCCTGATGGGTTTCCCATTAGTTTCTATGTTCTTTGTTGGGATATTATCAAGAATGATATGATATTGGTTTTCAAAGAGCTTCAGGAGAAGAATTTCTTAGATTGGAGGTTAAAAAATACTTTTATAGCTCTCATTCCTAAGAAAGAGACTATAGAGGAAATCAAGGACTTAAGACCTATTAGTCTCATTCATGGTGTATACAAAATAATCTCTAAAGTTCTTGCTGACAGATTCAAGACCACTTTGCCTGCCATTATATCTTCTCAACAAACTGCTTTCATCAACAAAAAAAAAAAAAAAAAAAAAGGCAAATCTTGGATGGGGTTCTTGTAGCAAATGAGCTTATTGATTCAAGAATAAGAAGTGGAAGGCCTGGAATTCTAGTTAAAGTAGACTTTGAGAAAGCTTTTGACCATGTCATATGGGATTTTCTAGATGAGATGCTCTCTCTAATGGGATTTGGGGAAAACTGGAGAAAATGGATACAATCTTTGTGTTGAGTATGTCGATTTTATATTTTAATCAATGGTTCATTTACTGAGTTATTTCAAGTCTAAAAAAGGTATTAGACAGGGAGATCCTTTGTCTCATTTTCTTTTTCTTTTGGTGAGAGAAGCTTTGTCATTCATGATTCAAAAAGCTCAAGAAAATAGTTTGATATCAGGATTTCAAGCAACTGAAGGTGGTAAGCTCATTAGTCACCTGCAATTTGCAAATGACACTTTAGTCTTCTTAGATGCTGACATTGAACAAGTCAAACATCTTAGATTACTCTTGCTTTCTTTTGAACAACTTACAGGCTTGAAAATAAATTTTGCAATAAGCCAGATTTTTTGTGTAGGATACACAGGTGGTTTAGCTAATTTCTCTTCTGTTTTGGGGTGTTATTCTGGAGTTTTACCAACTACATATTTGGGTTTTCCACTTGAGGACAAGAGTGGTGGTGTGGCAAAGTGGGATAAGATTATAGATAGGATAATTGTAAGGCTAGATGGTTGGAAAAAATCACTTTTGAGCAGAGCATGTAAAATAACTCTAATCAATAGTGTATTATCCAGTTTGCATGTCTATAACATGTCTTTATTTGTGATGCCAGCCTCAGTTGCAAAGAGAATTGAAAGAATAATGAGGGATTTCTTATGGAATGATAATAAAGGAAAGAAGAAAATGAAGCTGGTGAAATGGAGCAAATTATGTATAAGAAAGAAATGGGGTAGTTTGGGTATCAAAAGTTTAGTATAGATGAACAAAGCTCTTCTAACTAAATGGCAATGGAGATATGCAACAGAAAAAGGGGCTCTTTGGAAGGATATAATTGATGAAAAGTATGGTGATGAGATAAATAGCTGGTTTTCAAAGGGACCAAAAATTTCTTATGGCAGGTCTTTATGGAAAGGGATCATGAAATGTGTTTCTATCTTCAAAAAACATATTAAGTTCAAAGTTAATTCTGGCAGTAGTGTCAGTTTATGGATGTACACATGGTTATTAGAGGCTCCTTTATGTACAAAATTTCCAAATCTTTTTGTTGTTTCCAGAAGTAAGACTATGAGGATTGATGATGTTTTTAATGAGGAAGAAAACATTTGGGACCTGAAAATTCCAAGAAGAATGAATGTTGTTTCTAGACAACAATTAACTGAGCTTCAAGGATATTTACATTCTGTTGTTCCTAATAGAGATGTTGAGGATGAAATAGTCTGGTCAATTGCTAGCAAAGGTCAGTTTTCTGTTAGCTCCACTTATACAGCTCTAACAGACATTTCCAGTGATCAAATTGACTTATACAAATCCAAGTATATCTGGAAGCAGAAAGTTCCTCCAAAGGTCAGATTCTTTCTTTGGATTCTAGCTCACAACAGCTTACAAACAAAAGATATGTTAAGAAGAAGGGGTATGGATGTGGATCAAAAGTGTGCTTTCTGTGATGAGAATGAAGCTGTCAGTCATGTTTTCTTACAGTGTCAGTTTGCAAGGAAGATTTGGGGTCATTTTCAAGATAAGTTAAACTGGAATTTTGTCATGCCTTCAGATATTTTTACAATGCTTTATACTTGGAATCTTTCTTTAAGTACAAAGCAACAAAATCAAATTTGGAGTATGATCTCAGTAACTATCTTATGGAGTTTATGGTTGGAAAGAAATGAAAGAGCTTTTAACAACATGGAAAATACAGAGATCAGCATTCAGCACAAAATCAAGTATCTTCTTTTCACATGGTATCTTGTTTTCAAAGATCATGAAACTCCAAGCTTCAGAGAAGTTATGATCAATTGGCTAAAACTGTATTTTGATTACTTATAGTTTGTCAAGAAGTGGTCTGCCACTTCTTTTTTCTTCCTTTTCTTTTGTTACTTCTTTTTCTGTATTCTCCAAGGGTGGTACAAATATTTTGTACCCTCTCTTTTTTGATCAATGAATCCTTCTTTACCGATCAAAAAAAAAAAGACAACACAAAAATAAAATATTTCTTTCACGAGACAAATTATCAACAACGAGATGTGTTGCCAACCATAGGATATCTAAATTACTTAGTGGTTTAAACTCAATATATAAATCATTCTTGAAACAAAATAGAAAAACTAGACACTTATATGACAACATTAGTTAGCGCGGCCATAAAGAAGAAAGGTCCATCGTCAATAAGCAAGCAAAACGCAATCTTCAACTGCCTCAACTCAAGCCTGTGCAAAACAACTAGCAACTTAGTGATAGCATGTTGCAAGAACACGGGGTACAATTTAACTTGTTCCAGTTATAATAGTTTATAAGTAACAGTTTTTAATAACAATTTATTTTGCGATTATCATATTCTCTTCAATTCAGTTTCAGATGATAAAAAATGTTTTCGAGATATTATTATATGCCGTTGACAAGTCCAATGTAAAATATTAAAATAATGTAATGTATAGGGCTGCACATGGGCGGGTATGGGCGGGTATAAGCTCAAACCAACCTCGCACCCATAGGCTGCGGTTTTTTTTTTTTCATAACCAACCCCGTACCCACAAACAGCGGGCGGGTTTTGTTACCCACCCGCTGCGGGTAGGGCGGGTTTGGGTTTAAACCCGCTTAAACCCGCAATAATTAGATATAATCCAAAAATTAGATATACTGATTAGGAGGAGGAGGAGTTCGCTATAATTTGTTGCACCACATTGAAATTTTCAAGATTACAATCCATGGAGTCCGCTTTAATATATTTCATGACGCGTGCAGCTAATTATAGTGATAGCAAATCGAATACGCTTCTGTTTTATTTTTGATGGTAAAGAAATCTCTGAACGTTAAGAAGGCCAACTCTTAAATTGGCACCTCCGTGGATATGTTCACACACAAGACACCAATAACCATTGAAAACGTGAAGTCTCTCGGAGAAAGGGACAAAAGAGGCGGTCTAGGGAGCGAGCTGAACTTCTCAAGGCCAGTGAAGGATTAACTGTAATCAATGGTGTATATTGAGCGGGTTTTTTGGGCGGGTATGGGCGGGTATGACCTAAAACCAACCTCGCACCCACAGACAGAGAGTTTTTTTTCTTCTTAACCAACCCCGCACCCACAACGGGCGGGTATGGACAAAAAACCCACGGGTTTAGCGGGTATGGGTATCGTGGGTGGGTCTTGTGCAGCCCTACTAATGTAGTTGAGCATAATAAACTAATAGTTCTTTAGTAATTTGGTCACTTTGATTTGATTATTATTATTTTTGAAGCTTTGATGCGTACCTTGTTAGCAATATTGTTGGAAAGCCAGTCCAAACCCTCGTAAAGACCTTCTCCATAGGTTGCACTCGTGCTCTGGATGTGCCTAAATATCCATTCAAATTAACATCAAATAAATAAGGTCCGGAAGATAAAACAAAACAAAAAATTAAGACTAATGATATTTTCACTGTCCCTAAACAGGTAAAAACGTAATTATTTTGCAAATTAAAGTATCTCTATGTTCCAATACTTATTTCGTTGGAACATAGAAAATATGGGAAAAAATGGAATTACGAATTTTGATGGTATACATCATGAATAAGTTATCACAAAAGGACTTTCAATATAGCCACATTCCAGATTACCCTTTACACATTATGCGCATGCTGAAATTGTTGGTTAACTCCTCGGGCTTATTAAAATCGTCGACTATTGTAAAGTGGAAATAAGACATATAGTTAAGTGTAAGGGCAAAATTAAAATTCAAAAGAATTTGACGTATATGTAAATACGCCATAATATGGTTTTGAATTAAATTAACTAATTTATTATATTTATGCCCATTAAAGTATTTATGTAATACACTGTGGGGGGAAAATTGGGGACATATCGAACTTTAACTAAAGTTAATCATTTAAGTAATGTTCAAGAGAAAATGAAAAAGAATGAGCAAAATAGGAAGAAAAATTAATCTTAAATTAAGGGGTGTTAAGTGTTGACTTTATATATTAGAATAGATAAGTGAGTCGGTTCCTATCTGCACAGTTTTTAAAGAAACAAATGATATCAAAAAAAAAATGATGATTTTATTTTAAAAGATGTTTTTTTAAGTGGTAAATTTTATATCATTAGAAAACAACTTATATAAATATGCCTATCAAATGTATTAATTAAAACAAAATTATAGGAACATCAACTATTAAAAAGTGTTATTTTTGAAGTAGTATAGGTATGAAGGGAAAACATAACTTAATATGGGACGAAAATAAAAGGGAAAATGATCACTTATTTAAGGACATGGAGTATAAATTTTTGCCATGAACATATGAAGGGTCAGTTTACCAATGACGCTGCCGGAGCGAGTGGAGATCAAGCTTGTCAGTGATCTCAGCAGCACTCATTGCGTTAGGAAGATCCTGTTTGTTAGCGAATATGAGCAATACAGCATCTCGCAACTCATCCTGAAGGCATTAACAATTCAACGACACTTAGTTTCTACTAATTTTAAGATTCTCAAACCAACAAATTCGAAATTTCAATCTCCAACTACCTCACTCAACAGCTTGTGCAACTCATCACGCGCTTCAACAACTCGGTCTCTGTCGTTGCTATCCACCACAAAGATTAAGCCTTGTGAATTTTGGTAGCAGTGCTTCCACAATGGACGGATTACAAAATAAGATGGCTTACGTTAACCACAAGAACACATTTCACAAATTCAGTAGCTGATCAGCTTTACATTTACTGATCAGTGGGAAGTTAGGAACCAATCAATAGAAACAGAAGAGAACTAAAAAAGAACAAGCATAAAGAAAGAGATTGAACTGAAACGAACATGCAAAATCAAGGCATATAGTGTTAGAAACCTTATAAGTGTCGACCTATATAAATTGAGCATAGCTGATAATACCGGAATATAGTGTTACGAAAATATGGAATGTGAAGATATATACTTTGTCCTGACTTCCGGCATCCCAAACAGTGAAGTTGATGTTCCTGTATTCCACTGTCTCCACATTAAAACCTACAAAATGGTAGACATGGAGTAAGTACAGGAAGTTAAAAAAACAAAACAGCTTTTTAAAACTTTCTAAATCACGAGAGCAAGCTAGAACACAGATATAACAGTATTACACACCATAAATTAGACACAACTTAACTCAAATGGTAGTTATCAATGGGACCATCATAGAGGAAATCTTGAACTTGAAAACAATTGATCACTGATATATGTTGCAATTACCGACAGTGGGAATAGCTGTGACGACCTTTCCCAGCTTGAGCTTGTACAATATTGTAGTCTTACCGGCGGCATCAAGACCAACCATCAGAATACGTACCTCTTTCTTGGTAAAAAGCTGACTAAAAAGCTTTGTGAACTTGAGACCCATCTCTGCTTGATATATCACTATTGATCCTCTAAGAGTATGCAAAAATATAATGAATTGCGATCGATGTAGAAACAGAAGTGTGCGACAAATTAAATATGCTCTTCGTGACTGTTGTACGAAATATGTTCTGGACCCATGATCACCTTTATCCATGAAGGACAAGTCAAAGAACGCGCATATGTAAAAAGAATGACAAATGAGATTGCTATCATAGGACCAACCATTGTCAGCCACATGTGCAGAACTTAGTGTCCTTCGAAAATCTAGTGCGTTGGTCTCTTCGAAGCTAAGGTTTTGAATGTCATTGGTGCATTTTGACTTTGAGTACCCTGTTTGGATGTACATCAGCTCGAACAACACACTTATAGGGTGTTTGGATGTACAATTAGAAATTGCTTTTTGATTTCGACTTCAGCCCAACACTTATAGGGTTTTCGGATGTATATTCAATTTCTAGAAGTCGAAAAACCAGAAGACTTATAGGGAGTTCAGATGCATACTCAGAAATTGCTTTTCAATTTCTGGAAGTCGAAAAATTAGAAGTCAGTTTGGCAATCCCGACCTCTAAAAGCAGGACGACCTTTAAAAGCAGAAAAATCAGAATGTAGAGGTCGGGATTCTGATGTTTGCTTTTCAGGACCTCTAAAAGCAGAAAAATCAGAATCCCGAAAATATATGTATTCTATTCCAGAGGGTTGTATGGCCTTTAGTGCCGTTACAGTTTATTACGTATTACCACTTGTTTCTTTGTTTCTTACCAGTGTGGGAAGAACTGCCTCTATTCACTGGGAAGAACTGCCTCTATTTACTATTTTAGTTAATATTTTCCGCAATTAGATTGCTAAGGCCAAAGGGTGGTGACCTGAATGCCTACAGCGACTAACAAATTCACAGAAATTAAGGAAATGATTATTTGAAAGGTTAAATTTTCAAACAAGATATACTATATAAAGAGATAATATTAACCATAGAGTGACTCAATTACAGAAAAAGTATTAGCTAAAAATAGTAACTTAAATCCAATATAAATCCTTCTTTAAACAAAAAAACAAACAAACAAATATCCGAACCAGACATTCATTTTATCCTATTGCAACATTAGTCAGTACGGCAAAAAAGAAGAAGAAATGTCCCTTCAACAATAAGCAACCAACCAATACACAACCTTCAACTGCCTCAAGCCTGTAAACACAAAAAGCAATTTAGTGAGAGCATGTGGGGAGAATACAATGCACAAATTAACTATGATTAAAAGTATAAATCAACACAACAGATGCTGCAATTAAATTATGCCATTTCAGTTTAGGTGGTGAAAACAAATTCTGGCAACTTCAACATAGGTAATTCACAAACTCATTTTAACTTGGACAATGTAGATGCCGATTTCTTATGTGAATAAAACTTATAGCTTTTTTATGGTTAAGATTTTGTTTTGTGCTTAAAAACTTTTTGAAATGTCACATGAAGCCTGTAAAACATTAAAAAATACAATTAATCACCTAATCGTCATTCAGAATTCGCAGAAACTCTAATATATTAATCACCAGTAGATATGCTGCTGTTGGTCCTTAGAAAACTATTTCCAGAACTATCATAATACCCTGTCTGTGTGTATCTATGTAAGCCTACAGTAAGTTATAGCACCTCCCTGATGCAAACCTAGTTCAGTTAGGGACTCAAAAACTGCACAAAAGCTCCAATTTACAGGAATCTATATGGATTTCTTGATTTGTTTTGATATATTGAATCTATATTCCATAAACTTCAGGATCCTTGAGCTGTATAGTATTCTAAAAATGATACATGCAGCAGTCAACTAAAACTAAACTAGTGAGCAAATTAAAGAGACCTCATATAATATGTTTGACAATATCAACCACCATGGATTGTTCTACTCTCTAAGCCAAACTGAAATCACAGAAAGTATTGTCCAACCAAATTAAGGCCTATTCTGTCAGAATGTAGTACCTTTCTATCTTGTCCAGAGACTAAATGCCAAGTTGTATAACAATAATCGAGTAATAATTAAAGACTCACATCCAAAACAAAACAAAACAAAACAAAAAAAGAAGAAGATGAGTAGCCACTAATAGTCATTATTCAAGTACCATCAAACTTACGCAATTTATTGACCATATATTCATTACCTTGTTAGCAATGTTGTTGGAAAGCCAGTCCAAACCCTCATACAGACCTTCTCCTGAGGTTGCACATGTACTCTGGATGTACCTGAATATCCACCCAAATGAATATCAGACAACAAGAACTGGTAAAATAATAAAACATAATGTATAATAAAAGATTTCTCGAGGAAAGGCATGTAGGGTCAGTTACCAGTGGCGTTGGCGGAGTGAGTGAAGACCAAGCTTGTCAGTGATCTCGGCAGCATTCATTGCATTAGGAAGATCCTGTTTGTTAGCGAATACGAGCAACACAGCATCTCGCAACTCATCCTGAAAGCATATAACATATCACCAGCTTTTAGTTTCAACAAATCCTAAGGGTTATTCACATACCACCTAATCTGCAATTTCAAATCTCTAATTGGAGCTCTAAATACCTCATTCAACATCCTGTGCAACTCATCACGAGCCTCGACAACTCGATCTCTGTCATTGCTATCCACCACAAATATCAATCCTTGTGTGTTTTGGAAGTAGTGCCTCCACAATGGACGGATCTACAAAATAAGATGGCTCTAGTTAACCACAATAAGGGGCAAAACATATTTCACAGAGGCTATAACTCAACATTATGGTTATTTGATTATATAGGAGGTTAGGAAGCAATGGAAAAAATCCCAGAAGAAAACAAGAAACGAACAAGCAAAAAGAAAAGGAAAAACCAGAAATAAGGGGGTGTTGGAACCTCGAAAGAGCCTACCAATTGTGCATGGCTAGATATTGCAATATGGTGCTACAAGAGTTGTGGAAAAGAAAAAAAAAAGTTATGAAAAATGAAAACATATACCTTGTCCTGACCTCCGACATCCCAAACAGTGAAGCTGATGTTCTTGTATTCCACCGTCTCCACATTAAAACCTACAAAAGAGTAGATACGGAGTAAGCAGAGGTACCATATCAGTATAAATCACCAAAAGTTTATAAATCATCGTGAATTAAAAAGAGGAGCATAAACTGCATCTCAAATATGACCTATGTATGTGAATCATTTAAATATATAAGGTTATCAAGTTTGATAATGAGATCCAAACATTCCCATCAACCAATATCCTAGCTGAAACTTTCTTCCAAGGAAGAGCTACTTAACAAGAATCATGAACAAGTTATATTTCAGAATTACAGACCACGAATATGACACCAGAAAACACAACTTAACTTAAATGGTAGAATGAACGAATGCGCAGCAGACCTCTTGAGCACAATTTGCATAGAAATTACATTGAAGTCGTCTATACAGTAACCAGAACTTACCAATGGTAGGAATAGTTGTGACAATCTCTCCCAGCTTGAGCTTGTACAATATTGTAGTCTTACCAGCGGCATCGAGACCAACCATCAGAATACGCATCTCTTTCTTGGCAAAAAGCCGACTGAAAAGCTTCGTGAATGTAAGACCCATCTCTGCTTCACTGTTGATCCTCTAAACTGAGTAAACAAAAAGCAATTCAGAATCTCAAGGCTCCCAAATCATTAACACAATGTACTAGCGTGAAAACATAATTAACAGAAAACATCACAAGTTTAGATTATTGAAAATAAACTCATACAAACCACTAAAGTTATAACAAAATGATATGAAGACTCACAGAACTATGTTCAAGATTATTGAAATCAAATAATCTAATACCTTAACAAAACCCTAGCAACCTATAACAAACAAGCTCCATGCTTAAAAAAGCATTCAATAACAATTGTGTTATTTTATACTACAATAGATCTAAAGATGAAAAAGTGACATATTCAACATAGGGTTTAAGAATATATATGCATCTAAAAGTCCACATCTCCATTATCATAGCCAGCTCAATCATAAGATCTACCGACAATCAAACTCCACAAACATAAATAACACTATCAACAATAATCAAACTTCACAAACATAAATAACACATTAGATCCAATTCAATTCATCAACAGGATTAGCTCAGCATTGATGAAACTGAAAACAATCAGCTAAATTACAAAAATCTCATACAGATCGATAAGCACTTCGATCAAAAACCATAAACAATCCTAAATTCCAACAATAATCGGCTCAAAACATCGTGATTATTCACTGGAATTTGATTTCACCAAATCTCACCATCGTTTCACCTCAAACAATGATGAAACCCAAATAATCAACAACTCTAACAAAATCTGATACAGATCAACAAACCCTTGGGTCAAAACGACAACCTAACCAATGCAAACTAAAGTCTAACAGTAATCACCTCAAAACATCGCGATTCTTCGATGAATTTCACAGAAAAACAGTAGATATGTACCAAGAATTGTAATCAGAATTATAAATCGAAAATTGAGATCGAGAAAGAGACATACCTTTTGAGAAAGGATCTAAAGAGAAGAAAGAGAAAATGAGTCGAGGGAAAGAGAAAAGAAACTGGTAACCGAAATTATACTAAACAAAATGGTGTTGAGAAGTGGAACGAAATAAATACCATACGGCCTGTGTTTATTTTAATAGACGAAAATATCCTTGAACGTGGTGTGGGCCCAGTGAATACCTGGTTCGGTGGAAGAAGGAGGAATAAAGAAAAAAAATTGTTATAGGGAAAGCTGATTTATTTAGGGGGAAAGCATTTTAAGGGGAAAGAGATGTGTGTAGGGGGAAATATTTACTCGAATTACCACGCTACCCTCCTACCAAACCCCGCTACCAACTAAACTGTCCATGAGCTTCACTGTAACTCAGAATCGTTACGCCCAAAAAGGAAGAAAAACACATGTATTCATTTGGATCTTCTTCCTTAAACTCGTCTCATGTTTTTCTGATGGCTTAAATTTCATTTTATTTTATATACGAATTCGTCTCATGTTCAATCCATTCTGTCTGTTTTTTTTTTTTTTGAAGGTGTACATTCTGTCTGTTGTGTAGCAAATGTTGCGACCAAATAATTGTTTTAGTATAAATCTGATTTAATCACGAGGTAACGAAACCGACTTTGTTTCTAAATTTTCTCTAATTTAATCGAACTCTGTTTTTGAACTTTGGGTTTGACAAAAGTTTAGTTTTTGAAATTTCATTCATAAGTATGTGAATTTTTGTCTGTATGCCCGGTTCATGTTTGATAAAATGGGTAACAGATTTCCATGGGTGAATTTTTGTACGACATGTGAGAATTACCTTTGGCAACCACTAAATTAGATATTTCAATTTAAGATAAACACATTAATCCCTGGTTTTACCAGTATCATCACCATCCTAGGAAGCAAGTGAGATAGAGATAGAAAGAGACTACTCCTTTGTTCTGTTTATAGTAATTTGTATCACCATCCTAGGAAGCAAGGGTGACTGATAACTGAGAAGGGGTATGCAATCTATTACTGAGTGTGAGCAATTTTGAGATTATTGAGTTTGAATGTTGATATGGAGAGGGTTAGTACTACAGACTGACACTTACAGCTGACCTGAAGAGTATAATTTCAAACATTATGGTTAGTTTCTGTTGGAGAAACTATAAGATAGTCCCACATTGCTAACTCCTTAGCCTAGATCTTAATATATAAGGTGGTGATCCACTCCACTCATTGCCAATTGGTTTTGAGTTGGAAGCCCACACACTTCTAACATGGTATCAGAGCTAGGCCCGAATGAGAAGTAGACCCAATGGGCGCCCGTCCACCCATACAGAGGTCCACGTTGTAGTGGCTTAATATCCTCCGCACTACACGTGGAGGGGGAGCATGTTGGAGAAACTATAAGATAGTCCCACATTGCTAACTCCTTAGCCTAGATCTTAATATATAAGGTGGTGAGCCACTCCACTCATTGCCAATTGGTTTTGAGTTGGAATCCCACACACTTCTAACAGCTTTCTAATCATCCTGGGGTTCCAGATATGCTATCTTAAACTTGTAGAGTTTAATAACGTCTGTTTCTCTGTTCTGCATCTTCTAACTGGGGGTCTTAAATGATGCCTTCCAGATGATGAGCCTGATGTAGAGAATGCTTTCAAGAGTGCAATGACGTAGCTTGGAGATGATCTAAATATCCTCAACGGCAACAACATCAGCTGGGGGATTGGTACTTACTCACATTTCCATGGTCGTATTTCAATTAAACTTAGAACCTTTTACGGATAGACCAAAATGAATTTATATAAATATTTTCGTCAATCAATTGCATTTGCAGTAAGGATTGGTTCACTTAATCCTTCTTCTAATTTCTACCACGTATGCCTCTTTAGGTGTAGTTGGTTATTAATTACGCCCTTCCAAAGAATCATGAACTTTACGTTCAAATACCGAGCTCTCATTTTCAGGCAGTAAGTTTTTTTTATTTTATTCATGTATATAATTAATGGTCTTGCATCCGTTGTTACATAACTACTTGGAACTTTGAATTATGATAATCAAGTACATACTTTGAAGCACCAAGAGTAGTAGTCTTTTTGTTATCGGCTTAACCTTCCTGCCATTCTTCTTTGATTTGAGCCGTAACTCTTATATCCAGACCTCAACCAACTACGGAGCTTCTTTGTCAAGAGCTTCTCCTAATTGAACTGGGTTAGTCTTTGTATGTCTAATCTTTGCTGCTTTTAAGCATTTGTGATTAGAAATATAGATATTAACCCAACTTCAGTTAGAAAACTTCTTGGTATTTCTATCAATCAAATGCTCCGCAAAGCGGCTAACTGCACCTCAAGTTATTGGTTTGTTGCTTCATTTCTATTTTATTAGAAAATTAGATGGCAGATTAGAAAATCTATATAACACACATTAAAATTTTATATCATAGAACATTTCTAGAAGTAAATAGTACTCCATGTAGAGTGCCAAATCTGCAAAATTAAAAACAACAAATGCGCTTCTCCTCCTCTAAATTGTATTAAACATAACTTTGATGCTTCTTAGATTTCATTGTTTCTCCTAATTATCGCTATAGATATGGTTATGCAAAATAATGCACAAAGCTGGCCAGCCAGTGGAGCGTCTATTTAGAGTTTCATGTGCAGCAAAAGCATTAGCTGGGACGGAATTGACAAAATTGGCACCAGAAATGTCTATCACCACATTCTACATTGAAGGAGAATCTCCGAACATAATGGGCTATCATCAACCTATATATAATTCAATAAAGAAATTTTCTTCACGTTCTTCACGTACATAAATATATATATATACTGTAAAATTTTATAGATGTCAGAAATAATGAAATCCTTGGATTAACTAGGTTAATACCTGTTCATCTTCTTTTTCTTCGGTCATGCTGTTGTTATTCTTCTTGTAAATGTTCTTCTTCTTCTTCTTGCTCTAGAAGTTCTTCTTGACGGTGAATAAATTCTACTCCGGGAAAACTACTATTGTTTTTTGTATTCGGTAACAATAACAGATCAACATCTTCATCGTTCATGTTGTTTGTTGTGAAAACTTTCTGGAGGGAAAACGATATGGTTTAATCATGAAATTGATTTAGGGTTAATCGCGTTTATACAGTGGCAAAGGATTAGGTTAAGTTAAGGACAAAATTGTAAACTTCCGTGTTTTTTTTTAGGGGAAATACAAATTTTTGCTCCTCCCTTTAAGGATTAATAGTCAAACTAAATACGCCATAGTCAAACAAATCAGCTTTCCCCCTAAACAAATCAGTTTTCCCTATAACAAAAATCTAAAGAAAAGGGTGATTGATGAGAGTTGGGATCTAATTCTTCCCCATCCGGAACTGTTGGAAAGTGATCATGGAACCGAGACCAGCATTGTTTGCCACATGTATGGGAATTATTGATGTTCTGGGAGGCGTGTTCATTGTATTGCCTCTCGAGTCTTGCCACATACTCCTAAATTTTAACCGAAGTCCTCCAAGGGTAATATATTAATCGCGGATATGTTTTTAAGAAGGATCGATGGATAATCCTGGGACTATTATTATGTTGGCATTTTTAGGGGCGACCCCAAACGAATTAGGGGCGACACTAAAAGACAAAAAAGGTCACCCAAACATAAATCTAAGCTACCCCTTATTTTTGATTTTTCGAAATGGCCAATATGCCCTTATATAATCGGTAGCCAACACCATAATCAGTAGGTTAAAGGTGAATCGGTAGGTTAAATTGAAACTATACCTACCGATTATTGTGTAGATACTTCGGCTAATAATCCCTTTTATAATCGGTAGCTTATCCAACTTGTAAGACTACCGATTATAAGGAGCCCCATGTTCAACCTTGGCCAAATTCCATAGGTTTTGAGGGGTGCAGAGCCAGCCATAACCACTTGGCTTGAGCTGTGGATGTAGCCATAATCGGAAGCCTAATAGGTTACATACACTACCGATTATAAGTTGCCCCAAAATGAGTTTTTTCTAAAATCCTTCACGTAATGAATTTTGAAATCTACCATAATCGGTATGGTATATAATTATATAACCCACCGATTATAACGAGCCCCGGATCCAACCTTTGCCATAATCACTTGGTTCGTGTACACAGCCAGCCATAACCACTTGGTTCGTGTTTTGGATGCAGCGTTAATCGGGAGTTAAATATATTACCAAACCATCCGATTATGGGTTGCCCCAAAATGAGTTTTTTCTAAAATCCTTCATGTAAGGGAATTTGAAATATCCCATAATCGGTAGAGTTAACAACTTAACAACCTACTGATTATAAGGAGCCCCAGATCGAACCCTTGCCAAATTCCATAGGTTTGGAGTGTACAGAGCCGGGCATAACCATGTGGTTCGTGATTTGGATGTAGCCATAATCGTAAGCCAAATAGGTTCCACAACCTACCGATTATACAGTTGCCCCAAATTTAGTTTTTTCTAAAATCCTTCTTGTGATGAATTTTGAAATCTACCATAATCGGTAGAGTTAACAACTTAACAACCTACCGATTATAAGGAGCCCCAGATCGAACCCTTTCCAAGTTCCATAGGTTTTGAGTGTACAGAGCCAGGCATAACCATGTGGTTCGTGATTTGGATGTAGCCATAATCGGACGTCAAATTGGTTCCAAAACCTACCGATTATAGGTTTCCCCAAAATGAGTTTTTTCAAAAATCTCAATTTTTTCGAATTTGAGAACTATAATAATCGGTAGTTAGTATGACTTCCGATTATACAGTTGCCCCAAATTTTGTTTTTGCAAAATTGTCAATTTTTTTCGAATTTGGGAACTAGAATAATCGGTAGTTAATATGACTTCCGATTATAAAGTTGCCCCAAATTTCTTCCTTGACGAAATCACCAATTTTGGGAATTTTGGAGCTACTATAATCGGTAGTCTCGTGAGGTTGTTTTTCCTACCGATTGTTATACAAGCCAGATGCGCGTTAGGCACAAAATCAATATTAATCGGTAGTATAATATCGTTACTAAGCTTCCTATTGCTTTATAATAATCGGGCACAAAATAGCTTCCGATTATGTAAGGGCATTAACGTATTCTCCGCGTTTTTGGACATCCCTTAACGGTGTATATGGGTTGGGAATAAAAAAGTCGCCCCTAATCCGTTTGGGGTCGCCCCTAAAAATGCTAGGATTATTATGGCAATCAACAAAAAATAATTTCATTTGTTGAGCCAGGTGGATGAACAAATGTGAGTTTGTATTATGGGAAAGCAGTGGGCGGGGGTGATCAAGCGTGCGGGCGATCAAGCTATGCGGGCAGACAAGCTATGCGGGCAGACGATGAGAATCCTCAAACTGTAAAAACACTAACAACTCTATTTTCAACGGCTACATCTTTGAATCCTAAAAATTCCTGATTTTGAAACTCTTTTTCACTCACACCCACTCTACTCTCAACTTCCTCATTCTTTTCAAGCAAAATTTTGTTATAAAATCTGGTAAGAAAGTCGCAAACAATTTAAGGCAAAAAAAATATCGCAAACATGAGCTTGTATACCGAAGCCTCCCACAAATATAAATTATACTCAGAATCGTGAAGCATAATTTGCTTCGCCGAATGTCGTTGTTGCTCCATCATTAGTTGAAGGTCATTTGTCAGGGAATCAAGAGCGGTCTGATAGTTATTATAAAGTGAGAGGTGGATTTAAAGACTTAAATGTTGTTTATAGTGATCTACCCCTGCGGCTTGAGAAAGAATTGACAGATATCCCTGGAAGGCATTTTATTCTATAAGGCCCGGAAAACACAACGACAAAATTATGTGAGTATTGGCAGAAAGGTGGTGGCCAACGACGCACACGTTTCATTTCATGGATATTGAAATTGGTAAGTCTGTTTAACTAAAATTAAAATTTATTTTTAAGGAATTTATTATCAAATAATCCAAAACAATTAATTAGTTGATATCATTACATAATCTAAAACAATTAATTACAATTGATATTATTAAATAATCAAAACAGTTAATTATAATTGGTAACATAACATTAAATAATCAAAACAATTAATTATAGTTGATATATTCTTGTAAATAGGAATTACGCCCCTTGATTTGTATTTCATTTGTGGGGTTCCAAGTGGAGTGGGAGAGCCTTACCATTCAACCAAAATGGATGGGTGTCGAATAATAAATGGCACATGCTTCTTCCCTTGTTTTTAGAATCAGAAATACTACGTGTACTAGTTACGTGGGATGTTTGCAATTGCAATTAACTGATCACCACTGCAGATGCAAACTTTTGCATCAGATTTCGATCGGTTGAGATACACGTCGTGGGTGAGGTATGAACTAACACACAAGTGGATATTAATGAAGCGCAGTATGTGAACTGGTACAAGTCGATTGCAAAGCCTGTAATTGGTACACACAACATGCACATCTATGGGTTTGATTTCTCAGGGTTATCACGCATGGGTCTTAATACAAACATCGTTCCTAGCCAGTCGCATCTGGAGGATCCATGCTTTATGACTTACCCCAGCACGGGTGCAAGTTCTTCATCATCATCATCAAATTTTCCCGAAATTCGTTGGGAGATGCCAAGTATTACATCACAAGGTGAGCCAACCACGATCCCCATTATTTCCCAAGCTATGTAATGTGATTATCCTTACTACAATGTGGATGCCAGTAGTGATGAGTTGAAGAGACAACTTAAGGATATGCATTGGATGGATCGGAAAATGGGGCTACACACTTGAATGTGTTGCAGAAATAGTAGACGGAGACAATGTTTGGATTGAGTCCAACTGTAAATACTGATGGGCGTTTACAGTCTCCCGATTCTACCATGAGCAACAAATCATGGCACGGGAATGATATAATGGTAGGAGAAACACAAGCACCGCATAATACTTCACCACAAATTGTGCCTATATCTCAATCTCAAGTATATCACCCAGATGCTAGGCGCATTCTATCATCATTCTCGCCCTTCAACCCAAATGACCCTTACTACACTATTACACCACTAGCACAACAACAAACCGGTTATACGTTTGGAGGACCGAATAATTTTTAATCAGCTAGTGGTGTTCAAGCATCTCCTTCTCCTTATTCAAATTTTGCAAATTTGCTGGCAGGTGGGGACATCCAGGGTCTTGGAGAATGGATTATAAGCCAAGAAGATAACAATGGACGACGTTAGAGAAATTGTAACTTTTAATTCTGCTGCCTATGTAATTATAATCAATCAAAAGTACGACTTTTCGTTGAAATCAAATTACATATTAATATTAATATTAAGCATTACATTAACATCACTGAATATTACTAGGTGGAACAACAAAGAAGCGGTTGAAATTGTTGAACGCCTTAAGGATTTCATAACAATTTTCGAAACGAAAAACCATTTTTTTCCACAATCATACGGGATTTGACCCTGTTTTAAAACGACAATGAATTTGAAGCCACTACTTTAGTAATATGTTTCTCTTATTAAATTATAGATTCTTACAAAAAATGAGCACAATTCGAGATACCAAACTTCACCATAGACTTTAATTTCGACCGTTATTTTTCAAAGGTTCATTTTCAAAGTACTTGAGAAGAATCTTTAGCCTTGACAAATTTTACCTCTTTGCAAATAATACTAGGAGCATTTATTCCTTCATAACCCAATCCCCCCATATCACGATGACTTTTCCATGCTCCCAATATCGAGGTTAATTTATCTGATCTACTAATGAGAGATAAGCTTTCTTTTAAGCTCGTATCTTCCAACCTTTTGATCTTTTCAAGCGTATGAACTAGATCATTCTTAAATGATTCAAATTGAACTTTGAGATCTTCTCGTTTTGAATCAAATAACAAGTTCATCGCAATGTCCTCCAAATTATATAGTTTTGTTTGAAGTACATTGTCTTTATCACGTCCTTCAGAGATTTCTTATTTGAGATCTCTTATTTGTTTGAGATAATCCCTTGCACCGATAAAATCAAGTTGGTCATGCAAGTTTTTATGCTCATTACGAAGTCTATAATATTGAACTTTCTTACTGAATAAAGAGCTTTCAATTTCAGAAAGTTTCTGATGACATTCCTTAAGAAGTTTTTTTAGAGCATTGCTCGTTTGAACCCACCAAGCATTGGTATATCAAGTTTGATTGTCATATTTTAGTATCAAAACTCGATTAGGGTCGCTTGATTAAATGTAGTAGAGTTAAATTCGTTTAGGTTAGACTATAAAGTCTGGGAATGTTGAGGCATACAAGTATTACCTTGAAGACCTAAAGATCGTGAAGACGTATCGACAACAATGAAGACATCATCCTTTCACTTGAGGTTAGTGATTCTGACTTGACTTGTTTCCTTTCCTATCGTTACTTTCAAGTCATTTAAGATTTAAAACATAACATGCGAGGTTATATTTAATACTCTAGTATTAGACTTGGTCATTTTATTATGATCAAATTGTCATGGGAAGAATATTTGATTACGATGTATAACGTTTATCTTTTGAACTTCGTAAATGCGACATCGTCATAATCTATGTAACTCGTTACTTGATTGCATTTTGGATATAGGTGTGATTTCTTCCTAGGAAACTATGTTTGATTGCATATGTTTAAAGGAAGTACATATAGAAACTTGTTTCGTAATCGAAAAGAAATCAATTGGTGTTTTGGTCCGGTTTTCTATGGAGATCTATTGGATGACCAATTCGAACCTAGGTAAGAACTTTGGTAAAACCGATCTTGACTTATGTTGAAATTTATGGTAGAACCAATCTTTACCTAGTTTGGGATACACGTGCGGTATAACCGATCTTAAATTATGTTGAGAGTCTTGGTAGAACCCATCCTTACCTATATTGGGAAACATGGTAGAACCGATTCTAACTTTTGTTGGAAGTCTTGGTAGAACTGATCCTTACATATATTGGGAATCATGGTAGAACCTATCCTAGCTTATGTTTGGAGTCGTGGTAGAAATGATACCTACCTATATTTGAAGACTTGGTAGAACCGATCTTAACCTATGTTAGGAGTCATGGTAGAACCGGTCCAAGATCAAAAAATGATTTCCAACATTTGCATATTACTTACAATTTTGTGTGAGTTTGAAATTAGGGTTTGCTAAATAGGAAAGTTCCAGATGTCGACATAATTTGAACATGTATATAATTCTTACCTTTTATTGTTCAAAGATATTCCTTGATACTGAAGGTGATCCCGAACCGAAATATTGAGAATCTTTTAATTAAGCATTCCGATTATATGTTTTTGATTTTCCAGCAATCAAAACATATCTCTTGAAAAGTCATATTAGTTAAGTGCTAAATTAATATTAGATATTTTCTAATAAGAGATTTCGGAATTACAGATTGGACATTAGTTGGAAATATGAAAACCGAAATTAGATACTTGTTGCATATCTTGAGAATATTTTCGGTTTTGGAATTTTCTTGTTCTCCTAACAACCATGGTCTATAAATAGTTGAGTTTGCATTTCTTGCAAACTATCATAAGAGTCAGACAAACTTCATTTGTGTTATTTTTGGTGGAGACGTCTATCCGGAGAAGAAAGTGACCTAATTGAAAAGGCAGGGGTCTAACAACCACACCCAATATTTCGTTAGGCAATCTGTATGGACTAACTCCAATATAATTCCAAGAGAATCAACTAGACAGTCAGACTCAAACAAGGAAAATATATGCAAGATTTATATCTCTATTTCTCAATGTAATCATCAAATCAAACAAATAGAAATCCGCGAGCATGATTATTATGAGAAACAATGTGAACGGTACCAAAGACCAATATTCAAGTGTGAATCAATTTCAATCAACAACCAAAGGTTGGATTTACTAATTGATTTAACTACGCACAACCTGTGATATTTTAATTATATAAACAAATATAATGCAGAAAAGAAATAACACAAACACCAGAAGTTTTGTTAACAAGGAAACTCCAAACGCAGAAAAACCCCGGGACCTAGTCCAGTTTTGAACACCACACTATATTAAGCCGCTATAGACTCTAGCTTACTACAAGTTAACTTCAGACTGGAATGTAGTTGAGCCCTAACCAATCTCACTCTGATTAAGGTATAGTCGAGTTCCTTACGCCTCTGAATCCCAACAAGACTCTACGCACTTGATTCCCTTAGCTGATCTCACCCACAACTAAGAGTTTCTACGACCTAAAGTCGAAGACTTGATAAGCAAATATGTCTCCCACAAAAAAGTATATTCTAATAGATAAATCTGTCTCCCACAGAAATACCTACGAAGTTTGTATTCTGTCTTTCGAAAAATCAAGGTGAACAAGAACCAATTGATAATCCGGTCTTATATTCCCGAAGAACAACCTAGAAATATCAATCACCTCACAATAACTTAATTATATGGTAGTAGAACAAGTTATTGTGGAATCACAAAGAATGAGACGAAGAGCTTTGTGATTACTTTTTATATCTTACCTATCAGAGATAAATCTCGAGCAAATCTTAGAGAAGATAGTACTCAATACGATAGAACAAGTAAGATCAGAACACGTAACTATAGAGAAAATAGTGGGGTCTGGCTTCAGAATCCCAATAAAGTCTTTAAGTTGTTAACCTATAATGGTTTTAGGAAAAACCTAGGTTAAAGGATAATCGACTATAGTCGCAACTAGTATCACACATGAGGTGTGGGATTAGGTTTCCCAGTTGCTAGAGTTCTCCCTTATATAGTCTTCAAATCAGGGTTTGATAACTTTGTAACAAAGCAATAAATATTCACCGTTAGATGAAACCTAATTTAAGATTCAAGGTAATATCTTTCCACGTTAGATGGTCTTAGTTTGATACACACAAATGAAATATACTTTCATTTAGATACGGGTAACCATACCTAAACGTGTATATTGAGTTGGCTCAATAACAGTTAACTGAAATTAGCCATATGAACACTTTTGTGTTAACCATGTTCATCTTAACACTTCTAGATCAAATGATAATAAAATGAATCTAATTGTGTTACTCATAGAGTTGTTCAGTTGTTTATATTCTCATAGAAGTAGACAAGACACAATTGAAGCAAAATCGAATTGATTAAAAAGAATCGGTTCATGAACATTTTAACCACAGTTTGCAAAGATTGCATTCCTTAATGTATAAATGTATTTGTTCATGAGTATGAAATCACACTTAGACGATTATAGAACTTAACCTCATAAGTAAACGAGTACGCAAACTTAAGTTCCGGACTTTGGTCATGTCCGACAGTTCGCAAACGGGTGTGCATACTGTCGTTCCGGACCGAACTCATGTGAATAAGTTTGCAAACGGGCTTAGTTCCCGGACTTTGACAATTAAAACCGTTCACATACGGGTACACATACTTGGTTCTCGGGCCTGAATCATTCTTACAACTGTTTGCATACGAGTATGCATATTGTGTTATATCCAGACAATGGCCAATTGTTATAAACTCCCATTTCAATAACTGAAACATTCTTAGAAGACGACAATAGCTGTCTCACACAAACTATTAGCTTATAAGCAATTTTCAAGTGATCGAATGATCAATACGAAACATTCCGAGTTTACGTCAAATGATTTTCTCACACAAATCATCTAAGATGTTACCAAGTGATTTTCACATGATCATCTTTTGACTTTCGTCAAGAATAATGATGAATGTAATTAAAGCAAAAAGTTTTCCAACACTTATTTCGAGAAAGATATAAGCGAGTTAAACTCAGCTCGAAATATCAAATGTGTATATAATATAAAGTCTACATAGCTATACGACTTTGTCTCAATGGGAGATAGAATATAATAGACTTCTAAATGATAGATGAGTTCAAGTCTCCACATACCTTTCGTTGATGAAGTTCCAAAAGCTCCCCTTAGTAGTTCTTCGTCTTCAATCGATGAACCCCGTGAAGTCTAAAGCTCAAATACACATTTTATCCTAATATGAGACATTGCTATAAGTAGACTAGAAATCAAGACTTATAGTTTTGACAACTAAACTTGACAAACAAGCTTGAGATAGCAACGCTATGAAGTTCGAATGAGAAGGTTGCTCTAACACCTAATTAGGCGAAATCTCTTACAACCGCTCGTTTAAAAATTCTGTGGGATCAAGAAGCTCAATTGCATTGTTATTTTAGTTTTTGATTATCGATTTGATTCACTGACGGTTGTTGATACTTTGATTGCACCTAGTTTAATTATTTTGAGAGCCTTCTCTTCTGACATAAGGGTCACTCAAACTTTATCAAAATATTGACGGGATCTTTATAATTGTTTTTATATCTAAATACAACCTGTGATCATCCATTGTTACAGACTTCGTTTTGTGTGATCGATCATAAGTGGATTCAAGTTTGTGTTAGTACAAATGAAGGCAATTGAAGATTTTTTTTTCTTATTGGTTTTCGTATCTCGTGATTTGTGCACACATATTGATCGGTTGGGATTCGATTTAGATTTGATTTATCTTTGATAGATTTGATCATATAGTCGTATAGATCAACAACTATCATTTGGTGGTATTTTTCAGTATCTGAATCTGATAGTTGTGAATCTGAATCTAAGTTACTGATTTGGATTGATCTTACCCGACAAATGAGTTTACTAGTTTAAACGGAAGAGCCTCTGTCAAAACTCAACGAATCTTTTCATAAAAAATTATTGGACTAGTTACCAAACAAATTTTGTTCCTTTACTATTTGGAAGACGATCAAAAGGAGTCGAGTGCTTAAGACTTTACATCGGTAAAGCAACTCAAAATAGTGATTACTGTCTTGGGATTCATGTGCGTTAACCAGATGATTGTAGAGACAAGGATATTGCGGGAACAAAGTATTTAGGGGTAGATTACTTGGTCTAAACTCTATGAAGTTGTCTTTGTTCTTTGTACAACGGCTTAATTATGAGAATGCTCAAAACTGGACTAGACCCGGGGGTTTTCCTGCATTTGCAGTTTCCTGGTCAACAAAATCTTGTTGTGTCATTTGTTTTTGCATTCCGCAATTATGATTGTTTTATTATAATTAAAAGTAAATACACTAGTACGTTAATCCTAATCACTTGATATTGATCCTATAGTAAATCGGTTTTGGACCGTAACTATTATCAAGTGAATATCTTGAAGTTGTATTGTATCAATTTTGTCTATAAACGATCACTTACGATATCGGACTTATAGGTCGAAACGAAAAAGATTGTGGTATACTTGGGTAGTGGGTACCCTCGTCATTTCAATTTTATTAGCAACTCGATATTCATGGAACATTTTTACGTCAGAGTCAGAATATGTGTCCGGAAAAAATCTTCTAGAAGTTAATGCTAACTCGCATGTATACTCTGGATATTAATCATCGCCAGGAATATCATCTTAAGTTGGGAGAGTTGCAGTGTATGTTGGTTATTTATGGTCCCTGCTAGGGGACACATAAGATAAATGCCTGATCCCACGACAGTTAAAGCATTGAATAACATCATCAACATAAGTCCGAGACTTAGGATTAGGAGATGTTAATCTTTAAAAAATCTTTTTTTCATGTTTCTCAATATTTTTCTAAATTGTCGCGGAGTATCATCCTTAGTCTATGGCACATTAGTTTTACCCTCAAACGGACTAGTGTTGTTTACATCATTATAGAGAAATACTTATCTCTTTTTTAGACTGGTGTTCATTATCAATCTTTAACTTTCCAACTAGATTACTCTTTGTTAGCGTTGAAAGACCGTTTGCTTATGTGATGGCATGTTTTTTTATACTCGTATCTTGATGGTAGAGACCTTAGAATTTTACATACAATATATTTCTTCTAAATTGTTCTTCCTAACAAATGTGAGGAGTTAACTATCCGAGAGAGTTTTTGGTTAAATTCATCAAAGGTTTCATCATCAGACGTACGAAGGTTTTTCCAGTCAGATATTAGGTTTTGAAGCCTTGCTTCATTCTCTACGGTATTACCTTCAAATACGGCTTCGAAGTTTCACATGTAATCACATAATGTTGGAGATCTTGGATTCTGGCATGTATAATAGCATTCAATTCATTAGAATTATGATTTGCAACACTGATTTCAATATCGTCATAGTTAATGTATCCTTTGCATTTGTTATATTATTCACAGTGACCATTGGAGGATGATAACCCTTGACTACTCAAAACTAAATTTGGAAATCACAAGCTTGCAAGAACAAACACATCGCTATTTTCCACCATAAGTAATTTGTTCCATCAAATCCTGGTGGTACGTAAATTGAACTTGGTTGACACATGCTCAAATTCATGTATATAAGCTCAGATCGCTATAGATACAGACTTATTAGGTCTTTATGGTGTTTGCCTGCTTTAGTACCAATTAAAAAGGAGAGGGTAACCAGTACACCACCAACTTTTTTGTTCGGGAACCTATATGTACAATCTATATGTCAGGTTACGAAATTGTATTTAAGATTGTTTTAACAAGGTAAACCTCATATATACCCGAACTATTCACGAAATAAATTCCAAGAAAAAGAAGTTTTTGTAATATATATTTCAAAATAAAAATTCATCAATAACGAGTCTTGTAGGTTATTTGCAGTTGAGTAAATATTATCTAGGTTTAAATACGTAGAACCTGTGATATTTCATATATAAATATAAAACAATAATGCGAAAAAGAAATAGAACGGACACTAGAGATATCTGTTAACGAGAAAAAACACAATCTTGTATAGAAATACCTCGGGACCTAGTCCAAATTGAACACATCGATTTAATCTGTTATACCAATTACCTACTACCAGATTTCAGACTAGATGTAATGCCTGCTTCAGTTGTATTCGTGGCACATGTAAAAACTCCTACCAAAACACCAATTCTCTTTACGAATTGCTCTTGTAAATCTTCTAGGAGAACACCAGTTCTCTTTAGAAGATACTCTTGAAAATCTTTTAGCAGAACGTTAATTCTCTTTAGAAGATACTATTCAACAATTAGGATTTACCGTTCAATAACCTAAATGATATTCCTCACAAGATCACTAGAAATAATCTAGAGATATCTTGATCTATCAAATTTAGGGCTTCTGAAAAACACTTAGAAACAGGTTCCGCAACTATCAAAGAAGATAGCTTCCTTGTGCTTTACGATCCCTAAGTAAAGTCTCCTGAAATCTCACTCTTGTTCATGAAAAACAAAGATATATATAGGAAATAACTTTATGAAACACACACACAAATTTCAAAGGGATGGATCGCGTGGTTACATGAAACACCAAGTAACTTGACCAAAATAGGCTTTTAGTCACGTATTTACGGTTTTAGTTCGCGAACTGTTGCAAAAAAATCGTGTACATCCTACTCACGAACTCAACTTTTTTTTTTTACTCAAAAAGGGTAAAGTTTATTAGCAAAAGCAATTACATCACAAAGATTATGACATAACTGCAAGAAGAATACAAAAAACAGAATTGAGTGATTCTTAGCTTGTTGGATTCGTATTTTCATTCGCTACAACATGAGGACCTTTCCAAGGGAAAAGGTCATTCTTACAAAAGTATTGGGATCAAATATCGTTGTGTATATACACAAGTGTACGTTTACCGTTATAGGAATTGTTTCATATAACGAAGTTGATTAAATAGAGAGGTTGATTAAACAAGATAATGAAGTTCTCCAATATGTCGTTGTGTAGTCTTCAATATCCATTCTTCAAGGATGGCTTTGATTCTTCAATATTCATTCTTGAAGGATAGCTTTGATTCTATATTCTACTTCTTAAACCCAATCTAGTCCGAAACTGACTTTTAAGAGACTAAATCAAGAATGCGCTTTGTCATCTAAATTTGACAACTAACCTGACACGCCAACTAACCTGTCATCTATCAATGCCTGCATAGTGGTAACCAGGGTGTCCAATTTGCCTTACAACTTGTCTAGGTGACTCTTTTTATTGTGCTTTTCTTGTGATCGATGTATAATCTTCATATTATGCATCATTAGAAAGTCTACTAGTCATCTTTTTGTTCCCGGAACCTATGATGAGTCGACGACATGGACGAATACATTAAAATAAAAAGATTGGATTAATAATAAAACAAATTAGTAAGTTGTTTATATAACTTCATGTCTTATTCATACAAACACACAACAAACTTGTGGTCACTTATGATAACTTTTCAAATCAACAAATAACTGAAATTAAGAAGTTCTTACCAGAGACAAAAACTTCTCAAGTAATATCTATCTTGAAAAAGCGGGGGTCTAACAACCACACCCAATATTTCCCTTAGCAATATGTATGGACTAACTCCAATATACTTTCAAGAGAATCAACTAGACAATCAGACTTTAAGTTTAAGAAAAGTATACAAAGAGTTATATCTCTATTTCTCAATTCAATCCGCAATCAAACAAATAGGAATTTGCGAGCCCGATTGAATATAAGAAATAACTTGGACGGTATCAAAAACCAATATCCAAGTGTCAATCAATTTAATCAACAACCAAAGGTTGGATTCACAATTGATTGAACTTACGCACAACCTGTGATATTTCAATTATATAAAAAATATAATGCGGAAAAGAAATAACACAGACACCAGAAATTTTGTTAACGAGGAAACCTAAAATGTAGAAAAATCCTGGGACCTAGTCCAGAGTTGAACACCACACTATATTAAGCCGCTACAGACTCTAGCCTACTCCAAGTGAACTTCAGACTGGAATGTAGTTGAGCCCTAACCAATCTCACACTGATCAAGGTACAGTTTTGCTCCTTACGTCTCTGAATCCCAGCAGGACTCTACGCACTTGATTCCCTTAGCTGATCTCACCCACAATTAAGAGTTGCTACGACCCAAAGTCGAAGACTTGATAAACCATTCTGTCTCACACAAAAAATTCTATTGAATAGATAAATCTGTCTCCCACAGATAAACCTACAAGTTTTGTTCCGTCTTTTGATAAATCAAGGTGAACATGAACCAATTGATATACCAGACTTATATTCCCGAAGAACGGCTTAGAAATATCAATCACCTCACAATAATCTTAATCGTATGGTAGCGAAACAAGATATTGTGGAATCACAAACGATGAGACAAAGATGTTTGTGACTACTTTTTATCTTGCCTATCGGAGAATCAATCTCGAGCAAATCTTAGAGAAGATAATAATCAATACGATAGAACATGGCAAGATTAGAACACACAACTACAGAGAAAATAGTTGGGTATGGCTTCACAATCCCAATGAAGTCTTAAAGTCATTAACCTACAGGGTTTCGTGAAAAACCTAAGGTTAAAGGAGATTCAACTCTAGTCCCAACTAGTATCACATAGGAGGTGTGGGGATTAGGTTTCCCAGTTGTTAGAGTTCTCCTTTATATAGTCTTCAAATCAGAGTTTGCAATCAATGCTACCTTGGTAACAAAGCATTCAATATTCACCGTTAGATGAAAACCCGATTAGACTCAAGCTAATATCTTTCAACCTTTAGATCGAACTTAGCTTGTTACATACAAATGAAAAGTGACTTCATTTAGATATGAATAACCGTACCTAAACGTGTGCACCTTGTTGGCTCAGCAATAGTTAACCGAATTTAGTCATATGAACACTTTCATATCAACCATATTCATCTTAACCATAACTAGTTCAAATGACTCAAATGAAACTAGTTCTAGAGTTGTTCAATTGTTTATATTCTCATAGAAGTATACAAGACACAATTGAAACAAAATCGATTTTGATTCACTCGAATGAAGTCATGAACATTATAGCCACGGTTTGCAAAAGATTGCATTCCTTATTATATAAATGTATTAGTTTATGAACAAACATTATCCACTTAGGTATGCATACGGGTACGCGTACCTAAATGGCCGAACGAAGTCTGGGTTTCACCAATACGCGAACTGGTACGCATACCTTCCAAACTCAGCAGAAAATCTCGGACCTGAACCTTACGCCAGTACGCGTACCGATACGCATAAAGGTTCCCGAACTTTCACAAAACCAACTAGTACACATACTGGTATGCATACCATGGTTCTCGGACTTGGGTTACATATATGGAAGTACGCATACTATGCTTATCCAATTGTTCTAAACTCCATTTCAAAGCAATTTTCAAGTGATTGAATGATCAATAAGAAACATTCTGAGTCTACATCAAATGACTGTCTCTCACAAATCATGTAAGATGTTACCAGGTGATTTCACATGATTATCTTTTGATTTTCGTCAAGAATATAAGGTGAACTTGGTTAAAGCGAAAGCTTACCAACACATATTTCTCATAAGCGAGTTAAACTCCACTCGAAATATCAAATGTGTATAATTGAAGTCTATAAAGCTATACGACTTTTTTCTCAAATAGAAGATATAATAGATGTACTTTTGAGTGATAGATGAGTTCAAGTCTCCACATACCTTTTATTGATGAAGTTCTACAAGCTCCCCTTAGTAGTTCTTCGTCTTCAATTGATGAACGCCGTGAAGTCTAATGCTCTACACTTTCTATCCTAATCTGAGACTTAGCTATAAGTAGACTAAAAATCAAGACTTATAGCTTTGGCAACTAAACTTGACAACAAGCTTGAGACAGCAACGCTTGCGAGTTCGACCCAGCAGTGCTCTAACATATCTCAAACATTTGTTCAAAAATATACCGTACACAATATAGTGTTCGTGGTGCTAGCACATAACATGCCCTCAATATAATAACTTACAAGAGCTAAAAAAATTGTCCGCCTTGTGTTGGAACCCGACTTGTCAGGCTTGTACACATTGTTAACAACCTATATATTAATTTGAAAATAATTCCTCCAAAAACTGCAGATTACTAAATTTCACCGAATATTTTACCAAGATAACATTGTCAAAATATCAAACAATCACCCAGATGAGTCAGAATGTCCGAGATCCAAGATGAGATTCACTACATTGTCTTCTATAGTGCTACACCGAACGTTCTACATTTCCCCCATCCATGTCCCCACACTTTTTCATCATGAGGTGTCAAATTTTAGCCCCTTGATGAGATTAGCAGGGGCCCCTTTTGTGTGACATTAAACCACTATCTCCATGACACCTCATGGTGGAAAGTGTGGGGGACATGGGTCGGGGTTACGCTAAGTCCTACGGTCTTCTAATCTAGTATCTAGATTGGAAGTTAGGACAACCTCCTAAGTCCTATGGTGGTGCTCTAATCTTGTATGCCAGTCGCAAAACCAAACGGCGAGGCTGCGCTGAATGGTTCAGCGCCATCATGATATTGTACTAACATTTAATCATTTTCAGACACTTTATGGCCGCTAGTCAAGTCAGTTCAATTTACATCCCCGGTTCCCTCTCGAAAGTGTTAAGAAATTCGAAAATCTCAAATTCAAATGATGAAGCCATATCCTTGTCAGTTGTATCGTCACCACGTGTTTGGTTCTAAGTAGCACAACTCATATTTATTTGTTGTTCGTACTCTATAGCTAGCAGTCTAAAGCTAGTTTCCTTCAAAAAAAAAAGTTTCTTTTGGCGTTGTATGGTTTAGCGCAAATAGGCTGCGCGTTTTCATTCAGCGAAAAGGTGATTTTGGCTGCGTTGAATCATTCAGCAAAACTATTTCGCTGCTAGTTTATATGCGAGATATATCTAGAGAGAGAAGTAATGTTGAAAAGTAGAGCACGCTTTTTGGCTATCTAGCATCCAAATCTAGCCCATAAGACTTTGTCTTAGCTAGCATTTTCGAGGGCTACACATGAGCACAATCGATTTCTTATAATATATCAAGCACTGAATAGTCGTGGTATCCAAAGTTTTTTTTTTTTTTTTGATGCCCTAGACTACATCCAAAATCCTTAACTTGGAGTGGATTTCAGCAGTGTTCGAACCCCTACCTCCGAAGTGGGAGGGAACATGCCAACCACCAGACCACTTGGTGATCGGCAGTATCGAAAGATTTCAAACCAACAAACAATTACGTTAGACTTAAACCCGGTCCTGCTCTAATTCCCCTCTCTATGCTCTCATCATCCTCCCACCAAAAGTTTTATTCTCTATCTTCATACTCTGTCCGAAAATTTTCCGCGCCATTAAATGGCTTCTACTAACTTACTTCAATTTTCATCTATATCCTGCACACTCCTCCCTCACCTCTCACGACACAATTCTCACTCCACCAACTTACGCCTCTACCACTCTTCTTCGTCTTCCAATAATCAATCCCTCTCATTTAAAACCCTAAAAGGAACTCCATTATTGGATGTTTCAGCACACGCCAAACGTAGGTTTACATCTAAAGAAGTCGAAGTAGCTTCACCCTCTGATCTCTTATTTGAGTCACCACTCAAAATTGTTGAATACCCAGATCCAATTTTAAGAGCAGCGAATAAGAAAATCGATACGTTTGATGATAATTTAAAGAAATTAGCAGATGAGATGTTTGATATTATGTACAAGTAAGTATTTTCTATTGAAATTTGATTATCTTATAGTAGGATAATATAGTGTGAAGCATTCATTGCTTTCTTTTTTGTTTGAACAGAACTGATGGTATTGGGCTTTCGGCGCCGCAAGTTGGAATAAATGTTCAACTTATGGTTTTTAATCCGGAAGGGGAACGTGGTATTGGCGATGAAATTGTTCTTGTAAATCCAAGAATTAGTAAAGTTTCACAGAAAAAGGTTCATTTTGAAGAAGGTTGCTTATCCTTTCCCGGAATTTACGCAGATGTTGAGGTAACTTAACGTACAAATATGTCCGGGATTTTGAGGATTTGAATTATATTAAAAACAATATCATCTCAAGCATTTGGTTTTAACCATCATGTTTGCGGACAGTTGACAGGAATAGTTATTTATCTGGTTCAGAAATAATGTGCTGTTTTCATTCTATTAATGTGGGTTTAGAATGATTTGTATTATCTTCTTTTGTGTTTTGTTTGTAGAGACCAGAGTCTGTTAAGATCGATGCGCGGGATATTAGTGGTGAAAGATTCACAATTAGCTTATCAAAACTCCCTGCACGGATTTTCCAGCATGAATTTGATCACCTAGAGGTTTGTTCACCTCCTTGATACGCTCCATTCAGTAATGTCATCAACCTTCTTTGCTGAGAGGGTTCTGTAAATCTAATTGTTCGATTTACAAATATAGTAGTCAATAACCTTAACAGGAGACATTGTATGTCGGGTAGCAAAACTGCAACTTGAATCTCCAAGTTCAGTTTCATGCATTTACATCTTTTTGTCGATGACCGTGTTCACGAGCATATTAAAACAAAGAGATATAATACTCATTTTCATAGTTTTGAATATGTACGGATGAACACATGTAAAAACAGAGCCCAATGAATGATGTATTTATTCTGTGGAACTCGGTAATATGTGCTGCTTCTTTCTTCAAGTTTATGCCTTGGTGTACTTGATAGTTGATATTTTCTAAACCACTTTGCACATGTGTGGTTATAAAGTCTGTTCATGAATCTGCAGGGAACTCTCTTTTTTGATAGGATGACCGAAGATGTAATTGATAGTATCCGTGCACAGCTACAGGTGAGTGGAAGAGTGCCACAATTGTTCTTATTTTTTCTCTGGGTAATTATTAAATAACACTGGTAGCACTTAGCATGGTTGGTATTTTCTGATGTTTTGATTGTTTCAGTAGCACCATCGAAACATTTTTGGTTACTCTATGCTTATTTTATTTTAGTCAAGTAGGCAGATAGACTCTAATTTTTATTTAAAACAGAACCATTCTATCAGATCTAGATGATTGCCTTTTGTAGATAAAGTTTACATGTACAATAAAAGAGTATGTTCTTTTCCTTTCATGCTTTTTTGTTCTTCGAATAAATATTCTTTGGTCGGTCATGAATACTAATGTGTTTTAACTTTTAAAAGGGAAGCTGGAAATTAGTCTGCTTTTGTAGAATATAGAATCATAGATTAAGCTAACTCAGTTTGTTGTGCCATGTTATATGGTTTCCAGGCCTTAGAAAAGAAGTATGAAGACAAGACTGGGGTTCCAAGCCCCGAGAAGGTTGACAATCGTAGAAGACTAAGGGTGGTTGCTGGTTTTGGAAAATCATGAATCTGGAAACAGGATTACATGATATAATTTGGTAACAGAGAGCTGTCTATAACTCTTTATATCTTTGTTAGTAATTTCTTCATTTCTTGATTATGTTTACTTGTAGGGATTTCTTAGTTTGTTCTCTTAGCTCCATTTTCTTTGTGTATAACAGATATAGGACCCAATTTGCACGTGTGGGGCTTCATCATGAAGAAGAAGCATTATCTCATACAGTGGCAGGAGATGCAATGTATTGGGAGCCGTAGATGGAGGTTTATAATTTCTTCTTGCTTAAGTAGTCTTGAATCATTAAGTTTCTATATATTTATGTTGCAGAGGTTTTCAGTAAACCGAGGAACGTAAAAGTGCACAAGTTGTTGATATTGAAACCAGAGGCATTTGCCATATTAATATTATAAATTAATGCAGTGAGATGCAAGTTCTTTGTTTCAGAGCTGATTTTGCAGATACATTGATGAAACTAAATCTTTTCTTTTGGCAATTGAATGTCTACTTATTTCCCCGTGATGGAATTTTTATGAATCATTGGAGAATATGTCAGTATCTGTCATTTCTCGACTTATTAGATCTTGTTATCTCAACTGCAATTGTGAACTTTAACTTAGTAATGGCTCTATCATAAGTATGAATCCTCTTCTAATTATTTAATGCTGTCCCATAGAAACATGTAGTTGTCCCATTTTATACAAATGCAGAAACAACTACAACATGTGCAGTGCTCTTACGAGTTTCTGCAACAAAGGCCGAGGTTGCCTTTTTGCAACATAGTTTCATTATTTTTGCTTTTAATCTCGTTTTATTTTTCAGAGGTATCTTTCATTGCTTGGATCATTGATAGATGCATGTTTTCTTTGTGATCAAAAGCGTATCGGTCCAGAAGTTTAACAACACTTTCCTTATTATCCAAATCCAATATCTAGAAATACTCTTGTACAATAGGGTTCACTTTAACTATATCAACCATCAAGTCCTATATACTAATATCAGAACCAATATATATTCTATAATAGCTAAGGGTGTGAAGGGGTTGGAATATCACAACCTCACAATGCCCAAAATAATCAAAACCAAACATAAAAATACACGAGAATATCTTCAAAAGGTTTGTTCAGCATGAATCATGATCTGACTGAATCCGGTTACTTGAAGGCTTGCCAATCTGCAAACAGTCGATTGGAGGGAGAGAGGGAGTGTTCAGCTCTCCAAAGGTCTGCCAACAGAAAGGGTTGAACATCCGGTAGCGTTCTTGCTGAGGCTCAAGTTTGATGTTGGTTAGTGTTACACCTTCACATGGTAAGCTGTCGCTACAAGCAAAATGCACTGGCTTAATTGTGTATGTCCCTCTTATTTTTTCATAATTTATTCCTGATAGAGCTACAGCAGAAGTTTGGTTCTTGCATATTCTCTTGTCACAATAGTACTGGTCAATTACAATAGGAAACTCAACTTCAGAAACTTGTATATTTGAGAACAAAACGCCTTGAACAGATCCTGATCCCCCCTGCACAAGGTAACATGTCATCATTTCAACATTGTCAACTTCTAAGTGCAAAAAGCACGTAGTCTAAAATGACTAATCCAAGTCAACGAGGATCTTGGGGTTTTCTATTTTGCTCCTATTAAACTGATTGTTGTCGCCAGCTCAAACTTAGCATAAATGATCGACCAGTAGGATTTCATATAGTCATATTTACGCATTGGTTTTCTTACCTGCCATGTCTTGATCCTGACACCATTAGTCGTGTTGTGCATAACAACGTCACGAACAGTGATGTTCGAGACACAGGCTTTGGTATTATCCTTTCCTAATCCTCCTATGCTGATTCCATGTCCTGGCCCACAGTTCACATTATGAATGTATATATTTGAGCACCCAGTTTGTACAGATACGCAATCATCACCTGCAGAATAAAGTGAGGACAAGTTGTCAGCAGCAGAGGAGAAAATTGTTGCTAACTCTCCCCTAGAAATTTCTTGGTTTATTTGTTTCTCAAGTAAATGCTGTAACTTTTATGGAGTGCAGAAGTTGTCGTTGTGGTAGAAGGTAGTAGGTAAGAAAAGTTATGAGAGCGTACATCAGGATGGTTTGAAGGGTTCGTGTCTGTAGAATCTAACCTGAGATTGGTTGGCCTCTTTGTTTTCAAGATCTACAAGTACTAGAAGGTTTCTTGTAGTTCTTGAGGTGTTGAACGTGAACTGAGAAGTGTCAAGAAACCCAAAACATGTTTTTTCCATGGAAAGCTGAAATAAGTGTAAGGCATAGTATGACTTGGATGAAGTTGGACAAGGTGTTTAGTGGAAAGGATTAGTAGGCTGCTTGGATTTTCAGTTAGGTGCAACAAATATGGGGAGTAAACTAACTCAACCAGTCTACGTCTAATTGTTTTTTTCAAATATGTTGGTTAAAATTCTAGCTCTCAAGGTTCTTGTTTCCATCTGATACAGGTGATTGTGTTGCTTGCTAGGGATTAAGGCCTAATGAACCCCTTATTTCTATAAGTGAAAACTCCTTTTCCATTTCAATTATTTTGTTAGGAGTGTCTCTGTTTTCTGTCATGATGGGACTAAATGACTGATCTTTGAAAACTGGATGTTAGAAAAAGGTCATCGGGGGTAGAACCCAGATTGCGAGAAATTTGAAAGTACATTAATAGTTGCTATACGAGCATTTAAATTACCACAGGCGAGGTTTGTGCTGTGAATGACGACATCTTTAGAATTTTGCAGGTGGATTCCATCGGTGTTGAGGCTGTTACCAGGAGATGTGACATTCATATTGAAGACCTCAACTCCAACACAGTTATCAAACTTGAGGTGGCACTGCGGGCTGTTCTGAATTGTTATACCAGTAACTGTTGCATTAAAGCTTCCGTAGAATCTCAGTGCCTGCATAGGAAAACCCAGGTATCTACAGTCAAATCTCTTGCATTTTGCCATTATTGGCAGCCTTATTTTATTTATTTATTTAAAGATCACAATTTACGGATAGGAAGATTATGGAACTGTTCTTACTGTTGGTTTGATGCTTGGCATTTTTCCGTAGAGATCACTGCTTGTCTGCAGTTAAAATATTCGTCTCAGAAACTCATATTATTTATGAAAAGTTCAGACTTCAGATCACATAGAGCATGTTAGGAAGACAAGCGAATTTCTTACCACAGCTTGTGAATTATTTTTATCAGTAGTAGTGTTGGTTATTGGTGCAACCAGTAATGATTCATCGTTTATTGATTCGTCCAATTGGGACGATTCCTTCCACCAAAGAGACCCACGGCCGTCGATGATACCCTTACCCTGTACACTAATTCCGTTCAGTTTTGAAAATAAAATCCACTGAAACAACCCCGAACCCCAAGCTTTCCAGCTCGTTGGAGCAATTATCGTCCCATCTAACTGGCAAAGATTAGGCACATTATGAAACAGTCAATATCTCAATTCTCTGATATATAAACCACTGAAGTGTTGAACCAAAATATCATGCCGGAGGATCCTAAAATGTAAGATTATGAAAACTCAAAGTCCCAAATGACTAGTGTGAGGGTTTTGTTAAAACCCAGTGTCCAACTTTTACAGACCTTAAACTAACTTGTGGGTATAAAATTACACATCAATATAATGTCTCAAATGAATTTTTACGAGGAGAGTGCAAGAGTTACCTGAAAAACGATGTTTTGTCGGCAGTATGGACCCGAGAATGAGATGGGTCCTACAAGGAAAACATAGTCAGGTGGCACTACAACCGTTGATGCCTCCACCTTACATGCAGCGACCCATGCAGCTTCAAAAGCCTGTGGTGCACAAAAACAAAGCTAATTTTGAGTTTTAGAGGAAACAGAAACTTATGCTAACTGATGAGGTAAGATAATGTATGTCCGCAGTAGTTCTTATATAAAAACTGCATACAATTATTGCTTGGTATCCCAACCAAACTAACCGTAACTGGAATAGTCTCTAAAAGGTGGACCTCAGCCTAGCTGCTTTTGTCATTTACTCAAGATTTTTTTTGTCATTTTCTTGCATTCTGTAAATGCGATTAAGAAAAAAAAACCTCATTGTTTTTCTTAGTTCCTTCTTAATAATACCACTATGAGTTTAACTGAATTGCTCAAGCATGACCTAAGTTCTTGCATTTCTAACATTGAGGTTGGGAAACTTTCACTCTTGGCCATTTCACTGTTACTGCAATTTGCTAATGTGCAACTAGGCGCATGCTCTCTATTGGCTGGAACTGTATCTGTAGAAACACTTTCTTTATGCAATTGTTATAGCCTAGGATTAGTATTTCTAAACTAAAATTAGGATGAACCTAACGAAAAGTTCTGTTCTAACAACCAGAAACTCTTTTCTAATATTCTTAAACACTTCATGACAATAACAACGACTGGCATTATAATCTGCCGGCCTGAAAACCTATTATTGATGATATTGTGAAGATAGGAATTGTACTTTAGTGTCGTCAGTGTTCCCATCTCCCTTAGCACCAAACTGTAACACATTAAATGTTGTAGGGCTTATGGTTGGATTATCATCATCGTAACTTGGCGGTGGTACAACGGGAGTGTATCCTTTAACAGGAGGTTTAGGCGGAGACTTTGATTTATAACCTCCACCACGGTGGTTGTAACTGTTACCATGATTCTTATATTTCTTCTTATACAGAGAGTCTGAAGTAGTTCTGCTATGCCTCCAGTGTTTGCCTCTTCTTGCATTGCAAGATTGATAAGTTGATGACCAAACTAGAATTGTAACGAGAAGTGCTAATGTGAAGTGCTTTAGATTAACTTCTCTCATCTTGAAAGTGTCAAGGGGAGTAAATGAGAGGCTTTGAAAGAGAGAGATTAGTAGAAGAGGAGAGTGAGGAAGTGAGTTACTTCTGAAGGGAATGTTGGTTTAAATAGACAACACAAAAACCCATGAACCCAGTTTCTCACAGACGTAATATAGTGTGATAGCGTCCTTTTTGATGCCTTTTGCTCTCTCTCAACTTTTACTGCATCTTTTCTTTTTCTTTTTCTTTTTCTTTTTGTTGTATTTTTGCTTTGACATCTTATTTTGCGGGTTTATTGTAAACAGCAATCAACAACGGATTGACAGAAACTGTACGTTACCTTGTCTCAAAGTTGCATGTTGACAATGCAGCTACTTTATCTTGTATCACTAATTTGATGGTATTAGCAATGTTATTAAGATATGCATCACCTATATATGTGTTAAAACACTAGCATTTTGAGTATTATATTTAGCCTTATACTCCCTCCGTCCAAGAAAAAGCTGGTCTTTTCACTCTCTGGGAAATGAGTATCACGTTCGAACATAATTAAGCATTAATGTAACACTTTTGCTTATGACCTTCAATGTAACTGATTAATCACCTGCTTTTGGTACTCCCTCCGTCCCTAATTAGATGAGCTACTTTGTTTTTAGTTTTGTCCACAAATAGATGAGCTATTTCACTAACCAAGGGGATATTTCTAAAACTACCCTTTTAATTGATTATTTTTTCTATATTAAATATATATAATTTGATAGTCATGTTTATATTCATTTTGCGTAGGTGTTTTAAAATGCTTTTAACTAAGATAAAGTTTATAAAAAACCGTAGTATAGTTTAAGAGATAAATCGTTTCTAAATTTTACTAATTATTGCCATAAGGGTATAATTGTAAAATATACTTAAATATACTCCAATTTCCTCATTGCCTTAAAATTTTACAGTATTTTATTTCCCAAGTTCTGCTGATGCATAATGTTTGTAATTCGCATTCTGTATAGAAGCCAAAACGGCACACGTGAAGGACTCGAGAGCTTTGTCAAAGCCAAAGGCACTGATTATAACCACTCCTCTCATGGTCACATGCAAAGGTCACGGGTTATTGTTCTACATTTTTGTCTTGATGATTGTTAGCAAGCAACACAGAAGAGACGCTGCACCCCTTCAACACCATAGAAATGAGAAGGAAAAAAAACAGGTGGATATATAACCATAATTTGATATATACTCGGTAGTTTTTTTTTTTGATAAAGGAAAGAAACATAAACACTTAGAGAATGAAAGAGCTCTCCTGAATCCAGACAAGTGGATCATGGATAGGTCTCCCTCTCTTAGTCAAGAAAATAAGGTCTACATGTTTTTTGGATTGTAAGTCCTTACACAAAATATTACTAAAAGTATTATAAAGATTCGAAATAGCATCCATAAGTTTGTTATTTCTCCAGTGTGTGGCTCTCTTTCTTTGTTGCATAGATCTCCTGATATTTGGATTGTTAACCAACAAGTTGAAGTCGCTGCACCGAAGTTGAGAGGCCCATTCCAAGGTTTGCAAAGTTGCTATGCAGTCCCCTTCCTCTTTGCTATGAGCTCTGACAGAGTTGGTTCTTTTTCCAATGGTTCTTCCTGTAGCATCATAAATTATAGAGCCAATTCCAGTGAGTTCAGTGGTACTATCATAATGAGCATAAAAGGCAATAGTTGGCCAGGTTGGCATTTAAGGTGAGTATAGAGGGAGTTGTTTTTATTGTGGAGAGACCGATTTGGTAGTGGTTGACCATTAGTATGTACGAGTTCAGGTGATCCGGAATTTGTTTACCGGTGTAGATAGGATTAGGAGAGGTGCCTTTGAACACCCGGTCGCATCCGGCTTTCCAGATAAACCGAGGTAATGGTAGCACAAAGAGCAGGCCAAACCCCAAGAGGGGTAGTAGAAGGGTTAACAGAGAACTGTGAAGTACACCAATTGGGGCAAGTCCGGTTTGGTGAAGTAGTGTTATCTAGGTTTAGGTTGCACCTAGCCCAAACAGCTCTAGAGAAAGGGCAGTGTAGAAAAACATGTTCAGAAGTTTCTATGGCATTATTACACAAAGTGCAGGTGGGATCAACATGATGCAGGTACTTGGACAGTGGCCACTAAAGGGAAGGATATCTGTGTAAAGTTTCCAAGTAAACATTTTGATTCTAGGGAGAGTATCAAGATCCCAGATTTTTAAAGCAGTTTTGTCGACCTTGTATATCATTTTTGACAAGAACATTGTAAAGAGATTTAGTGGTGAAGATACCATCTTTAGAATGATTCCATCTCAGGATGTCGGGGTGACTCAGATTGGGCTTAATAGTAAGGATACTATGAATTTGAGAGGTAGAAAAAGAGAAGAAAGAAGGGGAACATTCCAATGAAATCCCCGATGAGAAGATGGACAACTAGGAAGACATCCCTGGTTTTCATTATCTTGATAGGAAAGGTCAATTGGTTCAAATTGATTAGGTAGCCAGAAGTCTTTCCTAAAATTGATACTCAGACCATCTCCGACTTCCCAACAACAGTTATCTTTTAGAATCATGAGACCTTTATGGACTCCTTTCCAGGCCCAAGACGAGCTAGGATTACAAATAGAGTGGAAGGGGTTGGAGAAGGGAAAATACCTAGTTTTCATGTTTTTGGCCCACAGGGAGTTTGGCTGCGAAAACAGTCTCCAGCCGTTCTTGGCGATCAGGGAAAGATTCATTTTTTCCATATCTTTAATGCCATTTCCACCTTTATCCTTAGCTTTACAGAGACCTTTCCAAGCTTTGGGATAGAAACCTCTCTTTTTAGGATCCTTTCCCCACCGTGGTCACGGATAATTCCTTTGGCTTTCTTGATGATGATTTTTGGGAGGAGGAAAGAAGACATAGGGTAGACAGGGATGGACTCAAGAGTGGTTTTGGCTAAGACATTTCTCCCAGCTGGGGAAACATTTTTGCCAACCCAGCCAGTAAGCCTGGCATCCATTTTCTCAACAACACTAGCAAAACAGACAATTTTGGATTTATTCGTAAACAGAGGGGTTCCTAGATATTTGTCATCTAAGGAGATTTTTTTAACTTTCAAAATGTTGATGATTTTTTTCCCGAAAGAATTCTTCACTTTTGGAGAAAAGAAGATCCCAGATTTGAAAAAATTGATCATTTGGCCAGAGGTTTTACCATAGGAATCAAGGGTTTTCAGCAACCCTTTGCTATGTTTAATGGTGGCCTTTCCGAAGATCAGACAGTCATCAGCGAAAAGGAGATGACTAATAGGAGTGCTCTTTGGGGATATTTTAAAACCAGAGATTGTTCCAGAAGATTCAGCATTGGAAAGGGTTCTAGAAAAGGATTCCATGCAAAGGATAAAGAGGTAAGGGGAAAGAGGGTCCCCTTGCCGAAGTCCTCTAGTAGGTTTGAAAGAGTTACTGGGGATGCCATTTATGAGAATTCTAGAAGTGCTGGTACTAATGCATTGGAATATAAGATTGCACCAGGCATCAGCAAAGCCCATACGTTTCAGAATGGCCATAAGAAAGGACCATTCGACCCTGTCGAAGGCCTTTGCCATATCAATCTTTAATCCCATAAAACCTTTTTTTCCCCTCTTCTTCCTCATAGCATGAATAATTTCATGAGCCACAAGGACATTATCAGAGATTTGTCTTTGTTGGACAAAAGCACTTTGATAAGGAGAGATTAAACTATCCAGATGAGGTTTAATACGATTTGCTATAACTTTGGAGATAATTTTATAAACAATGTTACGTAGGATCGATAGCCTATAGTCACTAGGACTAGTGGGGTGGTGGACTTTGGGGATTAGAGAAATGAAAGTTTGATTGAGTTGTTTCAAAGATATGACCACTAGCGAAAAAGGCCCTGAAATGATTTTAGTGATATCATACTTCACAAGGTTCCAGTTTTTTGGAAAAAGCAAGTGGAAAGCCGTCGGGCCAGTGGATCGGCATTGGGAGGCATACCTAAAAGAGCATAATGGATTTCAAAGCTTTGGTTGGGGGGACATGAGAAGCTTATTGTCTTCCTCGTTATGACAGTGGAACCAGTTGACAATGTCATAGTTTATAACAGGGGAAGAAGTGCTTAGAGTTCATGGAAATGGTTGTTAAGATGTGACTAACTGGGATCTACCTTTTATCCAAATTTTGCTAGAGGAGTAAAGCCCGTCAATGTTGTTTCTTCTACTTCTAATGACCATGTTTTGATGAAAAAATTTGGTATTCTTGTCTCCTAGGGCTATGAATTTCTCTTTTCTTTAATTTTAAGCATTTCTTCCACATACTCATAAAATTTCTTAAGGCTAGCTCTAGTATCGATCGGGGAGAGGGTCATCTAGTCTATTAAGGGGATTAGCAAGGAAATCTTTGAGAGTGATGGAGAGAGTTCGGATATTAGCTTGAATGTCTCCAAGCTGAAGTCTATTCCATTTCTGGACTTCAGTTCTCATAACCGACAGATTAGAAACAAGACGAAAAGCATGAGATCCTGGAATATCAGAATTCCATCTCTTATTTATGACATTTCTGCAACTTTCTTCTTCTAAGAAAAGGCCAAAATTTTTGAAAGGTTTATGACCAGGATGGGGTTGAGCATCAGTGGTAAGTAATATATGGGAATGGTCAGAACCTATATGGGGGAGATGGCGGATTTTAGCATTAGGGAAAAGGGTAGTCCAATCTCCGTTGGCCATACCTCTATCGAGTCTTTCTTCAATGTGGTGCCTACCAGATTGTTGATTAGACCAAGTGAAGGGAAATCCTATGAAGCCTATATCACTCATACCTAAGAAGTTGAAAATAGATTGGAAAGTACTAATGGTGTTATTGTTTGGGGTGTTTCCACCTCTTTTTTCAGTGGGAGAGAGAATCATGTTTAAATCACCTAGGATAAGCCAAGGAGAGGAGACAAAGGGAGACATTTTCTGAACTAGGGACCAACAGAGCTCTTTTTTTTCCGGGTGCGGAGAGCCATACATACAAGTGATAAGCCATTCAGACTTAGAACTTTCAATCCATATCAGACAATCAATTTGGTTTTCATCCTGATGGATAATATCTAATTTTGTGGAGTTATCCCAAAGAAATGCCTAAACCCCTTTCTTACCAATGGGGGTTGAGTACACACATTATAGAAACCGTTTTTGTTGAGAGTCTCAATCACAAAGGCATTTTGTTGTTTTGTTTCAGAAAGAAAAATGATATTTGGGTTGGAATCCGAGATAAGTTTAGATAGTTGTTGTCTTGTGTCTTTTGGGCCGAGCCCTTGGCAATTCCATGAAAGAATACTAATAAACTGCCAGAAATAGGATATGATGGGATAAGAGAAAGTAATAAGTGGGTGTAGGAAATAAGATTTACAAATACAGTTGAACTTTGGTTTATCTAGGATCCTAATACTGATAACATTCAAGAAGAAATCCGGGTGAGCACATAAATGATCAATAATGAAATGCAGATTTGGAGATTGACTAGAAATAAAAAGATTAAAAATTTGGGAATTTCTGACCTGGATATGGAGGATAGGGTTTGCTCCAACAGGTAAACTGATCTTCCCAAGTTCATAGCCATAAGCTCCAGCACCTCCCGCCTCTCCTTTGTTTTTGATGCCCAAAATTGTTTTTTTCTTCTTTGATTTGGAGTTCCCTTTGGATAATTTCTGGGTAGATGTTGTTGTTCCCTTTGAAAAGGGAAGATTGGTAGAATCAGAGCTCTCAGAACGCCAAGAGAAAGTAACGGGAGCTTGGAAAATTGGAGATTTGAGTTTTTTAGCAAAAAAAATTTCTTCATCTGTGGTTTTTCTTTTGGGGTTGAGGGGTTCAGAGGTGGAGCTAGGAGAAGGGATTTGGGAATGGAACGTTTTTTCTCTACTGATACGAGACCAAGATGGTTTTTTTGGTATGATCTCAGCCGGTTGAGTGGTAGAGAAAGAGAGAGAGAGGTATCGGGTTTTGGACCGAAACCTGGTGGATAGGTTAGGTCCACTTGCTTAGCGCAAGGTTTATGGATGTTGGTGGGCTGGGCTGTGTTGATGGCAGCCATTCTATTCATGAAAGGGTTGAAATAGGAATTATTTATGTCATGAGCTCGTAATATAACTGATTGTTGTGGCCCTTCATGAGGATTAAAGATTGGACTGGATTGTAGTGGTTGCATGGCCGGCATGTTTAGAGGGACAGTTGGCATGATCGTGACTGGGTTTGGAAGAAAGTAAGGATTCTTCGACCAGGGATTTGAGATATGGGTTTGAGGGGGTTGAGCTGTGAAGAAATGTTCACCAATAGGGAGAGAGTTTGATGGACCAGCCGTTTTGTCGTTGCTGCTTTCTATAGGAGAATTTTTGGATACTTTTCTTGCTAAGAAGTTTTGTTTCTCCTTAGGGTTAGAAAGCTTGTTTATGAGAGCTTCACGTCTCCTCGGATTGCAGTTATCTTTGTTGTGGTCAAGAGTTCTGCAATGTTGACAAAGTTTGAAAGGGTGGAGAGAGTAGGCGAATTCTATCCATGTTTTTTTTCCATCCACTGAACAGTCGGTTCCAAAAGGTAAACTGTGAGAAACCTTCACTTCTACCAAAACTTCAACATTTTTTTCATAGTAATCTCTGCCATAAGGATTTTTGAAAAACAACATATGACCTGCAGGACTAGAGATACCAAATAGCGCTTGGAAAGTTATGTAGTTTGATGGAACTCTCTTGAGATGAATACTTAATAAAACTTTGTCGAACTCTTCAGGATCAATAGCTTCAACACCATCAAAGGGAATTTGGACCATGACCATAACTGAACCATTGATGAGCCAGGGTTTTGGTAGAGCAATAGCAGTGAAATCTTCAAGATGATTGAATCTGAGGTGATAAAAGTTTCTTTTCTTGTTGAAAGGAGTAACTTCTGCTTCTTTTTTTAGATCCCAGTATTTTCTGATATGGGTTTGAGTTTCAGAGTAATGAATATTTGAGGGAGAGTGTAGTTTCCCAATGGCATACCAAACATTTGATTCCACTGGAGCTGGTTTTAGCATAGATTTATCAAGGACAACCACATGACGAAATCTATCTGGGATTTTTAGGTTATTTTGCATGGTTTTAGTGATTTCTTCAACAGAACAACAGTTGGAGTTATTGGTTGACATCCAAACTAAGCAAACAATAGCTTTCTGCCTGAAGTATTGAATGAAGGTAGGAATGGATTGGATGAGGGTAGGTATGGATTAAAAACGCTTTGAGGATTAAAGCAAAGAGGTGCGGTTTTCTTTGAAAGTTGGGATGAAAAAAATAATAAATGAGAGAGGTTGTATTATTTTGAGTTTTTTGAGGTAGAGGAAAAAACATAAGGAGAGACAGACTCCCAACGACCCAACAAAGAGTATGAACACGAGGCCAACTACCAGAATCAGAAGCAATTAATGGCGCCAAGATAATTGTGAACCTCGGATTGGTTGGTTTGAAAATTGTCACATGTTTAAAGCTGTTATTTTTGGGAGAACCTGCTGTTTTGTTTGTATCATAGACATGTAGAGTTTTAATGAGGTGCAGGAAGTAGTTGGGAGAGGTAGCAAGACAAAATAGCAAAGTACTTTTTTGGTTTTTTGTAGGTAGGAAATTGTCTAGGGATGTCTGGCCACAGATATCACAGATATTTTGGCTAGAAGATAAAAGGCTATTATTTGAGATTTTAGCCTGTTCTGAAGACCCAGGGCACAGAGGGTTAGAGTTTGAAATTTTTGTACCTAAAAATATTAGGAAGGATTTAGTTTGACTGAGAGATAACGGTCTTTCATGACGGTGAGAAAATGGTTGATCGTGCCGATGGAGGGACTGTTGGAGATGCCGGAGGAAAACTATGAACTTCAGAAGGCGTTTACCTGCAGAAACAAAAATAAAAAGATAATCGAGAGTTAGATGAAAACGAGGGGTTTTATTAATTGAGGTAAGAGGATCGATTAGGTTATGCTTTGAATGGGGTATTAAAATTCTTGAGTGGGTGGGACGATAGTTGTGATTTATGGGGAAGATAGAGGAGTTTTGGGTGCTATAAAAGAGCAAGATAGAGGAGAGTTTTATGTATTCAAGTAAGAAATTGACATTAGATCGAAAGAACAATAACCAAAGAGAGTAAGGAGAATGGGAGAAAACGGGAGAGAGCGATGGAGGGATGGATGCCACCGAGGGGACTCATGATTGTTGCCAAACCAAATGGAGTATTGATACCCATTCGACATCCTTGTTTCATATTGGAGATTGTGGGAGTTCCAGAGGTGATTGAGATAAGCAGTGATGAGGAGACCGTTGCCGAGAGAAGCACAAAAAATGGAAGGTCTGCAAAATTGGAGGCTAATGAAAATCTCAGGAGCCCTCAGAAGAAAAGGAGGACTACCGGAAGCAGCAGCAGGGGAGGGAGGGATTTGAGATGAGAAGGGATGGATGGTTTCAATATGAGTCAAGAAAAGAATGGTTATATGCTTAATTTGTTTTTGTTGTGTTTTCTTTCTAGATTTTCTGTGGGTTTTAAATTTAAGGTTTGGGAGGAAAGGGGAATTGTAAGAGTGATTTGGAACAAAGAAATCGAATGTTTGAGAATTGAAAAAGTTATGAGAAAAATATTTGAGTTCATTGTTTTGGGAATTTTGTTTTGGAAAGTCTTTTGCTTCGTTTTCTAGAATTGAGGATAGGTAACTAGGATTCCAATTGAGTTTGTTTTTGTTTGAGATGTAATTTGAATAGATTTTCTGTGATTGAAACTGTGATTGAGCCACAGATTTGAGATGGTTTTTCAAAGGTTTTTCTTGAGTAGTATCAGAGTTTTTCTTGAGTAGTTTCAGGTTTTTTCATGATGAGAGAGGTTTTTTCCAACCGAGCTTATTACATGATGATCAAATACTCGGTAGTTTTACTGTTTCATTTCGTCTTTTTTGTTTCTCATTAACTACTAACAAACGCCATTCACAGTTAGATTCTTTTAATCATTTAATGTCTCTACCATTGAAGATTACCTTTTTTCTACCCATAAATTAGAAAACGTTTTTCTAAAATGAATTTCCAAATATTCTGAAAAACAAATCAAGAAAATAAAACCACTATAAAGCCCATAGTTTCTAGTGTTTTTTTTTTTTTTTTGAAGCATCTAGTGTTGTTGTTGTTTTATTTTAGTAATAAAGTGCAATTTTCCAACCTCCATTATTACATTTGTGTGCTGAATTTAACACTACACTGTGCATCTGTGATTTGTTTGTCATAATATTTGTTGCCAAAAAATAACAAAAATTTGCCACCATTGAAACCCAACCCCATCTCACAAGTCACAAGAAACCAATCTTATAGTATTATTTGTCTTCTTATCCAATCACTTTCTCAAATTTACAGTGCTACCATTGAAGTTCAACCTCATCTAACATATGTGTTTCATATTGTTTCAAGAATCCGTTACTGAGAGACTCTACGATCAATGCTTCCACTATTGGTTAGTGCAGACCCAACAATGCACGGTTGCAGTATATATAAATCCACACCAACTATGACTTCCGAAAGAAAACATTAAAATACCAGAATTTTTAAGTATTGAAAACAAAACCAATTCCGAATTTTACATATATATTTTTTTAACAGTTATATAAACATTTTCTTTTTTGAGTTTTGGTTAATCTCTGAAGCCAAAAATATAGTCGGTAAAGTAAACCTCAATAATACGAAAATCAATCCTTCGTTTTATCAGCAAGGAGAGGTTCACACTTCATACACCTGAAGAAATCACAGCCACATAAATTTATTCATTCTATCGACATATATTTTCATTTTATTTATCAATTTGTGTCCGAGTATTTTTTTGAATTTTCCTCTGGCAGGGTAATATTATTACATGACGAAAATCACTGGTATTCAATAAGACTTTTTTGGAATGAAGGTATTTAATAGTTGGAGCTTGACTGTGACCTTCATGGACGTCCTCTAGTGCTTGATAACTTAAACATACTCTCGTGAACTTTGGTCCCCATATGAGAAATATTCGGTGATCATTATTTGGTTATCCTTCTGTTATGTTCCTTCTTTCTTCTCATGCAGATCGTTACAACCACATCTACTACTTACGTATTAATTCTTCTGTTTCCTTCTTATCTTGCTAGCTCCCCGATCCAGAAGAATTTATTTTTGCCCCTTGTGAATATCTAGTTATGTTAATCATGGCTAGTTATGTTAATCTTCTGATTATGAAAAGTCACGGATGATTCTATAACTTGTATGGAAGAATATTACGTCTTATCTTTGTTAGGGAAGGATCAACATTGTTGTTTTGGAATGTTGAGCATGTGATATCAGAGTACTTTGTGGATTTGTTTTGTTATTAAATTTCGGCCAGACATTATAAAAGAAGCTGTTATTTCACTTCATGTTTTCATTCCGTGCCAAGAAGAAGATATGACACTGTGGCCTACGATTACTGCCCTAGCTAGTGAGCAAAACATATTCACGGATCTCACTCAGAAAATCTTTAAGTTTTGCAGGAAATTATTGATAATGAAATGATTTGTGCATGCTCATGGACTGGTTTGCTGTAGTTACTGTGTGAATGTGAATCCGCCATGCATGTGGTATTACAAGAAAATTGACCAACTGTAGCACCTTATGGTTGTGGCATAAACCCCTATTTAGCCGTCAATTTTTTTACTAAAAGTGCGCAACAATCTATGCAGTAAGAAGTCTATCTGCTGCGCCACTTTCTTTGTCGCGCTACTCTCTTTGCCACACTCATTTCATGTTATTGCCCCACTTTTTTGACAATTTTTTTTCCCTGCAGCAGTAAACTTTTATGTGGACTTGAGAGTTATTGCGGTTAAAATCCGCTTTTGTGGCGTATATTTTTAAGATGTGGCAATATAATGTCGCAATAAATAAGATTTTCTTGCAGTGTTGCATGTATGGCAAAATTGAATTCTTTTGGGGTTTTCTGTTTGAGGCATTTTTTGATGGGTTTATTGAAAAAGTTGTTCAGTAGCATCATCAACGATATCAAGAGATCTTCAACACCAATACCAAGGACATCTGCATAAAAACTAGCAACAATGATATCACCAAAGACACCAGCAACAAATAGCAACAAATGGATAACTGGTTCAAACTATCTTTATCACTTGTGTTAGTGGATCTTTGAAAAAATCCTTGAAAATCTGTGATTTTTGGCGGGACCTATGGATTCTAATATACCATTGTCAATTGGGTTACTATGTTCTACCCACACTTTTCCTATTTACCACTCATCTCACAAAATGTAAGGTAATTTTAATATTTTTTTTTCCTATTTACCACCTACAAATAACTATTGCAATACTTATTGTGTCCTCTTTTTTTTTTAATCTCATTTTATTAAAAAACCATTAAAACCAAAAACCACCAACCCTAGGTTAGGATTCTGTTTAATTATACCAAAAACTCATTGCTTCTTTATATTTCACCATTTAGTTCGTCGATAAGTAGATGAATTAATCAGTGATTAACCGATAAGCTATTTTCATGGAGGATTCCAAATCCTAGATGATCCAACTTTCAACAAGATTACATTAATCTATTGAAAACAGATTGAGTGGAAAAGATTTGGAGGTAAACCAGTGATCAACATTGGACATTTCATTTGTTTTTTTTTTTCTTCTTTTGAATCTCATTGAACTAGTCACCCATTTCTGGACGACTAGAAGGTGCTATAGTAGTTCGGATACGAACTATTACGTAAAGTAATAGTTCGTGTCCGAACTATAGTAGTTCGTGATCAGTGGGTGAAGATGGTGGTCTGCGACAGAGATAGTGAAGAAACTTAGTTTAGAACTTTGGGTTTTTTTCTGTTTAGCTGTTAGGGTTGTTTTGTTGTTGGGAAAAATAAAAAGTCAAGAAGTGGTATTTAGGATCTATGAAAATATATATGGGTGGTTAACATGATAAATGAAGGTGGCAATTAATGTGGGTGGTCAATATGAAAACTGTGGGTGGCATATAGGTGAAACCTTGAGAAATGGTTGGATCTTTTGGATCCTAACGCCTCTACTATATGTGGATTTGTCAAATGGTTTGGATGTGTTAATAATCTTAATCAAAACTATGTCGTTTAGACTTGTCATGTTACTAGGAACCAACAAGGAGTGAATTTCTTCGTTAGCTTATGTTACTATGTATGACGTATATTATCAGTTTGATATTTCTAGGTTTGATGAAAATTTCATGGCCAATCCTGTAACCAATTTGATTCTAAATAGGGGTATCATCAAGTTAATATTAATATTAATATATGACGAGGCTTGCTGCTTTGAGAAATCTTGTATTCACATTATTAACTTTTATACAAGATACATGGAAACAAAGAATTGTCTTTCAAGAACTGATGTTTAAGGAAGAAGAAACAACAAATTATGAATTGATCAAAGATGTAAAATGATCCAAACCCTAAATAAAATCGAACCGAAACATGTAAAAAAGGAAGAAAAAAACAATCATAGCGAAGATTGATAGAAGATGACCCGTTCATAATTGTGTAGGAGAAAATTAAGATGCATAAAGATATGTCAATAGCTTAATAAAAACACCAAACTTGAAAACCCAGTTGCTCCAACTAGATATTAATTATCATCATAACTAACCAACAATTTGACTGAAACAAATCGTTTATCTTCTTAAGTTGTTTTTTCTGTGATTCATAGAGGCAAAAAAAAAAAAAAAAAAAAAAAGAAGAACAAGAACACGGTGCTGTCGTGCTAGACTAGTGGATATGGGTCATCGTGGTGGACAAGAAAGGGTGGTGGTGCTGGAGTTAATGTTTCTATTCTATTTTTGAAAATAAAATAATAAATAAAGTGAATAGTATATTAAGAGAACTGAATTCTAGAAGACTCGATAAGTTTATGTTTGTTAGAGCACTACTCGGTTAAAGTTTGGCTGTCGAGTTTAGTTCCAAAACTCGGCCGCTTGAATTAGTTACTAAAGTCAACTTCAGTAAGTTAGATTTAGGATATAAAAATCGTGACACAATCTCTAGTTACTTATTGAAGAGTTGAAGACGTATAGAAGATAAATGAAGACATCATCATTCGGGTTGAGGTTGGTAGCTACTAACTCTGACTTGTTCCTTTTCTATTAATTTCTTACAGTAATATTCGTCAAAAACATAACATGCGAAGGTTGTTTACATGGCTTTAGTTGTTTAAACGACTTGATTATTTATATGATATAAGTGTTAAATGAAAGATGTACATTGGTTGTTTCTACAACTTATTATATTGAGTTACGTTGTATTGTTTACTATACTTTCGCTATTTTGATACTAATACGACTCTTGTCATGGATTGGTGTTGAAATTTCATAAAACTTGATATACATATCTAGTGGTGAATCCGAACTTTGAACTCGTGTTAGAGAAGCTCTTTTCTTTGGCATAGTTTAAGTTGTTTTGACTAGAATTCAATTGCTACGAAAAGTGGGATTGAGAACCAATCCTTTTCAGCACGGATTCCATGACCGATCCTAGACTTGTATTTTTGAAATCTCTATCTAAAATTTCATATCTTTGAGATTTCGAAAGTTGGGAAGCCTTAATGAAAAATGTTCTAGGTCAGGAAATATTGAACACGTATTTAAACTCAAAAATATTATTGTTTATATTTATCCCTTTGATACTCAAGTCTAAGATCCTAATTAATACTATGAGAAACATTTTTGAATCCAAGTTTGGAATCTATATGATGTGCCTTTTTCCTAGAAGTTTGCAAATGACCAGTTTTCAAATTTAGCAAAGTACTTGGATTTTTACTAGCTAATATTAGTTGTCATACTAGTAGGATTTCTCATATATTAACTGGAAATATATTCTAAGATTTTATTACAACATTGTGTGTTAGTAATATCGAAATAATATAGATAATATCTTATTTCAGAATTGGTATGTGAAATAGCTTTGAGAATTTCAAAAATAGGTTTCTTGGTTTCCAAATAAGTCTTGATAATAACACTATAAATAGTGGAACTTGTATTCTTACAAACTTATACAAGCTACATAGTTGTGATAACAATGTAAACCTTTTTTTTTATATATAATTTCGAGAACATGTTTCTTGGTTTTCAAACAAGCCTTGATCATAACATTATAAACAGTGGAGCATGTAAGTTTGAATTGGTTATGGACGAGAGCGCTTATTCAGTAAAATCTTATTTTGCTCGGTAAGACCAGTTCCACGTCATCATATATGAGAATGGAAGTATGATGCAGTACTACAACTGAGGGGTGTGAAACCAGTCAAAATATTTCATACACTTCCTACAATTTCGAGTAGAGCAACATGAAAATATTTGTTCCCATAGAGAGCGTTCAATGGTTATTTGTAATCTAATTTTTAAGAGCAATGGCTATGAAATGAGTGTTAAAAACACTCATTCACTAATAGATCGAGTGAAGGATTGAGTGAATGAGTGTTTCTTGCACTATGAGAGAGATTGAGTGAGTGAGTGTTTTTCACCCGAGAGGCTGATCATGTGCCTCCTGGGACGAAAAATATACCCAAGAGGCTGATCATCTGCCTCATGGGGTGAAAATTTCACCTAAGAGACTGATCATGTGCCTCCCCCATCCATTTTTAATTATTTTTGAAAATGCGGGGGTCTAACAACCACACCCAACAATTCGTTTGAAAATCTGAGAGGGCTTACTCCAATACACTTTCTAGAGAATCAACTAGACAGTCAGACTCAATCTAGAGTAAATTATATCAAGGAGTTTTAATATCTCTAACTCTTAATTCAATCCGCAATCAGCAAATAGAAATCTGCGAGCCCGATTGAATAAGGGGAGTAACTTGAACGGTACTAAAGACCAATGTTCAAGTGTCAATCAATGTAAATCAACAACCCAAGGTTGGATATTCTAATTGATTGATCTTAATGCACAACATGTCACTACAAAACAGAGGGCCTTTACTGACGATTTATAAACCGTCACAAATGTCAAAAAGACCGTCACAAAAATACAGTTGTGACGGTGGACAATCCGTCGTTACTACTGGGGTCACAATTTTTTTTTGTGATGGTTTGAGATCATTCGTGACGTTTAGTCACGCGTCGCGAATAGTTATTCTATTTGTGGCGTTTGGTCAAACAGCCACAAAGTGTTTTCCTGCCGCCGTCAGAAATTTTCCGACAATGGCCGCCGTTGCCGGATTTTTCTATTGTGACGGTTTAAAAACCGTCACTAATATATACTATTGGCACCAATTTTATGCCGACGTTTGACGATCAGCGGTTACTGTTCCCCGGCACCGGATTTTAGATTCTCGGAATTACAAAATTCCCAGAAATCTTAAGCATTCACAAAAAAAAAAAAAAAAAAACTTATACCATTCACACTGGACCAGAAACTCACATCATTCACACTGAATCAGAAACTTATACCATTCATACCGAATTTTTACATTGATGCACCATATAAAATACCATTCATACCAAAGTTTTACATTGATGCACCATATAAACTTACATATCCGACAATAAGATGTTTAACGGTTTAAAAAACATAAATCTGGGCAACAAAACAAGACCCATAGAGTTCAAAAAGCTGGTAACTAAGATTATCAACATCCAAAATACCTATGGAAAGTTTGGGACATGATAAGAACACACATGATGGCATGAAAAAAAAAAGAAGAGACCATCCCATTCCCTTATATTCAAAAACACAAGCACCTGATTCGCCAGAGTTTTATATATGTGCACCAAGATCTTCCATTCATGGACTTTTCCTGATCTCTGCGTCAGTCGACGGGGTAACAGTCTTGTATTTCTTGTAACATATAAATCCATTAAGCATTAGTGTCACAAAAAGTTACATGGCAGGTTCAAAGTTTTAGAGAAATAACTTAGTGAAGCAACTCATTTATGAACCTTTACATGGAAATGTTGTTCTAAACCTTTCACCATGATGATACCATACTGTATAGCTCCTTAACATACCACAAGTAACTAAGTCATCATATATCTAACAAAAAAATTACATGAAAAAAAAAAAGGTGTTTCAGTGACATTTTAAAGTACCCAATATATCTTTATCAAACATGTTCGAGCTTAAAACACAGCTGGTATTGGAACACAATCATAAATAATGCGCAAGTCTAAGATTAAGAACATCCTAAATGGCCAGAACATTCCAATGGACTAGGTAGCATACACCATAAATGGACTAAACCTCTAAATCGCAAACACCAGAGAGACAATAATATTGAGAGAATGTGCATCGTTCTAATTTATCCAAGAATAACATGTTAAAATTATCTAACAAGCCAAAACAGTGAAGTGTTTACTCAAACATTTACGTCTTTGATGAAAGAAGCACACGAAGATTTTTTTTTTTTAATAGGAAAGAAGATACATTAACAATTTAAATTCAACTAGATTTACATAAGAGGAGTATTTCATGAGATCTCCGAACTCGTGAGCGGAGACTCGATCCGCTGACCTCCTACTTGAGAGTCAGGCTCCTGGCCAACTCGGCCAACCCCTGATGGTTTAAAAAGCACATGAAGATACCCAAGAGTTTTTGTTCTGTCTTTTGATAAATCAAGGTGAACAAGAACCAATTGATAACCCGGACTTATATTCTCGAAGAAAAGCCTAGTATTATCAATCACCTCACAATAAACTTAATCGACTAGCGAAACAAGTTATTGTGGAATCACAAACGATGAGACGAAGTTTGTTTGTGATTACTTTTCTATCTTGCCTATCGGAGATATAAAATCTCGAGCCAATTATTTCAATTGCACTCAACACGATAGAAACAACAAGATCAGATCACACAACTACAAAGATAATAGTTGGGTCTGTCTTCACAATCCCAATGAAGTCTTCAAGTCGTTAACCTGCAGGGTCTCGAGAAGAAACCTAAGGTTAAAGGAGAATCGACTCTAGTTATGCAACTAGTAACACTCAGGAGGTGTGGGGATTAGGTTTCCCAGTTGCTAGAGTTCTCCTTTATATAGTTTTCGAATCAGGAATTGCAATCTAAGTTACCTTGGTAAAAAAGCATTCAATATTCACCGTTAGATGGAAAACCTGTATCAACCAAGCTAATATCTTTCAACCGTTAGATCGAACTTAGCTTGTTACATACAAATTAAATGTACCCTCCTTTAGGTTTATGTAACCGTACCTAAACGTGTACACCAGGTTGGTTCACAAATAGTTAACCGAGGTTAGCCATATGATTACTCTCATATCAACCTTATTCATCTTAACCATAACTAGTTCAAATGACTCAAATGAACTAGTTAAAGAGTTTTTCAATTGATATATTCTCATGGATTATACAAGAATACAATTTAATAAAAATCGGTTTGATTCACTTGAATCAATCATGAACATTATAGCCACGGTTTGCAAAGATTGCATTCCTTATGATTTAAATGTTAAAGTCTATTAACTGACGATTTGACAAAGTAACCAGCTTAAGTATGCGTACTTAAGCAACCGGATTTGAGTTTGTTAAGTTTCCAAACTCAGCAAAAATTTTCGGTTCAAAAACTTCCTCTAGTATGCGTTTTATTAAATTTTCGGTTCAAAAATTTGTTAAGGTTTTATTAAACCTTAAGTTTCCATACTTAAGGTGACTAGTTTAGGAGTTTGTAATTCCCAAACCCAGCAGATATTTTCGGTTCGAAAACTTCCGCCAGTATGCGTACATGTACGCATACTTATCTTGTCTCCTTCACCAATTTCGTATACACACATATGCATACTCTTGGCTCCCGATTTATGGATTTGTACACTAATGTGCGAACACATTATATATACTTATATCCAAAGATGGTTACATCTTCAACTCTTTATTTCAATCACTGAAACATTCTTCTATAATGACAATAGCCGTTTTCACACACTATTAGCATCAAAGCAATTTTCACCGTTTTCACACACTATTAGCATCAAAGCAATTTTCAAGATATTGAAATAACCATTATTGAAACATTCCAAGCCTACATCAAATGATTTTATCACACAAACCATGTAAGATGTTACCCGTCAATTTTCTCATGATATAAGATGAACTTGGTCGAAGCGAAAGCTTACCAACACATATTTCGAGAAATATGTAAGCGAGATATACTCAGCTCGAAATCTCAAATGTGTATAGAGAAAACTATATCGTAACACGACTTATGTCTCAATATAGGAGATAGTAGAAATAGACTTTCCAAGTGATAGATGAGTTCAAGTCTCCACATACCTTTTGTCGAAGAAGTTCCACAAGCTCCCCTTAGTAGTTCTTGCCTTCAAGAGATGAACGCCGAAAGATCTAATCTCAACTACACTATCTATATCCTAGTCCGAAACATCTATAAACAGGCTAGAAATCAAGACTTATAGTTTTGATCACTAACATTGAAAAACATGCTTGAAATAGCAACACATGCGAGTTCGACCGAGCAATGCTCTAACAATCTCCCCCTTTGTCAATTTTAGTGACAAAACTGTCAATACATATGGATTACAAAATAGATAAAAAATTATAGCTTCCCATCCACATCCTTTATCTCCTTGGCATCTTTAACGCGACTCGAAATCTTCGTCACTTCCAAGTACTCCATGATCCTGAAGGTTGTAAGTTCAGCATCATAGTTGTTGAAGATCCGTAGCTATAACAATGAGAAAAAAAAATGCTCTAAATCATTGTTATACAGTGTCATAGTTTTATTACACATCATCAAAGTTCAATTGTATCACAACTTTGACAACAATAATATGATGATATTCATCACCCCCCCTTAGTCAATACTTTATCTCAATATGAAAACCACTCCCCTAACATAATGATCCGTAAACCATATGTATTTGTAGTATCACACTACACATTAATTCTCCCAAATTTCAATGATTTTCTGTCATTTTTCAAAATTAAGTAATTGTTTTGTTTGTTTTTCAATATATTAAGCAATATCTCAATCAAAGAATAAAGTAACAAAAACACACACCGACCAAAGTCTTGAAAAATCGAAAAAAGAACTAGTAGAAGTAGCAAAGAGTAGCACACAAACAACCAAAGTCCCGAAAATGTGAAAAAGAACAATCGAACAAGTAGCGATACTATCACACAATGACACAAACACACACACCGACCAACACAAAACCTGTCTTAAGTCTTAAGACTCTTAACCAACACAAACAATGCACTTTGGTGGTGGAATTATCAAAATGTGAGCAATGATCGGGATGGTGGAGGTAATGACCAATACACAGTCTTGAGTCTTGAATATCTTGATCTTCTATTCCATGGCATCGTAACTTGTGGTGGCATTATTGTTGATAGGACCAAGTAACGCCGCGCAAAAACAAGTAATAGCAAGTTAGTAACTATTAGTCTATGATTCTTCCATATGATGGCACTTAGGAACAAAATGGTCATATACCGGGATTCAAAAGCTAAATGAAACAAGCAACATTAGGTTTGTGACAAAGATATTCTCGATGATGTTTACTAGAAACAAATTAATGCCACAAAGCGGAGAAGTCATGACAACTCCCTACATGAAGCACGATTAATTGCATATTAAATGTGTACCCTACATGGAGATGGAGCCGGATTAATGCCACACAAGCGTGCAGATGTTGACAACTCGAAGCAGAACCAAGATATAGGAACAAACTCTACAACTAAAGAACACAACAATTGCTGCTGGTTACAGAAAGGGAGATATAGATGACAAGTACAGTCCAAAAAGAGTCCAAAGAGAGAAAATAATGATGACAAGTACAAGATCAGGCAACAGTAGTAGAGAAAACAAAAATAAGTAAAATTACCAGATATGGGAGCTGCTGGTTTGTGTCGGCTCTGAATTAGTAGTAGTAGACAAGGAAGTGGTGTGCGTTATTGGACAAGGAAGTCAATTGTTTTCATCTTTCTCAGTTACGATGATAAATTTATACAAACAAAAAGAATCTAGTGGACAGAAGAAGGAGAAAGCAGCAAATACAGATCACTTTGCATTAGCAAAATTGCGGCACCATCTCCACAACATACATTTGCAAGCTAAAATCAGCACATAGAGACCAAGGAAACTTCTAAAAAGAATTAGAGCTATCAAAAATCAACTATCAGTGCAAGTTTCTCAGCTTAATCCAAGTATGCAACTATTATGTGGATCCCAACATACATTTTCAAGCTTATAATTTAGACACCAAAGCAATTTCTACCATATGTATAGGCTCAAACCCAATTTTTTAAAGAACAAAAAATTCATTTAATTCACAAATTAAAAAGATGATCAAGTAAATACAATTTTAAAACCAAATTCAAAGTCGTGGTTTCATATGAACTAAAAATAATGAAAAATCAAAAGATTGTGAAGATAGAATTCTTACCAGTTTGGTGGAAATACAATCCAAGCCAAATCAATCAACTCTAGTAGAGAAAGAAGAAATATTTTTGATATCTTAATTACAAATCTGATCCATTATCAAGGAAAATAGAATTATTAGATAGAAATAGAATTATTAGAATACAAATCAACACTACTTCAAAACCCTAGGTTCCAAAAAATCAAAATAGGAGAATCGAATCAATCGATTCAACACTTACCCTTGGTTAACAATTTCTCCTTATTCTTCTGGATCGAGAGGTGGTAAGTAACTCGAGAAGAAAAGATTCAAGTCTCGGCCCCTGTTTTGGAGTTCTTCACTTCTCCTTCTCGAGACACAGGAGACTAAAAAAAAAGAAAAATGAGAAGAGAAAAAGCCCTATGATGTTCTATTATATACCATCCTTTAATGATTACTCGATTTATTATCCCCAGATCTAAGCCCCTATGACTGTGACGCACGGGACTTGGCGGGATATACCAGCCTCGGTTCCTATTTTTGGAACCGTACCCCCTTCCTGATTAAGCTAAAATCGTGTACGGTTCCCCATTGGCTGGACTCATGAAATTTCTCATGCACTCCTTAAACGGGGAGATTTTAGGGCCGACAAAATGATTAAATAGTTTTTTTTTTTTTTTGATACTAATAAGAGATTTTATTGATTAGTTTCTACCATTGAGTACATAATCATCAAAAGAAAATTTGAAACATGAAGCTAAATGCATTTATCAAGGAGTTAATAAAGATACAATATAACCCCTAGAATTCCACAGCCGCACTCCCCACAAAGATTTGGCAACTAAGCACAAGTTCAAAATGAACTCTCCCCCATAAAAAGTCATCCCCGAAGGAACAACAAAGGCGACCTTGCTTTCACTAGAATATAAGGATTTCTTTTGGAAAAAATCAAATCACATGAAAAATCATGAATTTGAATCCAAAAAATTCAATTGAAACAACCACAAGAGAACCCATGGTTAGTTCAATCGAAAAATACAACCAAATTAATCACAAGAAGTGATCAATTTAATTGGTCATGCTAGTCAAATTTTAATTTTTGTGCCACATTAACAAGAATTGTTGCACAATTTCAAGTAAATACTCCTCCATAGAGCAACAACTAAGTTATTCACAAGAAAATAATCAACCATTCTTACCATACTTTGCTCAAACATTTATTACTGGTGTTTCTTCTTCCACTCTTTTCTTGACACGTCTCTTTCAACCGTTTATTCTTGACCATTCACGTCCCATCTCGCATTAAATGCATTTTGTTTTCTCGAGGATTCTCCTCTCTATATATAGTTTTCTTACCCTTCTCTTCTTCTCTTTTATTTTCCCTCGCAACTTTCCTTCAACTTTCTTCCTCCGCAATTGCGCTCTCAACTCTTCGTAAACCTTCCTTTTTCTTTCTCTCAATCTTGATTCTCTTATTCATTCCCATACTCTAATAATGGCTTCCACTGGTCGTACATATAAACCCCTTTTTGAGGAAACTCAAAAGAAATTTCAAGAGAAAGGTTTCATCTTATCGACCATTCCTGATCAAAAGTCTTCATCTATACTTTCTGCAAAATTATTTTCTGATCATCAATGTAATGATCAGAAGATCATAGTCTCGCTAGGTCAAATCCTCGCAGGCCTTCCCATTCCTCTATACAATCCTGAGATGTCATTATTCTATGAAATTCTTGCTCATGAGAAATTCTCGCGAGCTATTTATCAATTGAGCGGCGACTGCATCCGTCTAATGGTTGAATTCGCCAGCATGGTAGCGCCGGTAAAGGATCTTATATCCCGATGATGTCAAAGATCCTAGATTCGCAAATTACAAATAGTCACGAGAAGTATCCCGTAGAAAACTTCTTTGCGAATTATGCGAGAATAAATATGAGAAATGATAAATCAATTTGGGGTGCTCGATTCAAGAGAAAAGATAACATTGATGCGATAAGCTGCTCATGCAAGACATTGACAGGGCACTGGGAAAAAAATAATGTTCCTCGGGACTCCAAAGATGAGAAGTGGTGGGTTGTTCCTTTATTTCCGAGTGGACCCTATATCGCAGTTCACATGTACTCCTGCGAATCTGAGACTATCATCCTTGGGAATTTAAATGGCCCGAAAAAGGCAAAAGAGGTATACTTCCTATTTCGATTTGCTTTGCGATATTTCTTTCCTTTTATATTTACTAGATTTACAAAATCTTCTGTTACCAAATTGAAAAGAGTTATAGTAGACGTCCAAAGCCGAGTACTGGGCGATATCCATCGATCGGATGAAGTAAGAAATACTTTCTTTTGTTATTTTTAACAATATTGTTGCCTCTCCTTGTTTCTTATCTTCATTCGTGGTGCTAAGGTTATTGAAGAAATAGACATTCCCGAAGTTAAGAAGGTTAAGGGCAAGGATAAAATCACTCTTCGCAAGGATAAATCTTTCGCTCCATTTTCTAAAAACGGAAAACCCATCCCTCTTCTCATTCTATTTCCCAAACTAGCGAGAGCTCACGAGATGAAAATGAGGTTGGTACTTCCTCTGCGGGAGAATCACTCTACGCTTCGCTATGGCGCAATTGTCTAGTGTTTTCTCCGATTCTATGCAAGGATTGGGAGATGATCATTTATACACTACTTGCGAAGCTCTCGTTAAAATTTGCAATGCCCCCTTGCTAGTGGATAATGATTCTTTTCGTGAGTTTCGAACATTGACTTCAGATTTCTTAAATGCTCTCAATGCTTTGGTATGTTCATATGCTTTTGCTTCTATGTAACTTCGATTATAAGCTTTATCTTAACAATTTCTTTACTTTCCTTTATAGTCCGGGAGAGCTTCCTTTGTTGTTTCCTCGGCTAGTTTAGGTTTAGCCAACCGATTTAAACAAATGTATCTTGATTCCCATAAGAAAACCAAAACAAGAAACCTTACGGAGCAACACAATATATGCACAAAAATGTGGATCGCAGATCGACCAAATACTGCGGAAAGACAAGATTCATTCTATTTTCCATCACTGTTTGCACAATGACATACAATAGACTTAATCCTTGTAAACAAAAGTTTTATCCTTTCTTCCATCAAATAATGACATAAAAGGTTTTAACTTTTGTAATGTCAAAAGTTCATTCTATCTTCCATCAATACATTCATACTGACATAATAAAGATAACTTTTGAAAAAATATGGGATAGTCACAGGTTCACGGACGTAAACAACATATCCCATAAAAATTTGTAATATATCAAATCATAAAGATTAAAATTACAAAAATCATCTTCCAAAAACTTAGAATTTAAATAAATAAATCTAAAAACATGAAGATGAAAAAACGTTGGACATAGCTATGTGTACTCACAATAATGGCTATTCCAAACCCTAGTTATTCTTCTAAAAACACAAGAAATAAATTCTCAAAAGAAGATTTATTAGATATAATAAAAAATAACTCTAACAACAAAGAGACATTACCAGTGACAAGAAAGGGAAAGATTAGTCAACATCTTCGTCATCAGAAACCATAAGAGTGGCTTGAATCCTGTCCATGTCATCCTTGATATCCGGAAACTTGTTAGCAATTACAAGTAGTTGCTCTTGAACACACCTTACTTTGGCATTGATCTTACAAACATCTTTGTGAATTTGATGAAGAAGATTCATGGAAGAGGAATCACATGAGCCATCAAGTGTGTTGAACCTTTTTCTCTTGCAAGAATTCTCCTTCATGCAATTGAAGGTACAAGGGCGGATGAGCTTGGGAGAACCAATGGAGTTCCCAATTGGATCTATATCGAGAGTACGATAAATTCGCTCAATCAAGCAAGGAAATCCTAGCTTGTTGTTGGAGGATATCATCGACACTATTTGAAAAATGATAAAGCCACAAATGTCGAGACTTTGAAATTCCAACACAAGGAAATAGACCAATTCCGCAAACTCATGACTCCAACGAGAATTCTCAATCGTGGAGGGACAAAGATTAGATATTCCAAGTTTAGCAAAAGATGTCAAGGAAAGACTAAGATCATTGGTAGGAAACTTACCTTCATTCCAAGTTTACAAACTCCAGCAGATTTTCTCGTGAAGAGAACCTCCGACAGTACGCGGACTGGGTTCACGGACTCTTGTTCTGGTTTTCCTGATCAACAAAGTAAGCATACTTTGGTTCAAGGAATAAGGACTTATACATGTATGCGTTTTCACACAATACTTATATCCCACAATGGTTATATAATCCAAACTCTCATTTCAATCATTGAAACATTCTTAGAGGACGTTATATAGTTGTTATTCACAAACTATTTTTCGTCAAAGCCATTTTCAAGTAATTGAAACATAACATGACTTTCGTCACTAGGTAAAGATGAACTTGGCCAAAGCGAAAGCTTACCAACACATATTTCGAGAAATACATAAGCGAGATAAACTCGGCTCGAAATAGCAAATGTGTATAATCAAAGTCTATATAGTAAAACGACTTTTGTCTCAAGATAGGAGATCGAGTAGATAGACTTTTGAGTGATAGATAAGTTCAAGTCTCCACATACCTTTTAGTCGATGAAGTTCCACCAGTTCCTTGAGTAGTTCCTCGTCTTGTATGATGATCACCATGGAGTTCTTGAGCTCAACTACACTTTCTATCCTAGTCCGAGACTTAGCTATAGTAGACTAGAAATCAAGACTTATAGTTTTGATCACTAACATTGACAAACATGCTTGAGATAGCAACGCATGCGAGTTTGACCGAGCAGTGCTCTAACATTTACTTTTCCAAAAGATTATTATGGTAATTCAAAAATTAATTATGTTTGAAAAGAATCAGATCGGTTATGAGTCAGATAGATCAATTCATTTACTTATTGATTTTCATATAACAAAAAAGATTCTTACCATCATAAAATACAATAAAAAAAGCTTAAAATTTCAAATATTATAGAAGGAAACGAGCGATGAAGGACATAAATCGGTAAATAGAAAAGAAAATAAAAAAGAAATCAATCAACCATAATTGAATCAACCGATTTATTTCCTTCCCTGTCTGTGATAATAGGTTTATGAATGTAAGAAGAAGTTTAAGACAGAGAAAATGATAATATGAAAAGCAGTTAAAGAGAGAATTAAATAAATCAGTAAATTTAATTGAAGGGGTGAATAAGATATTAATATTTACATTCCACATCCCTGTACGGCTACATAATGTATACTAGCCCCGACACCACCCCCGCGTAATATCCGCCTCCTTTAATGTTTAGATAAGATTAATGTCAAATAAGATTACCGCTATAATTTTACTGTATATATTTACCACTATTAAAAATATTATTAGTATAAACCACTGGTTAACCCATTGATTGAACCACTGAATCCTGACCCAGTAGTTTTATTAAGAGTCACACTATGCTATTATTAAGAGTCACACTATGCTATTTGTAATACAAAAAATTATTAACTTTTCCATATTTACAACTATAATTTAGCTTTAGATATGAATATATTTTGACTTGGTATGCATTCCAAACAAACAAACATCCAATCATATATGACGATACTATATGCCAATAGATTATGAACTATACTTATGAGAAAATAATAAGTCATTAATTAAGCATCAAGTTTGTCAAATTCGACAACATCTTTAACCAATAAATATAAGTTATCTACTCATGGGTTTTACTAAAATATTGAGAAGAAAAGAATAAGATAAATATCCTAGTTCCCCCCTTTAAAAGGGTAAACCAATGTGTTGTAGATGTTGTTATAAGTTCCCTTTATATAGGGTCTTAGAGGATCATTTTAATCTTTATCACATTTGTAAGCCTAGATAAAAGAGGAAAGTGCCTATTCACAAGCATAAGCCCCAAAAGACACTCTTTCTTTTCCTTCACGCGTCGGCCCAATTAGGCCCAACAACCAACAAAAACTGAATCCAAGTGGGTTTAAACGTTTTGCTCGTAACTTCTTCATTCTGAATTCGAATCAAGTGATTCTTAGCTTGTTTGAGTCGTATTTTAATTCTTTACAAGATGGATATGAATAAATATGGTTAGCTTGGTTCAGGTTTACCGACCAAGTTATTTTCTTCCTTTATCCACTTTTATTGCGTATTCACCACTCCACTTGGTCTCGAGTCCTTGGATACTTATAAGACTTCATTTGATTAAAATATTATATATATTTCTATTTATTTTTGAGAGATTCACCTACTTACAATAAATAAAATAAGACAAGAGTAGTACAAGGTAAATTGCAAGAAATATAACAAAAATATGTATGAATGCAGCACCACAAAATTATAGCGTAGGCACCGACCAACAACTCTGCTTGCTAATTGGTTTTTCTTTTGATGTGCGTGAGATTTAATTAAAATTATATTAAGATCATCTATAATGCTCATTATTTTGATGACTGTAATAAAAATATTTAAAACGCTACATTTAGCTAATGGGCAAAAATTATAATTTCGGTCACCCCTTACTAACAGGTGTTTTTGATGCCTATATCATCCACAATTAGTTTGAAAGTGAAACTCGCAATACACTTGATCCAAAAGTTTTTACTATGTATAAAATTTTGTAATTCGTGTTAATATATCGGTCAATAGCATCTGTTACGTATCACAAAACTCTATGCAAAAATTTAGACAATACTATATGCAATTTGTTTCGAGGTTTGATTATTTTCGGAAAAATGTATAGAATTTAGTTTACCACAAAGTTGGATACTTGTAAATGTATCATTTATACTATTAAAGAACCATGAGAGCGAGGCCGCCTCAAAACTTAGACGTTTAGTGTTGCGGACCAATTATAAAACTTGCAATAGAATTTTGATAGTGATTAGATGATGTTAAAGCATCATCGCCGATCAAACTCACAAGTGTCGGTATATCAAGTTGGTCGTCATATTAGTTGATGAAAACGATATCTTGATTTATGGTCTATTAGAGTCAATTTCAAACTTATAATAGAGTATGGTAGTTGATTATCAGAATTTATTAACCAACCTTGAAGACTGAAGAGCAACGCCGTCAAAGGAAACTTCATCAACAAATGCAAATAAAGACCGACTATCCTATTTACTCGTATTATCTACCATTTTATCTATTGATACATGTTGTATGACTTTATTATTATGATGAACATTGCAAAGAGTAAGTACAAGTAATGGGCAACTTGTTGCATAATAGATTGAGAACAATTAATTTTTCTAAATATCACATTTGCATAATAAATTCATAAGGAGTTGTCAACTTATTTGTTATGTTTACAAACTGATCTTCTCAGTTCACGGACTTAATTCCAATTTATGCTCGTAGGTTTCGGAATTAATTAACCATTGTTCCTTGACAAATCACTTGGTGCATAACGGGTATTTCCACTAATATACAATTGTACTTTTTTTCTTTGTGATTCAAAATGAACTTCTCACATGCTTACATGAACAATACATATGAAGAAATTTAGATCGCTTGGTTATAAAGCAAATCGTAAACATGGAAACTAGTTCAGAAACCTAATTTGTTTGTAAGCTATGAAGCTCTATTCATCAATATTAATAGAGGACTTTCTGCAAACTAGAATCTAATCCAATGTTCTTCATTCATTGGACCTCTCCAGTACCCATAGTGGCACCACATTTGATCAAATCCAATGTTACTCATTCATATTAAATGAGAACCCTCACACTATATCCCTTACTCTAAGTCACTGATTTTTTTTTTTTGAATTATTAAACTAAGTTAAAATTAAACTAAGATAATAATTTACGAACAGAAAGTTGGGAAATACTGGTTAAGGTATTCGTCTTCAATCACAAATATGTACATAAATTAATAAATAGGGTTGGTATTTAATCTCTCATTATCAAGATCTATGGAGTACCTCATCATGAGCATACTCTGTCAATTTCCTTGAATCGTCGTATATTATAACGATTAGAGAATAATCCAATGCGTCAGAGAGTTCTACTACCTACAAGCCCAGGTATCCCCCACCCCGATGTTGACGAGTTTCGAAATCAGGTCGCTGGTATCATCACCCAGCAACTTTACTATAATTAAGAGTCACACTATGTTATTTTATTAACTTTTCCATATTTTTCCATATTTACAACTATAATTTAGCTTTAGATATGTATATATTTTGACTTGGTATGCATCTCAAACAAACAAACATTTTATCATATACATGTCAATAGATTATGTACTATAATTATGAGAAAATAATAATTCATTAATTAAGCATCATGTTTAACCAATAAATATAAATTACCTACTCATGAGTTTTACTAAAACCCATATAAAATATTGAGAAGAAAAGAATAAGAGAAATATCCTTGTTCCCCCTTAAAAGGGTAAACCAATGTGTTTTATATAAGGTCTTAGAGGATTATCTTAATCTTTATCACATTTGTAAACCTAGATAAAAGAGGAAAGTGCCTATACACAAACATAAGCCAAGAAGACACTCTTTATTTTCCTTCACGCGCCGGCCCAATTAGGCCCAACAACCAACAAAAACCAAATCCAAAGGGTTTTCAACGTTGTGCTCTTCTTCATTCTAAATCCGAATTAAGTGATTCTTAGCTTGTTTGAGTCGTATTTTAATTATTTACAGGATGGATATGAATAAATATGGTTAACTTGGTTCAGGTTTACCGACCAAGCTGATTTTCTTCCTTTATCAACTTGTATAGCGTATTCATCACTCCACTTCGTCTCGAGTCCTTGGATACTTATAGTACTTCATTTGATTAGAATATTATAGATATTTCTATTTATTTTTGAGCGATTCACCTGATTAAGATAGATAAAATAAAACAAGATTAGTACAAGGTAAATTGCAAGAATTGTAACAAAAATATGTATGACTGCAACACTACAAAATTGTAGCGTAGGCACCAACCAACAACTCCGCTTGCTAATTGGTTTTTATTTTTGATGTGCGTGAGATTTAATTAAAATTCTATAAGATAATCTATAATGCTCATCATTTTGACAGTTGTAATAAAAATATTTAAAATGCTACATTTAGCTAATGGGCATAATTATAATTTTGGTCACCCATTAATAACATGTAAAGACGAAGATCACGCAACTATATAGAAGATATGGGATGTAACCTCAACAATACTCATTAATGGAGATTGTAAATGTAATATTAATGTAACTAGATCTAGAACTCTACAAAATACTCATTAATGGAAATAAATGTAATTTTGTAGAGTTCTAGATCTAATTGTTGAAGGAAATAAAGGAAGGCGAAGAGAAGATAAGAGGCAGGCGCTGCAATGTCTATCACAAACAGAAATTCGCACAGATGGTTCAAGGATGAGTGAACAACAAACAGGTCACGGGGTCGAATTCGCAGAGACACATATTTTTCATTTTCTTCTCATTTTCATTGGAGAATAAAAGAATAAGGAAAAAAGTTATGCGTAAATTTCGCAGAGAGGTTCTTGAACAGTTGGTCCAGAGAGCAATACGCGCGTTCGTGGTCGCAAGTTCGAATTCGCCTGCAAGCATAGTTTTCTTCTTTTTACAGAGGGCGAAAAAATGAATAATTTTGCAATATTGTTTCATTATTTCGCAAACAAGAGGCAGCACAGTTGGTCATATGCGAAGTTAATAAGTTCATGGTCGCGTGTTCGAATCCCAACGAATGTGTATTTTTCTCATGGATATTTCGAAAGTAAGTGATTATTTCGCACAGATATTTCGCAAACAAAAGCCAGCAAAGTTGGTCAGAGGTGAAGACAATGAGCTTGAGGACGCAGGTTCAATTCCCACCTCCTATGAATTTTTCGCAACTTTTTTTGGACTACCAGAAGAAGACAAGTTTTAACAAGTGTGCGATAATTTCGCATAGAAGAAGCTTGCACAGTTGGTCAGGAGGCATAAATGCAAGCACTTCTCGCAGTTTATTTTTGTTATGCGAAATTTATACAAAGTTGGTCCATAATTATTTCACATAGAAGACAGTTTCGCAGAGATATTTCGTAAGAGAGGATTAGTACAGATGGTATGGTGTGAGAATATGCAAGAGGCAGGTCAAGGGTTCAAATCTCATAGAAGTATGTGGGGAACCGATCCTAGTACCTAGTCCACCGAATTTTGGAAAGCCAGTGTGACTATGCACAGTACTCACATGGAGGTAGAACCGAAACTTGTTTTGGTAGAACCGTTAAACCCATGATTTGTGATTAAATGTTTCTTGATCAATCACATAATTCTTAAAAGTCAGATGAACCAATTCTAAACTTGTTTGGAAGTGTGGCAAATCGGTTTCAAGGTTGTAAGTATGAAAGAGGACTTACAAAGTAAGGATGTCGACAGACTTTGAACACATGCATTAATGTTTATGTTTTATTGTTCAAAGTTATTCCTTAATAGCTACAAGAAGGAAATCCCAGGATCGAAACATAAATAAGTTAAGAATCTTTTATTTAAGGTTTTTAAATTTATTTTAGGAAAACGAGAATTAGTAATGTGCATTTACTAGTTGAGATTTTCCAAAGAGATTTCCGGTCATTATTTTGGACAGAGCATTTCCAAGAATTATGGAACCGAATTTGGAATATATTGAATATCTTTGAGAATATTTTCGGTTTTGGAAATTTCTTGGTGTCCAAACTTCCTTGTCTATAAATACTTGAAGTTTGCATTTCTGGCAAACTAATCCTTCGTGACAACAAACTTCCTCGGTTGTGTTTTTACTGGTGTAGCCGCCCTCGGTTGTCTCTTACGACCGCTCAGTTTAAAGTCTTCTTTGGGATTGAGAAGCTCTACGAGTACCGTTGGTGGGAAACTAGATAATTGCGGTTTATCTTGTGTTTTCGATTTATTTGATTGACTAACATTGGTTGAACTTTGATTGCACCTAGTTTGTTTATGCTTGAGAATCTTCTCTTCTGATATAAGATTCACTCAAACTAGATCGAAGTTTCGACAGGGATCTTTAAACTGTTGTTAGTGCTAAAGACGATCTTGTGATAATCCATTGTTAACAGACTCCGTTCTGTGCGTGATTGATCACAAGAGATTCAAGTTGTTGTGTGCAGGTGTTTATTGAAGATCTAAGAAGATTTAACGACAAATAAGATATTGCAGATTTCTGATTTGGGGTTCATAATCTTTGGTGTGAACAATACTATTTCGGTATAAGAGGATCCAACTATAATCGGTTTATCCTTGTGGTAGATTGGATTAATTAGTTGTGTAGATCGGAATCAATACAATTCTTTGTGATTAAAAGTATTGATTGCAAAATCTCAACAATTACTTCGGTAGTTGAGAATAAGATAGATCTAAGAACCTGACGAATGAGTTTATTTGAGATAAACAGAAGAGCCTTTGTCGAACTCACATCACTTGGTTGAAGAGAGTTGATACCAAACAGATTTGTTGTTCCTTTACTGTTTGGAATACGAACCAAAGGAATTGTTCCAAGTACGTGACTTATTCATAGGTCGGAGGCGTGGTAATACAGACAAAACTAGGTGAACTATAGGTTTAGTTGCTTGGTCTCAACTGTACGAAGTTGGTTTAATTTTGTGTAGCGGCTTAATTCTGAGAGAATTTAATTCTGGACAAGGTCCCAGGGTTTTCTTGCATTTGCGGTTTCCTCATTAACAAAATCTTGCTGTGTCATTTACTTTTATTTTCTGCAATTATAATTGTTGTTATTATAATTTAAAGTAAATTACACAAACGTTAATTCCTATTTACTTGATAACAATCCTATTGTGTTTGGTTAAGTTCGAACCTTTATCAAGTAAACATACTTCGTTGTTGTAGTTGCAGGAAAACCTACACTACACCCCTCACTCGAATTTGCTTAATCAATCCATTTGAAGATGAATAATAATGTGTTTTATTAATTGTTTTCTTGAAAGGTTTACAAAGAAATGTAGAACAGAGTTAAAGAAATTACAATCACTCTTGATTTTCTCTCTCCTAATGACTTGCTTAACAATTCAAAAGACCTCTCCACAACAGTGCAAGACTTACTCGACCCTTTATATAGGGTATTACATAGTGGTGCGGTGGTTGAGTTGATGGTTGAATTGGTGGTTGAATCGTTTATTAATCTCACTTCTCCTTCGAAGTATTGGAGTTGCGATATTACGATCCTACATCTTGTTGTATTGTCTCGATGTATTCATAGACGATCACACGAAGTGTGAATGATTAGTTGCATTGTCTCGACTCGGTCCATAGACAATCACATTCGGAAAAGGACTTATAGGTAGGAAAAGTTTTAGCTTGAGGTATATTTGGGTACCCTCGCCTTTTCAATTGGTATCAGATCAGGCAAACACCAAAATATCTAACAATATGTGTTTGGTGCGATCCAACCTATAAGAAATTGAATCTAATGGTCGATTCAGTTAACGTAATGGTAGGATTTGACTACTTTAAAAGATCGTTGTGGAAAACACGTATGAAGTATGTAATACTCTTATTTCTAAACATGTTAGGAATTATGCTTATTCATGTCTTGAGTGACTTACATAATCCTTTGGCTATCATGGGATTGTATATCATTATAGTGAGTAACAATGATACAATGGCCTATGAGACATGTCGTATCTTGAAAATGCATAAGATTCTGCTCAATATTTTTATGAACATCGGCTATTGTGTTCCGGCAAAATCAGGAATCTTAAATATATTTTGGATGGCCTACCAAAGTATACACATGTACATTTTCAGATCAAGGACTGTCAATGTTTCGCTTTCCAGGATGCGGTTTTGGAAAATATGTGATCCTATAAGGAATGAGTTTTCAGTTAATAATTCTATTAACAATGGTTTTCTTCATACACCTCACAACTGTTTTAATAAAGCAAGTGATCTTTTGAAACATCACTGGGTTTATAATTCTGATGGTATTTTTAACAAATATCGTATCTTGTTCAAATTTATCTCTGTATACTCTTGTAAATTCTTGAATAAATTTCAAGTGATATTTCCACTCTCTGGTAACAAAAGATTAATAGGTTTTTGGACAAAAACATGGAATCAATCCGAAACAAAGATCTAGACCATGAAAAACCGGTTTTCCAAAAGAAAGACCTGGATATAAAATCGGAATTGTTTTCCCACAAGTCTCTGTTTCCGATTTTGAGAGTATTTCCTAAAACTAGTTATTTCCGGTTTTTGATATCAAGTCTTCCTATAAAAGATAATCTCTTGCTATGTGTTCATACATATTGGGGAAGATTGGTCAAAACCGTAACTAGGGTTTTTCATATTTTCGCAAGTATGAGAAAGAGGAAAACAAGAGAAGAAAACTCTGGATTAGACAAGTATGTTTTGAATCCTTTTATTCCTCCCGAAGAAGTTGAGAAAATCAAGTATCCTCACTTGATCAAAGGGAAGCATGCTCTTACAAATTTTGTAGATAACATATGTTATCATGCTTTGAGGGAGTAAGCTTCACTGAAGAGAAGAGATTCGATCCAGATGTTTCAGAAACCAATTATGTGAAGTTTGTTCAAGATCGAATCTGGGGAAATATGTTCGGATTTGAAAAATATTCACCTGACATAGTAAAATTTTTTTATGGTAATATTCACAATATTAATCATGAAAAACTTATTTTTAGCACCTTGGTTGGAAGTAATTTTCTTCATGTCAACAGGAAGATGATATCAGAAATCATCAACTACAATGAGAAGGGTCATATGATTACTGGTTTTGAAATTGAGCACGATAACATTTTGAAACTCATCACTGGTAAAACTGTTGAATGGAAAAAGGGAAAGATGCTGACGAAAGATGTACCCTTTTATCTTAGGGTTTTCGGTTAACTTGCTGTAACAACCATGTTTGCTTGTACAAGAGATTCCTCTCTATGGAATAGAGAATTTGGTAAATTGGTATACTACCTTCTTGAAGGCAAGAAACGAATTGATTTATTTGTGGAATAATTATCAATCAAATAATTAAAATCATAGAATCTCTCAATGTCACAGGTTTCCATAGAAATCTTGGATATCCCTGTCTCATCACCAAGTTGTGTGAAAGTGCAATTGAGAACAAATTAAGAGATGAAAAAGATATTAAAACTGCCTCTCAGGGAATTATCAATCGGATGAAGGGAACTTAAAAGGAAACGAGTATCTCATATGATCAAGTCTATAGTAATGGAGACCTCATGTTCCACATTTTACGTCTTGGGAGACAATTGGACTATTTTCAAAAACAGTTGGCATTTGCATATAGAAATGATCCAGAAACCCTTGAAGGAATCCTAAAAATCAATAATGATTTCCAAAAAGCAGAACAAGAAGAAGACTCTGAGAAAGAATCTGATGGGCAAACAAATGAAGTCTGATTTGTCTTCAAGAAAAAGTAAAATAGACAGTAGTTTTTGATTATTTCAATTAGGTCTATTATGAATAAAATTATTTGATTTATAATTTTTCTTGTGATGGTTTTTGATTTACATAACATGTGATTGAATGCTTTATTATTGCTATGGATGCTTATGTGATGTTTGATTTCGGTTTTATTACCTTGATATTCGATCTCATAATGTTGTGAACCCTTATGGTTTGGGTGAATTTTTGATTTAGCAGGATTAAGTTCTAGCCCATGTTGGTAGGCTTTATCAAAGGATCATGAGGGGTTCTGGTAGAAACAATATGTTGAATCGGTTTTGGTTTAGCATAAAAGCATATGTGTTTCGACAGTTTTCAACTTTTGCTTGCAATAGTTAAAAACCGGTTTTCAACCTTTCTCTAGTAAAGGTTGGTTGTTGTCATTCTTTTATTTTGCATAAGGATGACAACATAAGGATATTTCAATATCAATTCTCCCTGGAAGAAGATGTAAACATATTAGAGAAGCGGATGCGAAATTTTAGGTAACAATGTTGTTAGTTAATTGTTTTCCTGTTTAAGAAAAGTCTGATTTTTATTTCATATATATTTTGCTTTTGCTTAACAAAATTTCGGTACAATTGATGTTTTATTACATGATGTGTGTATGGATGTGTGTGTGATTCAATTGGTTCCGGTTAAGAAAAACTATTGTTATCTTGCTTTATTGTGTGGTATCAATTGTTTAGGCTTACAAAATTTCGGTGCAATTGCGGTGCTATAATGTCTATGTTGTTTCAATTGCTTCCGGTTGAGGTGAATAATTATGCAAGTTGATTTACTTTGGTTTGTATGAATTATTTATGGCTTAACGAAAGAAAAAGTTTACGGGATGAGTTGTTTAGTCCAATTCGATTCCGGATAAGAGAAACTAAGGTTATCTTAGTTAGACTTATCAAAGTGGAGGTTTCGGTTATTCAAGTCTAATCAAATGCCTTAACAAGAAATTCTAGTTAACTAACCTAGTAATTGTCTTGTTTAAAAGTGAAAGGTCTAAGTTATATGGATAATTAGAACCTGGTGAGAAAAATATTTTGGTCTTATTGAATGAAGCGATTGTATTTGTACAATCGGTTTAGCAAAGGGACTAAGATGCTTAGTTGGTTTTTGGTTTGCTAAACTAAATTGGGAAAATTGCTTTGGGAAATTGTTTCCTTGGTAACATATCAAAACAAATTACTTTGTAGTTTCGGTTTTGATATTGGTTATCAAAAATGGTGTGTGGAACCTTCATGCTTAATTCTATAGGTTTGCAAGTCTATTTTGAGATTTGTAAGATTCTTTTCGTGTTGTCCTTTATTTTTTCGTTTCTTTGTCATTTTGTGAAAAAAAGGGGGAGAAATATATGGAGTAAACAAGTGATACTAGTATTGATTTTATATTGATTGGTATCACTAAGGAAAAGAACAATTGTGCTTAAACGTTTATCTAACGAAAAAGTGAAAGCATAGACTAAGGGGGACTAGCATATCATATTAATTGGTATAACAAAGACGTGCAGATTGATGAAATCTACCTATCTCACCTTTAGGGGGAGTATTAGCTTTGTTATTATAATGTCAACAACGGCATTTAAGGATTGAATGAATTCTTGTAATTGTTTATCCATATGATTATAAGAGTTTTGTCACTAAAATTGACAAAGGGGGGGATTGTTAGAGCATAGTTCGGTTGAACCCGCCAAGCGTTGGTATTTCAAGTTTGGTTGTCATATTTTAGTGAATCAAAACTCATTTTAAGAGTCGCTTGATTATGTACTAGAGTCAAGTTCGTATATGTTAGCTTGAAAGTATTAGGATATGAGACATTACAAGTATTGCGAAGACTTGAAGAAGTGAAGAAGTAAGAAGTTACAACGACAACATCATCCTTCCAATTGAGGTTAGTGATATTTGACTTGAATTGTTTCATTCCCTAACTATCTTTCAAGTCGTGCATATTAAAAACAGAATTGCGAAGCATGAACACTCTAGATAGACATAGTATTAAGGAATACAATATGAAGTTTATTGCTTAACCATTAAACTTTGTAGATAAGACATCGACATAATCGTTTAAATGCTATTGTGATTATGTATGGGTATGAGGTGAGGATTTTATCCTAGGAAACAATGTTTTACATGTGTTTTAAGGAAGTAAGTTCATACAATTTTTTATGAATCGAAAAGGAAATCGCCAGGCGTTATTGGGATTTTTATTCTTGCATATCTTGTGAACATCCAATATGTGTGATTTAGTATAACCGCTCACGACTTGTTTGTGTTCTTGGTAAAACTATTCACAAAGGCCTGACTTATGTATTGGTATGACTTTTATTAGTGAAACCGATCTTAAGTAATCATATGAGATGGTATGATCGAGTTTTTGATTGTGTAGGACCGAATCTGGGTAAAGGGGAACCGATCCTATGAAGAGGTGCAACACATCACAAAAGGGAATCGATCCTTATATGAGGTGCAACAAGTTTGTAGCAGAAAGGGGAAACGATCCTATGGACATGTGCAACACGTTTTTAGGAAAAGGGGAACCGATCCTATGGACATGTGCAACACATATAAGTTAGATACCATATAAATGTGGGGAACCGATCCTATTACCTAGTCAACCGAATTTTGGAAAGCTAGTGTGACTATGCACAGTACTCACATGGAGGTAGAACCGAAACTTGTTTTGGTAGAACCGTTAAACCCATGATTTGTGATTGAGTGTTTCTTGATCAATCACATAGTTCTTGAAAGTCAGATGAACCAATTCTAAACTTGTTTGGAAGTGTGGCAAATCGGTTTCAAGGTTGTAAGTATGGAAGAGGACTTACAAAGTAAGGATGTCGACACACTTTGAACACAAGCAGTAATGTTTATCTTTTATTGTTCAAAGTTATTCCTTAATAGCTACGGGAAGGAAATCCTGGAGATCGAAACATAAATAAGTTAAGAATCTTTTATTTAAGGTTTTTAATTTTATTTTAAGAAAACGAGAATTAGTAATGTGCATTTACTAGTTGAGATTTTCCAAAGAGATTTTCGGTCATTATTTTGGACAGAGCATTTCCAGGAATTATGGAAACCGAATTTGGAATATATTGAATATCTTTGAGAATATTTTCGGTTTTGGAAAATCCTTGGTGTCCAAACTTCCTTGTATATAAATACTTGAAGTTTGCATTTTTGGCAAACTAATCCTTCGTGACAACAAACTTCCTCGGTTGTGTTTTTGTGTAGTTAGGCAAAATCTCTTAGGCAAAATCTCGCTCAGTTTAAAGTCTTTTTTGGGATTGAGAAGCTCTACGAGTACCGTTGGTGGGAAACTAGATAATTGTGGTTTATCTTGTGTTTTCGATTGATTTGATTGACTAACGGTTGTTGAGATTTCACCTAGTTTGTTTATGCTTGAGAATCTTCTCTTCTGATATAAGATTTACTCAAACTAGATCAAAGTTTCGACAGGGATCTTTAAACTGTTGTTAGTGCTAAAGACGATCTTGTGATAAATCCATTGTTAACAGACTCCGTTCTGTGCGTGATTGATCACAAGAGATTCAAGTTGTTGTGTGCAGGTGTTTATTGAAGATCTAAGAAGATTTGAAGACAAAGAAGATATTGAAGATTTCTGATTTGGGGTTTATAATCTTTGGTGTGCACAATACTTGTTTCGGTATAAGAGGATCCAACTATAGTCGATTGGATTGATTAGTTGTGTATATACGCATCAATACAATTCTTTGTGATTAAAAGTATTAATTGCAAAATCTTAACAATTACTTCGGTAATTGAGAATAAGATAGATCTAAGAACGTGACGAAAGAGTTTATTTGAGATAAACAGAAGAGCCTTTGTCGAACTCACATCACTTGGTTGAAGAGAGTTGATACCAAACAGATTTGTTGTTCCTTTACTGTTTGGCATACGAACCAAAGGAATTGTTCCAAGTACGTGACTTATTCATAGGTCAGAGGCGTGGGATTACAGACGGAACTAGGTGAACTATAGGTTTAGTTGCTTGGTCTCAACTATACGAAGTTTGTTTAATTTTGTGTAGCGGCTTAATCCTGAGAGTATACAATTCTGGACAAGGTCCCGGGGTTTTTCTGCATTTGCGGTTTCCTCATTAACAAAATCTTGCTGTGTCATTTACTTTTATTTTTCGCAATTATAATTGTTGTTATTATAATTTAAAGTAAATTACACAAACGTTAATTCTTATTTACTTGACAACAATCCTATTGTGTTTGGTTAAGTCCGAACCCTTATCAAGTAAACATACTTCGTTGTTGTATTGTCTCGATCTCGTATCCATAGACGATCACACGAAGTGTGACCCGATTAGTTGCATTGTCTCGACTCAGTCCATAGACAATCACTTTCGGAATAAGGACTAATAGGTAGGAAAAGTTTTAGCTTGAGGTATATTTGGGTACCCTCGCCTTTTCATAAGTGTCAATCAATTTCAATCAACAACCAAAGGTTGGATTTACCAATTGATTGATTTACGCACAACCTGTGATATTTCAATTATATAAACAAATATAATGCGGAAAAGAAATAACACAGATACCAGAATATTTGTTAACGAGGAAACCACAAATGCAGAAAAACCCTGGGACCTAGTCCAGATTTGAACACCACACTGTATTAAGCCGCTACAGGCTTTAGCCTACTACAAGTTAGCTTCAGAATGGAATGTAGTTGAGCCCTAACCAATCTCACACCGATTAAGGTACAATCGTGTTCCTTACGTCTCTGAATCCCAGCAGGACTCTACGCACTTGATTCACTTAGCTGATCTCACCCAGAACTAAGAGTTGCTACGACCGAAGTCGAAGAATTTATAAACAAATCTGTCTCCCACAGAAATAACTACGAAGTTTTTGTTTCGTCTTTTGATAAATCAAGGTGAACAGGAACCGAATAAGAAAAACTTTACTCCTTTTTTTTTATATTGTGTAATACTACACAACATGATAACCCGCCCCCCTCCGGATTAATGCTCTATTTTTTATATTTAGATATATACATTTCAACAAGCATATATTTTCTCAGTGATAGTTAAATCACCATGTGCTCCACATGTTTCTCTTCGTTTTTGTCACAAAAATACGAAAAATATAACAAGTATTTTGAAAGGACTCTCAAGTTCATAAGAACTAGACACAACCTATAAGAATCTAAGCGAATCGGAGGTTTAACATACCACTTTTGATAAGCAACACTAAATCAGAAACTACATAAGTAATCTATATTTAACAACTTACCAAGGGACTATTAACCGCAACAATTTTCCTTTATTTCGATAAGTCAACTAAAAACAGAATTAACTTAGTAACTTATCATGATCCAATTATATTTTAATAATTGTACCTATTTCGATAAGCCAAACTAGGTTAGATAACTAGTTTCTTAACTTAAATAGTTATACCAATATTGATAAACAAAAACTAAGAAGCTTAGATTTCTCATCAGGAAAGCTATTAATCAGAAACGATCTAGTTACTTATCAGGAAAGAGATAATCATAATTAACTATTCTTACAGTTTACACACACTCACTAGAAATATGTATCATTAAGCGTAAGTTCAAAGTAGAACTACACCCTGTTAAAAATATTCAAAATAGAGATTTGTTTAGTTTTCTTGCCAAAACTTAAAGCCAAGTATTTGCCTGAAAATCTCAAAATGGAAGAAGATATTTTTCCATTAGGCGATAATATTCGAAAACCTAAGTTTATTTTTGAAACCCTAAACACCAAAAATTGGTGTTACCATGAACCTTTTAACATTATGGGTTCGCAACTACCCATTAAGTGCATCCAAGGAAATATTGGCTCCTGCGAGCCATATCAAAGATAAGAGTTAAACATGTTAGAGCATTGCTCAGTTGAAACCACAAGTTTTGCTATCTCAAGCTTGTTGTCAATGTCAGATGATCAGATTTCTAGTTTACCAAGTCAAGTCTTGGACTAGGTTAGAATTTGGTAGTTGAGTATCAGACATCATCCTTAAAGACTAAAGATCGATGAAGACATTTGGAGAACTTATGTATCATCTATGTGAAGACCGAACCATTATATTTTACTCACCATCTTACCATTTTATAAAGAAGATGTTTTGAGTCAAGCTTGTCATGTTAAAAATCTCGAAATATGATTCTTAGCAAATATGTTCAATGATCCCTAAACATATCAGTTCTAAATAATTTATTTATTGTGTGAATTAATTTGTGGATCAAATTAAAATTTCCCACGCAAATGATTTCATCATGCGGGAATGTTTCAAACATCATAAGAGAGAAATATTGAACTTACTGTATTTCTACTCAGGGTAGATTGGAGAACCAGTTCACAAACCATAGATATTTGAGTTTCAGAAATACAAGAGGGTTGGCAAATTAGTTCACAAACCACAAGTTCAGTTGGGGATTGTTCACGAACTGGTGTGAACTGAAATTTGAAAGTTGGTATTAAAGGCTAGCGATTGACAAACCTAGTTCACGAACCGTGGTGAACTGAGTTCGCTAGTCTTGTAGGGTTTGCGAATCTAGTTTACGAACCGTTGCACTCTGACTCATGAACAAGCCTAACGGTTCATAAACCGTTGTACCAACTATACCAGTTTAAGATTTTAGTATATGCTCAAAGACTTATTTATGAAATATTTTAGCATTACCAGAACTCTCTCAAATACTTCTAAAACTTCATTGATCAGTCAAACACTTATGTGTGCATATCATGATTAAGTTATTAGGTGTTTAAATGAACATCAAATTGTTATAGTTCTTTGGCATAATTTCCAAACTGAACAAACATTATACAAGGTTCCAAAACCGGTTCTTAGTGTATATTCTTTTATTGTATTTTCAAGACCTCACGTGTTTGCTTGATTCTCGAGTTATCTTAGATTGAATTCTAAGGAACCTTTGGTCTTGGAAAAACTATAAATAAAGCATCTCCTTCAATTGGGAAAATCAATCCCCGACACTTTCTGTCCTAGTTGATCCTAGAGTGATCCTCTGTTGACCTAGGTTTCCTCTGAGAAACATAATTAGGTCTATGACTAAAAGACTTCGCTTTGGGGGTTCATGAAGCCAAGTTCAACTATCTTTACCTTGATAGTTTGTATATCCCGATCTTGCTATTCAGTTATCAAGGTTTTCGTATTCTCTTTCAGGCAAAATTGATAGAAATCGCAAAGTTCTTTCCGTCTCAGACTTTGTGATTCCCCAAGATAATTATCTGAAAACAAATCATAGTTTATCTATTGAAGATTGTTCTTGAGAGGTGGTTAAGAATCTAGACCGCTTTTCAGGAGTCGTAAGTTTCAGATTTGTGAGGTTTGCTAGCTTTGTCTATTCCAAACAAATTTCCCCACATTGATCTTTTGATATAAATGGAAATCAAATAGGCTCATTTGTTAGATGAATATTGGTATCAAAAGTCTTCACTTAGGTTGAAGCAACTCTTAACTTGTGAAGGATGTCAGCTTAGGGAATCAATTGTGTAGAGCTTTGAAGAATCAAGAGACGTAAGGAGAGTGACTGTAAGTGGATCACTTGGAGGGTGGATTCGGTCTCAACTTCAATCCATTCCTAAGTCTGACAGTATGCTAGTGTCTGTAGCATCTTAATACATTTTGGTGTTCAAATCTGGACGAGGTCTCGGAGGTTTTCTACTATTGTGGTTTCCTCATGAACAAAACTTCTGGTGACTTTTGTTTTTCCTTTTCCGCATTATATTATTCATATTTATAATTGGATTTACACAGGTTTGTACATATTCAATCTAAGTAGATACGTCCGCTTAATTGTAGTCGATTATGAGACTAGTTTCTTATAGAATTCGTATCTTGAAAGATAGATAACAAGTTTAATTACTTGGCATAATTCCGAATGAATTATTTGGATAAAACTAGATTGATCTTGGATATTAATTTTTGAGATCGTCCAAGTACTCTGCTTAACAATCAGGTTCACGACTATAAGTTTATATACAAACTGATTGAGTAGAGGTTAGAGATATAAAATCTATATACATATTTTCAAGGTATAGATGTTGCAATTATACTAAGTTTTGTCCATACATGTTGCATAACGAAAAAGTTGGGTGTATACTTGGTACCCTTGGTTTTTCAGGTATCACTACCTATGTTGGAATGAATTTCTCTATCCCATATGTTAAATAAAAAAGGGACGCTACTGTCTCTTCTCGTATAGTCGTCCGATAATCCCATAATACATTGTGTAAATGTTCACACCAACTCTTGTGATTCCCCTTCAGACTTTTCTTTAGGTTATCGTCAATGGTTTTGTTAATAGCTTTAGCTTTTCCATTGTTCACTAGATAGATTGAAGTAGACTTTCCTCATTGGATTTTGAATGGTGTTGAAAAGCATGTCAAATGTTCCCGCTCTCAAACTGCTTGCTCTTATCCAAGACGGTTGCTGCTGGAATGCCAAATTTGCAAATAATTTTTCCCAAAAATAAAACATCCTGATCGCGAATGTGCTTTAGTGCCTTGGCCTCTACCCATTTGGTAAACTAATCTGTGCCGACTATTAAATACTCTTTCTGCTTCAAACCCGACATGAGTGGTCCAACAATATCGATTCCCCACTTAGCTTAGGGCCATGGACTGAGCACCGAGTTCAAACTGACGGCTGGAGCTTGTATCTTTTTGCCGAACCGCTGATATTTTTCGCAACACTGAGATATATCCCTTCGCGTCATCATGCATATAACACAAAAATAACCAAGAGCTTTTGCCTTGTGGGACAATGACCTTGTATCTCTGTGATTCCTAGGATCCCCGTAATGTATTACTTTTAGAATTTTGACTCCTTGCTCGTGAGATACACATCACAACAACGGTCCTAAGAAGGATCGCTTGTATAAGACTCCATCTCGAAGTTCATAATTTGTGGATTTGCTTTTGATTTTATTGGCCAAGAGTATGTCCATTGGTAATCCCCCTCCCCCCCACCCCCACCCCCCCCACCCCCCCACCCCCATATCAAATACCTATAACTAAGCATCCGCCAATGTGCTACCTCATCGTTTTCGTGTGTATCGAGAGCCATGATTTCCATGTTCTGTATTCCTTTGTCGATAGAAGGACGTTTATCTTGACAAACCTCGTTTCTGGATCCTCCATCATTGACGAGATAAAGGCTAATACATCAGCATATTGATTATCTTTCCTACACATATGTTAGAGCATTGCTCGGTCGAAATCGCATGCGTTGCTATCTCAAGCATGTTTGTCAATGTTAGTGATCAAAACTATAAGTCTTGATTTCTAGCCTATGTAGCTAAAGGTCTCGGACTAGGATAGAAAGTGAAGTTGAGCTCAAGAACTCCATGGAAATCATCATACAAGACGAAGGACTAATCAAGGAATCAGTGGAACTTCATCGACTAAAAGGTATATGGAGAATTGAACTTATCTGTCACTCAAAAGTCTATTTACTCTATCTCCTACTCTTGAGACAAAAGTCGTTTTGACGTATAGACTTTCATTATGCACATTTGCTATTTCGAGCCGAGTTTAACTCGCCTATCTATTTCTTGAAATATGTGTTGGTAAGCTTTCGCTTTAGCCAAATTCATCTTTACCTAATGACGAAAGTCATGTTATGTTTCAATCACTTTGGAAATTGCTCTGACGAAAAATGGTTTGTGAATAACGGTTATATAACGTCCTCTGAGAATGTTTCAATGGTTGAAATGAGAGTTTAGATTACATAACCATTGGTAGGATATAAGTATTGTTGTGGAAACACATATATGTATAAGTCCTTATTCCTTGAACCAAAGTTTGCAAAATTTGTTGATCAAGAGAAACGGAAGTGGCGTGAGCCAAGTCCGCGAACTGGCAGAAGTTCTCGACCCGAGAATTTCTGTTGGAGTTTGTGAACTCCTTCCGTGAGCTTAAGTCCGCGAACCCAGTCCGCGAACTTGAGTAGGTTATATCTAAAACCGGTTGTTCTTGAACTCATGTTTAAATAAACTAAGGAATGCTTTTGCAAACCGTGGCTATAAAGTTCATGAACCGATTCGAGTGAATCAAACCGTTTTTGCTTCGATTGTGTCTTGTGTAGTTACATAAGATCTAAGCAATTGAACAACTCTTTAACTAGTTCATTTGAGTCATTTGAACTAGTTATGGTGAAGAAGAATATGGTTAATATGAAAGTGATCATATGGCTAACCATTTGGTTAACTATTGTTGAATCAACAAATGTTAATGTTTGGGTACGGTTACATAAACCCAAAATTGAACATTTCATTTGTGTGTAACAAGCTAAGTTTTCGATCCAACGGTTGAGAAATATTAGCTTGAATCTAATCAGGTTTTCATCTAACGGTGAATATTGAATGCTATGTTACCAAGCTAACATTGATTGCAAACCCTGATTTAAAGACTATATAAGGGAGAACTCTAGCAAATGGGAAACCTAATCCCCACACCTTACGTGTGATACTAGTTTGCTAAGCTAGAGTCGATTCTCCTTTAACCTTTGGTTTTCTTCTCTAAACCAGGTTAACGACTTAAAGACTTCATTGGGATTGTGAAGCCATACCGATACTAATTTTCTTGTAGTTGTGTGATCTGATTTTACTGTTTCTATCGTACGAGTACAATTGAAATAATTAGCTTGAGATTTATATTTCCGATAGGCAAGATAGAAAATAAATCACAAACACTTCATCTCATCGTTTGTGATTCCGCAATATCTTTTTTCGCTGCGTCGATTAATACTATTACGAGGTGATTGATAATATTAGGATGTTCTTCGTGAATATAAGTCCGGGTTATCAATTGGTTCCTGTTCACCTTGATTTATCAAAAGACAGAACAAAACTCGTAGGTATATTCCTGGAAGACGGATTTATCTATTACCGTAGACTTTTCTGTGTGATACAGATTTGTTTATTAAAGTCTTTGACTTTGGGTCGTAGCAACTCTTAGTTGTGGTTGAGATCAGCTAAGGAAATCAAGTACGTAGCATCTTGTCGGGATCGGAGGCGTAGGAGGATAACCGTACCTTGGATCGGTGTGAGATTGATTGGGGTTCAACTACGATCCCAGATCGAAGTTAATTTGGAGTAGGCTAGAGTCCGTAGCGGCTTAATACGGTGGGTGTTCAACTGGATTAGGTCCGGGGTTTTTCGCATTTGCGGTTTCCTCGTTAACAAAATTCTGGTGTTTGTGTTATTTTTATTCCCGCATTATATTTGTTTATATAATTGAAATATCACAGGTTGTGCGTTGTTCAATCAATTAGAATATCCGACCTTTTGGGTTGTTGATTTAAATTGATTGAAACTTGGATATTGGTCTTTAGTACCATCCAAGTTATCTCTGTAGATGGAGGATTTTCAAAAAAGGGTAAAATTGTAAAACTATACTCCGGATCCGGCAATCGGGTGAGTATTGAGGCCCATGTCTCTCATTAAAGCATGAAGGCTCATGCCATAAATCTCTGACTGAGAAGGTTGTCTCTCAGAGTATATGTAGATGTGTAGTCTCCCAGCTGAGGCCAGGCACATCTCATGAATACTGAGCAATTTCAGTAATTACTCCGGATCCGGCAATTGGATGAGTATTGAGACTCATGTCTCTAAGCGTGAAAGTTCATGCCATTAAACCTCTGATCGAGAAAGTCTCTCAGAGAAGATGAAGATGTGTAGTCTCCCAGCTGAGACCATGGCACATCTCATACTGTATAGAATCGCAAGATTGGACGGCTCCTAGACAACATGTCTGCTAGTATAGAGCAATAACGTCTTCAGGATGCAACCATGTTTTCCCTAACTATACAAGAGGAATATGACACTCCAGCAAGTTCATATTGCTCGACCCTCAGATAATTAATGCTCCTAGATAGGAAGCCATGCTAGTATAGAGCCATCAATTAATTATCTCTAATCGCCTGAATATCCAGCAATATTCTATGATTCTTCGTTATATTTCGTCACTTCAATTCGTGGTTCTTCCCAGCAGAATTCCAAGGGTTAGTGATAAATATTCAACGAGACAGGCACCTGAGCATCGAATAAGCCCTGACTAAAATGGTGCAAGTGTACTTAGCAATAATGCACAGACTAGCATTTGAATGCGCAAACGAGCATTTCAAAAATATGAATGAACGATGAACCTATGCAAAATAGGAAGGAAAAATAATAATAATAAAGTATTAGCAAAGGCGCCAGGGGACTGGGCTCATCAGCTGGCCGGTCATGCCGTGACCAGTCTCGCGCCCAATTTTATATTTTGTCATATTTTATTATTTTTCCCTGATCTCGTGAAAATTCTCTCGTTCGAGCTAATCTCCTTCGTTTCAAGGAAATTCTCTAATCTCATGATTTTATCAAAGAAATAATAAAATTAGGGAAAGGTGTCGCGGGGCCGAGCACCAGCTGGCCGGCCATGCTCTATCCGTGGCCGGTCCCACACCTCACGTCCCTATTATTTTATTATTTCTCTCAAATTATGAAAATTCCCTGATTTCATGAATTTTCCCTAAAACCATGAAAATTCCCTAATTTTATGAATTTTCTCTAAAATCATGAAAAATATTATAAAATTAGGAAAACTCGTGGGACCGAGCACCATCCGTCCAGCCATGCCCTAGCTGTGGCCGGTCCCACACCTCACGTCCCCATTATTTTATTATTTCTCTCAAATTATGAAAATTCCCTGATTTCATGAATTTTCCCTAAAACCATGAAAATTCCCTAATTTTATGAATTTTCTCTAAAATCATGAAAATTATTATAAAATTAGGAAAAACTCGTGGGACCGGGCTCTAGCCGTCCGGCCATGCCTAGCCGGTCCCACACGCCTATTATTTTATTATTGTTTGTTGTTTTAAGTTTCCTGATTCCATGAAAACTCCCTGATTTCAACAAAATACCTTGGTTTTAACAAATCTCTCCGATTTTATGAAAATTTCCTAAAATCATGAAAATTACATAAAATTGGGAAGAGTGCTCTGGGACCGTTCCCATTGGCCGGCCGGCCATGCCTTGGCCATTTCCGGTCCCACACTCCATCATTCCCTATTTTATTATTATTATATCTCTCTCATCTCATGGAAATTCCCTAATTTCAGCAAACTCTCCAGTTTCATGGAATTTCCCTCAAATCAGAGAAAATACATAAAATCACATAAAACTGGGAAAGTGTGGGACCGTGCTTGTTAACCAGCCGGCCATGCCCTAGCCGTGTCCGGTCCCACACCTTGCAATTCCCTTTTTCATTTATTATTTTCATCATCTCATGTATTTTTCCTAGTTTCAGCAAAAACCATGGATTCTGCATATTTTCTCAGAATGTTGCTCAAATACGCATAGGAAAATACTGAAACTCTCAGGACTGAGACACGTACACTATGGTGACATGAGAACATCCCCTTGACCGACCAAGGGTGGCTCTAAGGCCTGCAAACTGCTGGTCCCGCATGTTTTAATGATTTTAACCTAACTTGCTCAATTGCTCATATTAGGTTCAAACTTCTTCCAAACAATTAAGAGTTTGCTTGAACGACCATCCACTGGTCCCACGGCCACCAAGAGCCGGCCCCATGACCTCTTGGTCGGTACCTCAGTTCATGACCAGGTTTTTATTGTTTGTCGCTCACACGAGCATTATTTCAATAAATGATTAAACCAGCATTTAATCATTCTTTCACCAACTGGTCCTCTAAGAGACTTTGGCATTTTGCTCATTCGAGCATCTGGGTGTACATGGTGGACTCGTCATCCTATGTAGCCGATCCCTGCTTCACTCTGCAGATTGATTTGCAATAAATCATCATTTCAGTAAAATTAGGGTTTTGAATCCAGAGCTCTGCAGAAACATGATTCTGAGCAGATTCAAATACTCTGATAATTTTATGTTGATTCCATGATCAACATTTTTATTTATTTTACTCGACTAGCAGTCAGTATCTTAAATTAATATTTTATTTGGTCATGCTACCAGCAATTCATCAAATGAGCAACATTCGCTCAAACCGGCAATATTTGCTTAAACTAGCAATATTCCTCAGACTAGCAATATTTGCTCGAACCAGCAATATTTGCTCAGATTCAAGAATATTGGTTCCACTATCAATATTATTCGACAATTCAGCAACATAGTTTGCTCGTCTTAGGTAATCAACATAATAATACCTCGTCTCAGCAGACATATTTGATTCATGAATTTCAGAACATTTGCAAAACATGTTCAATTCAACAATACATGGACTCATCGTCCCACAAAGTCAGCAACTGACTCCACAATCACGAGATATCAATCGTGTCACATGGGGGATATTAACTAGGGTTTTGGTCCGGCGGTCTACGGCACGTGTGTTCACCCATGATGAGAATGTGAACAAGTCGTGCAATCAGTTGGAAGAGTCAGCAAAGTAGTGGGTAGAAAATTAACCAAGTCTCCGCACGATGAGCAACTGGTTTTAACACGATTTCCCACTTCCCCACTCTCTGATTATAGCAAACTATCACACTTCATGGGATCATGGTGTTTTCAACTCCGACATTATAAAATGTCTCTGAATCCTGATTGAAGGACAAGATTCGAACATTCGTCTAAAAGAATTCTCGGCAAGTTCATACAGACAATCTTTCGTCTACATGAACTCATCGTCTAATCATTTACTCTAAATTGAGCAAAATTCAATCATTCAGAGCATTCTTACGCTGAATTCACAACACACCTACAATCTCAGATCACCATTGATCTCACGCATTTCTCAGCTTCCCTCCTACAGATCAACCTATCCTCTCTTGTGACCGAATTGACTCTGGAACGGCCATTGTTCTTGGTTTAGGCCGGAGTCTTACAGATTGATCTCTCGAACTTAAAGCACTCCCTTCTTGCAGTGCATCTGTGTGAGGTTCAACATTTCGCTCGGTTCAAGGAGTTTCCACACGGTCGACTCTTCAATTCCGTAAAAACCAGCAAATCGTTTTTCCCCATCTACAATCTCTCTTTGATAAAGACTCGCAGATTTCTATTTGCTTGAGTAAAGATCAAATTGAGAGATTGAGATATAAACTCTTTGATATACTTTTTTCTAGATTGAGTCTGACTGTCTAGTTGATTCTCTAGAAATTATATTGGAGTTTGTCCATACAAATTGCTAAGCGAAATATTGGGTGTGGTTGTTAGACCCCCGCTTTTTCAATTGGTATGAGAGCCGGCAAACACCTTAAACCTAACAAGTTTGTGTTTGTTCGTTCCTTAAAAATTGTCCCATGGGAAATTTCTTTGGAAAACTTTCTTTGGAATCTGTAATGCACGCCAGAATTCCTTAAGGATTGCTCAAAGATTATTATGGTCAAAACCTCTGGTTTCTCATGATAGTCTCTCTTCATCTAAAGAGGAAGATTTAGATGATAAGAATCAATCTAAAGGAAAAAATAAAAAGAAGGAAAAATTAAGAAAATGTTCGTCACGCTCTAGGATATGGACCCTCAATAGATTAACTCTTGATCTCTTTGAGGAGTACTACCGTAATGGATCAATTGATAGATTGAAGTAGACTTTCCTCGTTGGATTTTGAATGGTGTTGAAAAGCATGTCAAATGTTCCCGCTCTCAAACTGCTTGCTCTTATCCAAGACGGTTGCTGCTGGAATGCCAAATTTGCAAATAATTTTTCCCAAAAATAAAACATCCTGATCGCGAATATGCTTTAGTGCCTTGGCCTCTACCCATTTGGTAAACTAATCTGTGCCGACTATTAAATACTCTTTCTGCTTCAAACCCGACATGAGTGGTCCAACAATATCGATTCCCCACTTAGCTTAGGGCCATGGACTGAGCACCGAGTTCAAACTGACGGCTGGAGCTTGTATCTTTTTGCCGAACCGCTGATATTTTTCGCAACACTGAGAGATATCCCTTCGCGTCATCATGCATATAACACAAAAATAACCAAGAGCTTTTGCCTTGTGGGACAATGACCTTGTATCTCTGTGATTCCTAGGATCCCCGTAATGTATTACTTTTAGAATTTCGACTCCTTGCTCGTGAGATACACATCACAACAACGGTCCTAAGAAGGATCGCTTGTATAAGACTCCATCTCGAAGTTCATAATTTGTGGATTTGCTTTTGATTTTATTGGCCAAGAGTATGTCCATTGGTAATCCCCCCCCCCCCACCCCCATATCAAATACCTATAACTAAGCATCCGCCAATGTGCTACCTCATCGTTTTCGTGTGTATCGAGAGCCATGATTTCCATGTTCTGTATTCCTTCGTCGATAGAAGGACGTTTATCTTGACAAACCTCGTTTCTGGATCCTCCATCATTGACGAGATAAAGGCTAATACATCAGCATATTGATTATCTTTCCTGCACATATGTTAGAGCATTGCTCGGTCGAAATCGCATGCGTTGCTATCTCAAGCATGTTTGTCAATGTTAGTGATCAAAACTATAAATCTTGATTTCTAGCCTATGTAGCTAAAGGTCTCGGACTAGGATAGAAAGTGAAGTTGAGCTCAAGAACTCCATGGCAATCATCATACAAGACGAAGGACTACTCAAGGAATCAGTGGAACTTCATCGACTAAAAGGTATGTGGAGAATTGAACTTATCTGTCACTCAAAAGTCTATTTACTCTATCTCCTACTCTTGAGACAAAAGTCGTTTTGATGTATAGACTTTCATCATACATGCTGAATATACTCGATGCAGTACCTACGTAGAATACACACGATACTTCACAAGTATCGACTTCCTAAATAATTTAGTTATTTAGTCTAGCATTACATGCTACTTTTCGTGGGTCCCACGATCCACACACTCGAGACATCAATCATGTCACAAACTGGGGGATACATATCTTTGGGGTATTGGTCTGGCGGTTTACGGTTTGCGGCGTGCAACGCGCCATCACAAGAACGTGTCGGGAAGTCATGGACGGTTAGAGATACGGGAGAAGTGGGCAAGACCGGTCGTGTAACACCAACACACAACTCCACTACTCCATCACTCCACTTCCTCCACTTCCCACGAGAGACGTGAATAAGGCTCAAATGAATTGTATAAATAGGTTCTCCTCCCTATTTTTCAAAACACAAATGAACTAGTCAAGACAATACGAAACCAAGTGTTAATACAAAACGTATTCAAACACTCAAAGCCACGCTTGCATCAATCATAAGCCTTCTCACCTTCGTTACAAGTCATAAACAAGCCTACACCTTCACAATATCAACACCTTCTTCGCTTCCTTCCCTAAGATCAAGCCCATCTCCTTCACTTTGTGACCGAAGCAAGTCCGGAATGGCCATTTCTTGGTTTAGGCCGAGTTGTATGATTGATTTTTCGAATCACAAGCACTCACCGCGTGATGCATTTGTTGAGGGTTTAGATTCATTCCTCATCCACACACCCCAAATTACCAAATCCGACGGGAATAGTTTTCACCCATAAACAATGACACAACAAGATTTTGTTCACGAGGAAACCGCAAATGCAGAAAAACCCCGGGACCTTGTCCAGAATTGAATACTCTCAGGATTAAGCCGCTACACAAAATTACACCTAACTTCGTATAGTTGAGACCAAGTAACTAACCCTATAGTTCACCTAGTTCCGTCTGTATTCCCACGCCTTCGACTTATAAATAAGTCACGTACTTGGAACAATTCCTTTGGTTCGTATTCCAAACAGTAAAGGAACAACAAATCGGTTTGGTATCAACTCTATTAACCGAAGTGATATGAGTCGGAAAAAGGCTCTTCTATTTATCTTAACATAAACTCCTTCGTCAGGTCCTTAGATCTAACTTATGTTCAATTACCGAAGTAATCGTTTAAGATTAAGCCAACAACACCTTAAATTCGAAGAACCATGTTGATGCTGATCTACTAAATTAATCAATCCAATCTACCACAAGGATAAACCGATTATTAATTAGATCCTCTTTTACCAAAACATGTATTGTGCACACCAAAGATTATAAAACCCAAGTCAGATATTCAATATCTTTTTTGTCTTCAAATCTTCTTAAATCTTCAATAAAAACTTGCACACAATCACTTGAATCTCTTGTGATCAATCACGCACAAAGCGGAGTATGTTAACAATGGATTATCACAAGATCGTCTTTAGAACTCACAACAGTCTAAAGATCCCTGTAGAAACTCTGAACTAGTTTGAGTGAATCTTATATCAGAAGAGAAGATTCTCAAGAATAAACAAACTAGGTGCAATCGGATTTAAACCACCGTTAGTCAATAAAATCAATCGAAAACAAAAGATAAAACGCAATTATCTAGTTTCCCACCAACGGTACACGCTAGAGCTTCTCAATCCCAAAGAAGACTTTAAACTGAGCGGCCGTAAGAGATTTCTCCTAATTAGGTTACACTCCTCTCTGAATAGGCGACTACACCAGTAACAACAACAAAAGAGGAAGTCTGTTGTTACGAAGGATTAGTTTGCTAGAAAGGCAAACTTCAAGTATTTATAGACAAGGAAGTTTGGACGCCAAATAATTTCCAAAACCGAAAATATTCTCAAGATACTCATTAAAGCACAGATTCGGTTTTCATAATTCCTGGAAACGCTCTGTCCAAAAATAACGATCGAAATCTCTCGGAAAATCTAATTAGTAAATGCACATTACTAATTCTGAAATTTCCCTACAAAATGAAATTAATAACCTTAATTAAAAGATTCTTAACTTACTTATGTTTTGATCCTGGGATTCTCTTCCCTTAGCCGTTAAGGAATATCTTTGAACAATTAAAGAAATAAACATTCACAACACGTGTTCAAAGTTTGTCGACATCTTTACTTTGTAAGTTCTCTTTCACACTTACAACCTTGAACCGATTTTCCACACTTCCAAATAAGTTTAGAATTGGTTCATCTGACTTTCAAGAACTATGTGATTGATCAAACCAACATTCAATCACAATCATGGGCTTAACGGTTCTACCAAAACAAGTTTCGGTTCTACCTCCATGTGAGTATTGTGCATAGTCACACTAGCTTTCCAAAATTCGGTTGAATAGGCACTAGGATCGGTTCCCCACATATATATGGTATCTAACTTATATGCGTTGCACATGTCCATAGGATCGGTTCCCCTTTGCCTAAAAATGTGTTGCACATGTCCATAGGATTGGTTCCCCTTTTTTCTATAAACCTTGTTGCACCCCATACAAGGATCGGTTCTCCTAGTGATGTACTGCACCCCTTACAAGGATCGGTTCCCCTTTCCCTTTAATTGGTCAGACATACAAACCCGATCATACCACAGGTGATTACTTAAGATCGGTTTTACTAATAAAAGTTATACCAATACATAAGTCAGGCCTTTGTGAATAGTTCTACCAAGAACACAACAAGTTGTGAGCGGTTATACTCAATCACACATATTGGTTGTTCATAAGATATGCAATGAATAACAAAACCAATAACACCTGTCAATTTCCTTTTCGGTCCACAAACGAGTTTATGAACTTACTTCCTTAGAACACATGTAAACATTGTTCCCTAGGATGAATACATAATCACAATAGCATTTAAATGATTATGGCGATGTCTTATCTACAAAGTTTAATGGTTAAGAAATAAACCTCGCATTGTATTCCTTAATACTATGTCTATCTAGAGTTCAAATATGCTTCGCAGTTATGTTTTCAATATGCTCAAATTGAAAGATACGTTAGGGAATTAAACAGTTCAAGTCAAATATCACTAACCTCAAGTGGAAGGATGATTGTTGTCGTTGTAGCTCCTTGCTTCTTCACATCTTCAAGTCTTCGCAATACTTGTAATGTCTCATATCCTAATACTTTCAAGCTAACCTATACGAAGTTGACTCTAGTACATAATCAAGCGACTCTTAACATGAGTTTTGATTCACTAAAATATGACAACTAAACTTGACATACCAACGCTTGGTGGGTTCAACCGAACAATGCTCTAACAGTGTGTAATCATAATAATGTCTATTCCAAACTCTTGTTATTCTTCTAGAAAAAACAAGAAAAATAGAAGATTTACTAGGCAAAAACTAAATAACAAACAAACTCCTATGCCAAAACCGGACACGAACTAATGTTAGACAGACGGTTCTGGATCATCATGAGTCTTGAGATTTTCGAGCTTGTGAACGACATCATCCTCTGCAACTTTGGAGAGAATATCCTTGTTGGGAAGTTCTTCAACACGGGTTTTCATGAGAACAAGGTCAGAATTAACCTTTTTCAACTAGTTCTTACCACATCAAGACACTTCATTGTGTCAACAAGTTGCTGCTTTGCATCCTCAAAGGTCTTTAGGAAATCAAGAACTACATCAGACGAAATCTCTTCAACCTCCTCAATATCCAAGTAGGAATCAGGAGATTGAGGAAAAGATCCTTCAACTTGAACAAAGGTTCCCTTCTCTTTATCGAATTCGAAATATACCCCATTGTCAACGAAGTCTTCAGGTAAATCCCACGAGCAGGAAGAGGAAGCCATTGATAATATGAAGCCTAGAGTGATAAGTTAAACTCAATATGACAGGTATATAAATAAGATTCGAGAGACTTAGGGTTTCCAAGATTGGTTTATGAGAGAACCCCAAAACGTACGTGTACCCGTAAGAAGAGGGTTCACAAAGCTCTTGCACGAAAAAGTCCACGTTTTTATTTTTCAAAAACAAGTTTGAAGGCAAAGAATAAAATTAACAAATAAGGAAGGACTTTAAAAATACTCATGTAAAGTGTTGACTAACTATCCATCTAAGAACGATAAGAAATTAGCTAGATAGTCATTGACACTTTGCCAAGAGTATACCTATTCAAATCTCACTCAACTAGGATTTTTGTAGGTGAGAAATCAACCTTGTGATTAATTTACAAAAGTATGAGCTTTTAGCTCATTAAATGAATATTGTCTTTGTTTCTCCTTCATTCTTTGATTGTCACTTATTCCGGAGGAGTAAGACACAACTCGTTTAGTATATCCATCAGAGAGTTTTCTCGGAGGACTAAATCTAGGACCTCTTGAAATTGGTTCAAAAGGATCAGAGTAGATAGGAATCCATTTTCTAGACTTAGATTTATCAGAATCATTCTTATAAAAACAGGGAATGCTTTTGTCAGCAGCACAAGAATTTATACTACTAGAATGCACTTGAACCCTGTGATGATTTCTAGGAAAGAGATCATATTATAAGGTTTATGGTTTTCTGTGGACATGCGATTCACTGCAGTAGTCGTCTGACCATTTGTTCCATTGACAGTGGAGAGAAGCAAATTATGAAGTTTAGAAATTTGTTTCCTTCTTCCAAAACAATGGATAGCATAGTGATTCCTTTTTCCACAGAAAGTACAGGTTCGTGGAGGAGAAGCAAAAATCGGCACCTGTTTTGACTTCATACCTATATGAGAAGATTGCAAGTTATGTAAACCTTTCTTGACACAACCTTCTTCTGGAGGAAAATCCTTCATGTGTTGTAATTCATGAGAATTAGTTTGTACAGAAGAATTTCTCCTTAAGGCAGAGTTTTCCTTTTCCAAGGATCTGCATAGTTCATGGGCTAGAGTAACTGATGCTTCTAGTTTCTCTTTTTCAACACGAAGTCTGTTAAGCTCAGATGAATGCGTATCGATCAAACGTTTTTCTCTAATTGAGTCTTCCTTAACAATATCCTCAAGAACACTAATCTTTTCACGATGTAGAGTAGTTTCTTGGATAAGTTTCTTAATATTGTTAGAGAAGGACTCAATTATGTTTTTTTCTAGACTTTTCAAATTCATCAATAAGCTGATCATGATCTTGAAGATCAATAGCCTCAGTTGAATTTTTTGAAATTCTGGCGAGTTCCATTTCAGCTTTTGCCATAGTGCCCAATGTCTCATCGGAGAGAAAGATGTCAACACCAGATGAGACAACCTTCCTACCTCGGGATTCGGAAGAATCTGCTAAGGAGTGATCCTTTGAGGTATCTCCAAGACAATTGGCATAGTTAAAAGCTTAAGAAGACATCTTGGTATGCGTGTAAGAGATTCTGTCCTCAGACTCAGATTGCGACAAACACAAACTGATAAGGTCTTAAACTTGTTTGCCTGCTCTGATACCAATTGAAAAAGCGGGGGTACAACAACCACACCCAACAATTCGATTAGCAATATGTATGGACAAACTCCAATATACTTTCTAGAGAATCAACTAGACAGTCAGACTCAATCTAGAGAAAAGTATATCAAAGAGTTTATATCTCAATCTCTCGATTTGATCTTTACTCAAGCAAATATAAATCTGCGAGTATTTATCAAAGATATATAACTTGGATGGTACCAAAGACCAATATCCAAGTGTCAATTAATTTAAATCAATAACCCAAAGGTCGTATATTCTAATTGATTGAACCTAACGCACAACATGTGATATTTTAATTATATAAACAAATATAATGCAGAAATAGAAATAACACAGACACCAGAAATTTTGTTAACGAGGAAACCGCAAATGCAGAAAAACCCCGGGACCTAGTCCAGATTGAACACACACTGTATTAAGCCGCTACAGACACTAGCCTACTCCAAATTAACTTTGGCCTGGACTGTAGTTGAAACCCAATCAATATCACACTGATCCAAGGTACAGTTACGCTCCTTACGTCTCTGATCCCAGCAGGATAGTACGCGCTTGATTCCCTTAGCTGATCTTACCCACAACTAAGAGTTGTTAAGACCCAAAGTTGAAGACTTTAATAAACAAATCTGTATCACACAGAAAAGTCTATGGTAATAGATAAATCCGTCTCTCACGAATAAACCTATGAGTTTTGTTCCGTCTTTTGATAAATCAAGGTGAACAGGAACCAATCAATATTACCAGACTTATATTCCCTAAGAACAGCTTAGTATTATCAATCACCTCACAATAATCTTAATCGACGTAGCGAAAAAACATATTGCGGAATCACAAACGATGAGACGAAGTGTTTGTGATTACTTTTTATCTTGCCTATCGGAGATAGAAATCTCTAGCCATTTATTACAATTGTACTTGTACGATAGAAACAACAAGATCAGATCACATAATTACAAGAAAGTAGTATCAGTCTGGCTTCACAATCCCAATGAAGTCTTTAAGTCGTTAACCTGGTGTTAGAATAAGAAAACCAAAGGTTAAAGGAGAATCGACTCTAGCTTATGCAACTAGTATCACACGGAAGGTGTGGGGATTAGGTTTCCCAGTTGCTAGAGTTCTCCCTTATATAGTCTTTCAAATCAGGGTTTGCAATCAATGTTAGCTTGGTAACAAAGCATTCAATATTCACCGTTAGATGAAAAACCTGATTAAATTCAAGCTAATATCAACCGTTAGATCGAAAATTAGCTTGCTACACACAAATGAAATGCACGTTTCTAAGCTTGTGTAACCGTACCCAAACTTGTACATTAGTTGGTTCAACAATAGTTAACCAAATGGTTAGCCATATGATTACTTTCATATCAACCATATTCTTCTTCACCATAACTAGTTCAAATGACTCAAATGAACTAGTTAGAGAGTTGTTCAATTGCTTAGATCTTTATGTAACTACACAAGACACAATCGAAGCAAAAACGATTTGATTCACTCGAAACGGTTCGTGAACTTTATAGCCATGGTTTGCAAAAGCATTCCTTAGTTTAATAAAGATAAGTTCAAGAACAATCGTTTTTAGATATAACCTACTCAAGTTCGCGGATTGGGTTCGCGGACTTAAGTTCTCGGATGGAGTTCAGAAACTCCAGTAGAAATTCTCGGCTCGAGAACTTCCGCCAGTTCGCGGACTGAGTTCGCGGACTGAGCGTACGCACTACTCCGGTTCTCTTGATCAACAAAGTTAGCAATCTTCGGTTCAAGGAATAGGACTTATACATATATGTGTTTCCACAACAATGCTTATATACACCAATGGTTATATAATCTAAACTCTCATTTCAATCATTGAAACATTCTCAGAGGATGTTATATAGTTGTTATTCAAAAACCATTTTTCGTCAGAGCAATTTTCACAAAGTGATTGAAACATTACATGACATAAGTCACTAGGTAAAGATGAACTTGGCTAAAGTTAAAGCGTACCAACACATATTTCGAGAAATAGATAGGTGAGATAAACTCGGCTCGAAATATCAAATGTGTATAATCAAAGTCTATATAGTAAAACGACTTTTGTCTCAAGATAGGAGATAAATATACTTTTGAGTGATAGATAAGTTCAAGTCTCCACATACCTTTTAGTCGATGAAGTTCCACCGGTTCCTTGAGTAGTTCTTCGTCTTGTATGATGATTTCCATGGAGTTCTTGAGCTCAACTACACTTTTTATCCTAGTTCGAGACCTTTAGCTATGGTAGGCTAGAAATCAAGACTTATAGTTTTGATCACTAACATTGACAAACATGCTTGAAATAGCAACGCATGCGAGTTCGACTGAGCAATGCTCTAACAAGGATAGAGCCAAGAACTCGGGCAAATCTTTACTCATTTAAACTATTATATGTCGTCGCTGGCTTAGGCAGATCTATGCGCATTAATTTAAACTTATATTTTGGCTACTAATTCCTATGCTACGGTAGGGTTTTGCGGGCAAAAGCAATGACATTTTTGTGACAGGCTTACCTTACATTGCTAGAATGTGTAGAATAAGTTTACAATGAAAAAGTATAAACCAGTATTTTGTTCAATTATCTACGGTAATTAGTTTAATTTCTATAAAATAGCTTCCGTAACACGCTGGAGAACTATAAACTTTTGTTTTTGGGATGCTTGGCCGAGTTTGATAGAGCTATTTAGTTTTATCCTTGCCAGAAGGCAGTAAGGTCAACTAATTTTCTCTGTATGACTTTTTCAATAAATTTGCGGATGCATAAGAGGGGTAATGTTCGCTTTTGCAATTTGTGTAAGTTATTAGATCTTTGGCAAAGGGGACTTGCTTTGTATACCTAAATAGGTAGTACTCTTGGATCTGTAATATTGTTTTCACTTTTTTAGGTAATCTCTATCTGGATAGATGCAGAAAACATGGTGAGAGATTGTTTGAACGTCTCCTGTTTTTATTGGTTTGAAGAAGGGGCATATCTTACAGTTTCACCTAGATATTGCACAAAATCTTAATGACTCATAGTGGGTCGATATGGTGTTTCCTTTGTGAATCTCGATTATATAGAGAGATGAAGCAAGACAAGATGCTAGAGGTAAGTCAGTGCAACTATATATTTTCCTAACATGCTAAGTATATCTTGCAATGATCCAGTTGTAGTTTAGCAGAGCAACAACCCATGTCTGTGCAAGGACAAGATGGACGTGGTGTTGGTAGAAAATCACTCAATTTGACTTAGATACCTGCTAAATTAGGATGAGTACCAGTATGGATGCTTCTACATGATCTGTACACAGTTGGGCAAAAGGAGAAGGTTAACGGGTTGAGTTTCTTTATCTTATAACCTGCTAAAGCATGATAAGTACCGCTCCTGTTTGCTCCTACATGATCCGTGCACAGTTCGGGAAAAGGAAACTGGCAAATGGATTGAGTTTCTTTATCTTAAAGATGGAGTTGCGTTGTTATGCTAGAAAATTCGTGACACTTAGTAGGGTAAGCAAAACTGTTATAGCCTTCTTTATTCTGCCTGGCATTTTTAGGGGCGACCCCAAAAGAATTAGGGGCGACTTTTTTATTCCCAACCCATAGCCAAGGTTAAGGGATGTCCAAAAGATAGAAGAATACGTTAATGCCCTTCCGTAATCGGAAGTTATTTTGTGTCCGATTGTTAATATTAAGTCGGCAGTTAAGTAACACAAAGATACTACCGATTTATATAAATTTGTGCTAAATGTGTATTTGGGGCTACTATTAATCGGAAGTTAACGATAAATTCATATACTACCGATTATAGGCTCAATCAAAATAAAAAAAAGGATTTTTGTTAAATCTCGTTTCGGGGCTACTTTGTATTCGGTAGTTATATAAACTATTTTGACTACCGAATATGGTTGAATATTTTCAAAGAGAGCCACTTTACAATCGGAAGTCAGGATTTTACCTCATCTACTACCGATTATAGGCTCAACCAAAATTCAAAAAATAGATGATTTTGGCAAAATCACATTTTGGGGCAACTCTATATTCGGTAATTATATGTGTAGGATCAGAATATCGCAACACCAAGACCCTTGCGAAATCCATAAATGACACATTGCGAAGATATCGCAGATGGGTAATATAAATGACGCAACGGATGACGACAGCCTGAACACGAGAAAGATATAAAGACCTAGCGAGATTTAGGAGTGTTGCGAGATTTAACATTTGAATACTTGCGAGCGTGTCGCAAGTCAGATCCGAAAATAAATGACAGCTTAGCTGTCATCCACTATGAAATGTCCTATATAAAGAGCCGAACAAGATTAAGAGAGGGGAGATCTTTTTCGAGTGTTGGGCAAGTCATTAAGAGAGAGAAAGTTTAGATCGGTTTTTAATTCTTTAGCTTATTTCCTTTTCATCTTGTAATATTTGTGAGTTTAATCAATAAAGACTATAATTGTTCATCTTAAAATGATTTGATTGTGTGAATTCTTGTGAGGGGTGTAGTGTGGGATTTCCTGTTACTACATATGGCGCCAAAAACAGGGACTGATTGAAGATTGATATTGTGATTTAAAGAATTTGGAGTAATAGGGAAGGAATTTCATATAATTTTCAACAATTCACTAAGATTGAAAAATGGCTAGAAGAAGACATGCATCAAAACAACCAACAACTGTTAGAAGGAGTAGGAGACTTGCTGGAGAAGGGATAGACGAGATGGGGGAATCTTCAAGAATGAATACAAGGAACAATGGAGAAAATCGAGTTCAACCGCCAGTTCAACGTAAAATAGAACTGTGGATTATGACAGAGTGAGTGTACATACTTGGCGATCAGATTTTGTACATGAAATGGGAGAAGAGAAGCAATTAGGAGGCAATGGACAAGAGGAGAGAGACTGTGACGCCCCAACCTCCTAAACCTTCTTAGATAATAGGATTACAATCTAATTGAAGCATCAAAACTAGATTACCGATTTTAAGAATCATAATTATAGAAAGTGCTAAATAACAAAACCCAAACTCTCTGATATTATATAAATCAAAGTCTTTCAAATTCTATGAAAATATAATTGTGTTGTTTACAGAATAGGAAAGGACATATATAGAAAAAGATGCACATCAACACTAGATCCAATAAAACTCCAAGCTACGAAACCGATATCTTCGAGCGTTGCATTCCTTCAGATTGATGAAAAATTGATGTGGGAACAAGTGAGCACATCATCCCAAGGGGTGCCCAATGGAAACAAATAACTCTCAAGTAATCACTAACATACTTCACATCTCTAAAGATAAAACAGTAATTTAAAAGAGACAATGGTGAAAGGAAATATTCAGCAATTCACATATCAAGAAGCAAAAGTTATTCAAACAAACATAATATGCACATGTGTGATTTCCCTTAAATAAAATAGTATATATAATATTCTGACGGATGGAGTACCGCCCTACTAATACTATTGCCGACGGATGGCATACCGCCTACTATCATAATAATCAGAAATGTAATACTATTGCTGACGGATGGCTTACCGCCCTACTATTGATAGGGTGTAGAATACATCCTATTTACCATCTATTGTTTATGCTTTCTTTGCTATTTTTCTTGTGAATTTTGTATTTTACGCTTGTTTTGAGTTTTGTAGCTACTTTGGAGTCACACGGAGGAAAAAGAAGAAATCACCCAATTTGAGCCAAAAGGGCAAAAAAGGTCAGGCGATTGATATATGGCCAGTTGAGGTTAAGGGCATCTCTATTTTGGAGGATTATTAAGACAGACTAGGCTGTGGTTAAGGGGCGCTATCCAGCTAGCCCCTCGAAGTGACATCCTATTATGGGCACCCAAGCCGGGGTGGTCCCTGTCCTTGGGGTGTACCATCCTACCCTATACTTATACCCTAAATCCATCGAGAAGATTATCTTCTCCTCTTTCTCTGGCTTCGCCAGAAGTCATGGCTGGTCTTGTTACTATTAAGCGAGATCGAGAAATGATGGCGATAGACGCTCATCGGAGAGATGGTGGATGTTCGGGGTTCGATTCATCGAGTGAAAGAGGAGGAAGATGCAACGGTTGCTGCGATACGTGTTCTTTGTTTTACACACGAGAAGAATAAGCAGAGGGTTTGATCTGTGAAGATGGGTTGGTGGTGGAATCGATCGATTCAAGAGGTACAATTCGACGAGAGGAAGAAGAAAATGGGTGTGGTTTGATGTCACGTCTGTGACAGAGAAGAAGTAGAGAGGATGAATTGGAAGAAATCAGAGATGGTGTTGATGCCTCAGAGATGAAGAACAGGTGTTGCTATCGATGGTTCAGATGAATAGAATGAAGCGAGGAGTTCGTAAATGGAATTGTTGGTCGTTGTAATTGATGAAACAGATGATGTTGCTTGATTAAACGAAGTGAGATTGGTGATAATCTGTGACTAATAACAAGTAGAAAAGAACATAACTTGATTCATTGTTTTGCAACGAAGAAGGATTCCTTGGTCTTGTCTCTCTTATTGCTTTCAACTTTATCTTTTAATTGCTTTGTTTATTTTCTTTTGCTTTTTACACCCCCTTTCGTGACAATTTTTACAACTAGAATCTCTTGCTCCTCGTGGGAACGAACTTGACTTCCATTATATTATTTTTAATTGAGTGGAAATATTGATTAATTTGATTGCACCTCGACACGCATCAAATTTTGGCGCCGCTGCCGGGGAGCAACGAGCGGTTTTAGTTGTTTTCTTTTTACTTTTTGCTTTATTCTTGCTTTGTTGGATTCTATTCCGTATCTAACTTGGTTTTTGAATCTTATTTCAGGTGTCGGTTTTCCATGTATGGTGGACAAGAGCAAGCATATTACAACAATCAATACGGTTTTCAACCTCAACATTATGACAACTTCCAACCATCCTTAGGATACAATCAAAACCAATCTTTTGGCTATGATCAAATTCCTACGAACATTATGGATATTCTCATACATATCAACAACCTTATGACTGGTATGTAAGTGGACAATCATAAGGATGGGAGGATAGTTTTGTTTATGATCGAAATTCTCTAGTTTTGCGAGATAAGATGTCGCCATGATTGGGGATCTTGAACAAAAGTTGCAAGAATCACATCGAGAAATTCAAAGGAATTCGGAGAAATTATACGAACAAATTAACCAACCTTTAGAGACTTTTGAAGACGCTAGTGTAGCTTACTCGAGCCTTGATCTTAATAATTATCAATCACCTATTCAAAAGGAAGAGCTTGAGGAAGATGCATTTATTGCTTGGAAAAAATTTCTTAGGGAAAGATATGAGTCCGCGGAAGTGTATGAACGTTGCAACAATGAGGAAGTTATTTCAACTCCGGATCATAATAAAGATCCTTCACCTATTCAAAAGGAGTAGTTTGGATATCACTTACCTATTGTTGTAAACGAAGTAACACCCTCACAAGAAGATCTTACAATTTATACCGAGGAAGATTATGAGAGAAGAATGGCCCGATTCCGATGATGAGAATGTTGAAGAGATGATGCTCGTTAATGAAACCAGATTGATTGATTTTGTGGAAGACCCAATTGAACTTTCCAATGATTTTAATGATGCCAAGACTTTGGTTAAGGTAGAAAACGACGAAGAATGGTTGCAAGGTTTAATAGAGGACCCACGATATACAAGAGGTAAGTAATTCACTCAGATTTTTAAGGATGAAGAGGATTCTATAAATGAAGAAATTGTGCAAGGTTTGTCTAACCCTTTGCATATTGATTCTTCTCCTTTACCTCTTATTGGTTTGAATGTATGTGCTTCGAAAGTATTTTTGGATGATTTTGTTTCTAAATATCCACCATTGGAAACACTTGATGCTAATACTATGCAGGTTTGCCAAGAAGAATACATGGAAGTTCCCAAATTCTATGTTCTTTATACACTCCGAGTGTGGACGAGAATAAGTGTGGGGGAAACTTCTATCGAGCGATAATTTCACTAATGTTTTCTTGTGCTAATATTTGTATGGAGTTATTGTTTTCAAAACTGGTATTATGGGTGGATCCTCAAATTTTCAGATTGTTAGTATATGGGGAATGAATCATGCAAGAGCTAAGTCGGGCCGTCGACTTTAAAACAAGCGCTTAATGGGAGGAAACCCATAGGTTTTGTATTTCTTATCTTTTTGCTTTTTGTTATTTCTTTTTCTTGTTCCTTATCATGTTAAAATTTCCCACCTTGACTTTACTAGGAGGATTCAATTACATTGAGGACAATGTAAGGTTTAAGTGTGGGGGAGTGGTTAAGCATGTTTTTAAAACAAAAATTACAAAAAAATTAAAAAATTTTGAAAAAAAAAAAAAAAAGTTTTACATAAAAACTCTAACTTTTAAAGATTTTAGAGTCACTAGCATACTTCTAGGTATGTTTACATAGAGATTTTGACTGACATAATTGAACTTGGAAATGTTAGAGAACTACATTCGGATCTCTTGCTTGTTTGAGTGTTAAATAATGGATTTAATCATGCCGGTGATGCGAATTTGGTGCAGGGGGAAATGCGTTATTAGAGTTCTTTGATCAATCATTAGTGGAGACTACCCGTATTCATATCATGTGAGGCACCGACCAGAAATTTTCCATCTACTAAAGAGCTTATTTTGAGTGTGTGTCACCAGACGTTAATTAGGGTAGAATGGTGAGCTACCCAACCTCCCACCAATAGAAGCACTACTCTTTGATCTCTTGAGTGCTAATTTTGTCAATCATAAGGGTGACGTCTATGGATGAAAGCCTCCTTCTTGTAGTTCGATTTTCAGTTAGCACCATTCTCTCTCTCGACAATAACGGATCCATAGAAACACCATCATCATCAACAAGGAGCGACATCAAAATCTACAAGGAAAGTTGGAAAAGTTTAAGGTTTACAAGCAGCGAACGAGAAAAGAGCAAATTTCAAACTTAAGTAAAGCAACATACAAATGAGCAGATTTTACATATATGTTGAGGACTTACAATACAATGAGGTAATTTTATATTCAAGTATGAAGACTTATTCACAAGAATGAAGAAAATTAAAAGGTGAGAATTTTTGAAGTTTATGATTTCAAGACGATACAAGTTGTGAAGAATCAAGCGGTAAAATACTTCTCCCACGGCCATGGTTGTATTTAATTTCTCTTGTTTTGTTTCAAAAAAAAAAAATTGAAAAAAAAAAAAATTGAAAAAAAGAAAAAAAAAGGAAAAAAAAAAAAAAAAAAAAGAGAGAAAAACAAGAGAAATATTTGTTATTATTTTTATTTAATGAGCCGTGGGAAGGAAAATTTATAAGGAAGTTTCAAGCGACAAGGATTTAAGGTAAAAGGTTACAAATTGTCAAGGATTTGTGAAATTCGAGAGTTTATCATCAATAGTTGAAACCAAGACGAAGACCAAGAAGATAAAGACGAGGAGCGGAAGACGTTTCTATTGGATGTGAGAGTGGTGTTATCATAATTGGCGATCGGATGTGAAGGTGAGTAAGTAATCTCATCCTCAATAATAAATGGTTGATTTCCTTTCGTAGAGATCGTGGAGAAAAATGGTTTTTCAAAATATTAAAAGATGTGGGTTTTTAAAATATCTCGGAAGTTGTCCTTCCCACCATTCAACGTGTTGCGGTGAATTCTCTCTTCATTCCTACCCGCACACATGTGAGAACCATAAAAAGCCGTCTTTTTGAGTGCAATTATCATAAAATCCTTTTTGGTGAGGCGGTAAGTCGAGGCGAAATGCTTATTGATCGTTTCTCAAACACGCGTTCTCTCATTATGGTGTGGTTATTTCTCACTCAACATTTAAGAATGAGAATATGTTCTTTAGTATTTCTAACTTCTTATTACTAGCATGCGTAAACTCTATGTCCTCATAACTCTTTGGATGCTTGGGACGCTTGAACGCTTTGAAGTTGTGAGTTTTTAGTTTGATTTGCTTGAGGACTAGAAAAGTCTAAGTGTGGGGGAATTTGATAGGGTGTAGAATACATCCTATTTACTATTTATTGTTTATGCTTTCTTTGCTATTTTTCTTGTGAATTTTGTATTTCGCTTGTTTTGAGTTTTGTAGCTACTTTGGAGTCACACGGAGGAAAGAAGAAGAAATCACCCAATTTGAGCCAAAAGGGCAAAAAGGTCATTTTACGGGCGATTGATATATGGAGCCCGATTGAGGTTAAGGGGCATCTCTATTTTTGAGGATTATTAAAGACAGACTAGGCGTGGTTAAGGGGCTGCCATCTGGCTAGCCATATCAGTGACATCCTATTATGGGCACCAACCGGGGTGGTCCTGTCCTTGGGGTGTACCATCCTACCCTATACTTATACCCTAAATCCATCGATAAGATTATATTCTCCTCTTCTCACTTTGAAGCTACAAAGCAGTCATGGCTCTTTGTTCTACAAGCGAGATCGAGAAATGACGGCGATGACGACGCTACCTGCGTGAGAGATGGTGGATGTTCTGGGTTCGATTCATCGAGAAGGAGGAGGAAGATGCAACGGTTGCTACTGATCTGTGTTGCTGTTTTACACACGAGAAGAATAAGCAGAGGGTTTGATCTGTGAAGATGGGTTGGTGGTGGAATCGATCGATTCAAGAGGTACAATTCGACGAGAGGAAGAAAATGGGTGTGGTTTGATGTCACGTACGCGACGAGAGAAGAAGTAGAGAGGATGAATTGGAAGAAATCAGAGATGGTGTTGATGCCTCAGAGATGAAGAACAGGTGTTGCTATCGATGGTTCAGATGAATAGAATGAAGCAGAGTTCGTAAATGGAATTGTTGGTCGTTGTAATTGATGAAACAGATGATGTTGCTTCGATTAAACAGAAGTGAGATTGGTGATAACTGTGACTAATAACAAGTAGAAAAGAACATAACTTGATTCATTGTTTTGCAAACGAAGAAGGATTCCTTGGTCTTGTCTCTCTTATTTTTCAACTTTATCTTTAATTGCTTTGTTTATTTTCTTTGCTTTTTACACCCCCCTTTCGTGACAATTTTTACAACTAGAATCTCTTGCTCCTCGTGGGAACGAACTTGACTTCCATTATATTATTTTTAATTGAGTGGAAATATTGATTAATTTGATTGCACCTACGACACGCATCAACTATCATAATAAGCAGAAATGTAATACTATTGCCGACGGATGGCGCATCGCCCTACTATCAACATGAGCAAGAAATATAATACTATTGCCGACGGATGGCATACCGCCCTACTTGACTTAGCTAAGAGCGGTGGGAAACACAGACACTCCTCGAAAGGGAAATCTCACAATGCATATCATGAGACAAACACATCGTAGCAAACATCGTACATGAAGATATAAATACATTGCATACAAAAGTAACACAGAATAATGCATCAAATTGCACGCATTCATGCACACATATAGTAAAGTCTCATCAAGCTCACAGATAAAGAAGAACTTAATGATTACAAGAAGTTTACAGAGTTCCCACCTCTTTTGATGACAAGCCTCGCATACCTTGAGATCCAAAATCCACTGGTTCATTCTTTAGATCGTTCGTTGTTAATAACTACTAACTTTTCCTGTTGGGTTTGATTTCACCAGATCAACCAAAACTACCACCATCAATTAACTTTCGATCTTTCCCTACTCCCTTGATCACAAAACACTTCATCTCTCCTTACAAATTAAGAGCAGGTTCGAGAACGAGAGAAAAGAAGATGAAGAAGAAGAGAGAAACATAAGAAGAGAGAAGATAAAATGAAACTTGTCTCTTCGATTTTTAATGTTGATAAGGCTAATCAAACTGTTAAAGGCACCCGTGAAACAAATAAGGGTAGCTGAGCGATCTATAAGAGAAATGGAAATTTTACCCTTCATACATATACGCTTGAAATCTTCTTCATATGGTATCCGAAAGACACGTTCGAGTAGCCCATTCCGCGTAACTTTTCAAGATCTATCTAGAGATACTAGTTTCGTATCTAGATCGTTGTTAGATTAATTCCTATAATTAACGTTTGGGTTAAACTAATCGGTGAGTCATTAGCGAGTTAATTGCCTCTTGATCATCGCTAGACCAAGTCAAATAGCGTTGACGAACTTGATGGTCCTTACATTCTCCCTCCTTATATCATTTTCGTCCTCGAAAATCAAACAATACTTGTGGTCTTCAAACTCCCCAACTTAGAGAAATACTATCCCTCGACTAAATGTAAGTACCGCTCATACTTACAGACATCGCTAAAAAACTAACTCATTTTCGGATGAGTTCAAGAAAAGAAAAGAAACATAAGCCTATATGGTTTTCTACAACTAGAATCTATAATTTGTAGCTTTAGGTTGAAAAGAATAATTTCTATCTTAATACACTATTAGTTCTAATTACAAGAGAAGATACTCTATCGTAAAGTTTTTATACGAATTTGTAATCTATCAATCCGAATTATCAAACTCAAATTATCTTTCGATTTAAACACTAATATACAAATAAGTCCAAGTTCTCCGCACTCATTTTCTATCTCAATAAATTGATGGCTCTATACAAATACAAAGGTACTCAACGAGTTTCTAAGTAATTCGGGGATCTATCCAATATACCAACCTTGTTATTTCCTAGTGTTGATGTCTATGTATTCATAATTTTAAACTAATTATTCTCTAATCTCTATCAACCTTCTAAATCATAATGCAATTGGTTTAACCTACAGTCTTAACTTCATAAAAAGTACATACAACAAGAAAACAAATCAATCAACCAATAATCTTTTAGTTCTTGATAGCTTTTAGTGTTTAAGATTTATCTCACAACCTATCCCAGCCTTAAGCTAGTCTAGTTCACTAACTCAGTAATAGCTATTATCTATGATTGCCCATGTAAGATCTAATAGTGGGCTCACGATACCAACTTGTGACACCCCAACCTCCTAAACCTTCTTAGATAATAGGATTATAATCTAATTGAAGCATGAAAACTAGATTACCGATTTTAAGAATCATAATTATAGAAAGTGCTAAATAACAAAACCCAAACTCTACGATATTATATAAATGAAAGTCTTTCAAATTTATGAAAAATATAATTGTGTTGTTTACGAGAATAGGAAAGGACACATATAGAAAAAGATGCACATCAACACTAGATCCAATAAAACTCCAAGCTACGAAACCGATATCTTCGACGTTGCATTCCTTCGTTATTTGAAAAACGATGTGGGAACAAGTGAGCACATCATCCCAAAGGTGCCCAATGGAAACAAATAACTCTCAAGTAATCACTAACATACTTCACAGCTCTAAAGATAAAACGAATAATTTAAAAGAGACAATGGTGAAAGGAAATATTCTGCAATTCACACATCAAGAAGCAAAAGTTAGTCAAACAAACATAATATGCACATGTGTGATTTCCCTTAAATAAAATAGTATATATAATATTCTGACGGATGGCGTACCGCCCTACTAATACTATTGCCGACGGATGGCATAATGGTATGGTTTTAATTGTTGTTGTAAAGTGGTAAGAAAGATGTCGTTCACTCAGACTTGTGAAGATTCAATTTTAGGTTCAAACTCAATAGAAAACTTACAAAGTTGTTATCAAGATTATAAAAAGCACCGAAACTCAGGATTCCACCATTGACCAATTAAGTGATTCAATCTAATCAATACTCATGCAATTCTTTGCGTTTGAAGTGATTTTTAATTTATTGCCTCAAGTAGATTTTCGAAGTAACAATTGTAAACACTAAGCATGAAACATCAAAAGTCTTAAACTAAGCATGCTCCATCAAAACGAATCACAATCATTAATAAAAATCCGTTTCCAATATTAGTTCCATGCAAATAATCATAAAAGAAATTGCAAAAATTAATTAAAATAGAAATATACCACTTTTCATGGAACAATGGCTTCCTCCGTTGCCTCGGCTAAGGGGTTTAGCTCCTCAGTATTATTCACGTGCTCAAAATAGGTTTTCATAGTTCAAAGGTGTGAAAAACAAGAGAAAACTACTAAAGCAACGACTTTTGTAATGAGATATAATTATTCTGACAGAATTACGATTCTGGAGAGGGAACCCTAAGCTCAACTGCATTGCGAATTCAATTAATTGTTGGAATAATTGTTCTGTAAGCTATTACAAATTCGATTAAATTTGAAACTAAAGGCCACGGATTCCTCACGACTTTCCTTAAAATCTTTGTGTGTTCTTTTCTTCCTCGTGCATGTGAATTGTGAAATCGTCTGCAACTCCTAAACTTCTCCGCAACTACCCCTAAGGTCTCCACCCCCTTCTACAACTCGAGTACACCCTTTATATAGACCATAGTCCACTTAATCTCCCAAAATCTTCCAATATTTGTTTTCTCTTCTTCACGGCCAAGTCACGAGAATAACTCTCTTCTAGCTTCTTTACGCGTCTTCTAACTTTCCTAAACTCGTCAAACTTGATAAATATGAGTCATAACAAAGTATACTCTCATCAACAGCATCCGAATATCTCTCTCACTCTTTGTTTAAGGAAATCAACGTGGAAAACTTCCCTTTTTTATTTTCTCACGTCTATAGTATGCATGGTAACTTTTTTTTACGAATGCGAGGCGTCTATACTTACTGTTCTCATCAAAGCAGGCCTTTACCAATTCACGTCGCGATATAAATCCAGTAGTAACTCTTCTCAAAATTGATCCAACATTCCAGTGAATATATATCTCCTGTTTTTGCTCCAAACCAATAATACAAACCCAATCCAATTGAATCAAGAGATATACCAATCTTGTTAAGTCCAAACAGGGTGATTGCAACAAATTCCGCCGATTGAATCACTTCACAAATCCACCAAAACTCGAACCCTAATCACGCTCTATTTTCCCGCCAAATTCGAGTTTCAAGCCAGTGAAAGATGAAGGGTGTCCCCTAACCATAATAGGGTGCCTTTAGCAGACGCCTTTGGGGATGCCCTGGGGGTGCAAATAACAAGTGGGTGTCCCTTAGTAATTGAGGTGCCCCTTATCCAAATGAGGAGTCCGAATAGTAATTTTTCTCCACGAGCGCAAATACCACTTTTAGGGCCAATTTTCCCATAAGAAAGCTTATTTCTCCAAAAACACTTACAAAGACATAAAACCATAATAAATACAAAATCGAGCACTAACAATATATACAATTGAGATTATATCGGATACAAAAAATGTGTCTATCAAATACTACCCCAAACTTATTGTTGCTGGTCCTCAGCAAATCAAATTTAGAAAATAAAATCCTAACTCACTTATCGCAGGCATTGTCGATTCCATTTAGCGTATGCAACAAGCCTTTAAACCCATAGGTGGCCCTAGTGGCCGGGTTATAGTCTCGGGAGGGTTTACCGGTGTACCCACAAAACCTTTACACTCCAGGACCCTAGCTATCTATACGGAGACCTTGGAAGGCACTAAAAATCTCCTTGTTGGCATACTTATTGACT
>JAJJWW010009877.1:0-158784 GCA_023531295.1 Papaver armeniacum
TAACTGTGAAATCACTTATGGTGTTGCATCATAATTTTATGGGTGCTTGCTCACACCTTCCAGTGATGCTTCAGGCTGCCCCTTCATTTAAAAATTAGTCAAGGAGAAGAGCTAGATGTTATGTCTGATGAGAGAGGACGGCATAGGAAAGAAATCACTTGAGAAGGTGTAGTGATGGAGCACATGGGGCAAGGTAGCATCTTCACAACTACATCAATTTGTTGAAACACTTTCGCGAATCATGTGGATGTTTCCTACACTTCCTGGTATGATTCTACAACCTCCATTGTTAATTCCAATAGATTCCTGAAAGGATCAAAAGTTATTTACATATCGAAGATCGTCGGTGCATAGATATTTGTCTTGTTTTGGAGAATCACAGTCACAGGAAACCACAGAAGTAGCTTTCCATGGACTTGTATAAGACAATTTGAGAGATAATATAAATTGAGTGGTTTTAAAAATTAGAGCCTTGGTCTATCTACCATTCCCGAGTAAAAGTATGAAACTTCAAATGGTTTATACTTGTACTATTAAGTTTAAATTTATGGATTTTGACCTTGAGTTTATACTTACCGCGGTGAGAAGTAGACTCATGGTGGGGGTTGGAATCAACTTGTGTGCACTAGCTAGACTACTGTTAAACTTACACTTGTATACTTGCTAGATTTCCTCTTTCTTACTATTGGATTAACCTGGTGGGAGAGCTTATGGAATTTGATTTGTTATGTGGACCAATTGCATTGATTGCTGTCGAGAATCTACGATGGAAAGATAAAGAGAGTGCCAAGTTATGAAGCTTCATCTTACCTAGTTGCAGATTAACTACGTTAAGTATTGTTGCCTTTCCTAACTTCATATTCTATCTCGCCGAGAATCTATATGAATGACTAGGAGTGAACTCCTTCTAGCCTTATTTAAAGTATTTTTACGTCATTAGTAAGATAAGTTAATAGAAGCGGAAGAAGAGCTCCCTTATAAAAGAACTTATCTTAGAGTGTTATGTTGTAATGTAAGTGATTGTCTTCGAAATAAGCTGTCTAAGATGATCATAACCTGATCCAAGGTATTACTTGCTTAAACATGGTAAGCAGGTTAAGCGTAAAGCATGTTAAAGCAAGTACTAGCATGTTTTCTTTACTGTACATATGCATCTTGATGTTTCTAGATGTAGAACATGTGCTCTTGAGAGGATAAAGAAAGTTGTATGTATCATCATAAGTTGTAAATGACAAAGCATGCTACGGTTGCGATGCGTTGAAAGGCTGAATGAAAGCCGTGGTCTTTAGAAGGCGTCTAATGTAAATGGTTGTCTGTTTTGCACCATCGCTCATAAGCTGGCAATTTTCTCTCTAGGGTCCTTTGTTTTCTTTTAGTATAGTTTCTTACTCATATGTAGGAAATAATTTAACTCTTGGCTTTTGAATTTGCTCATTATATTCAAACCTAACATTGTATCATTCTTTTTAAAAGAAACCCACTGAAAAATTCAACTTCACATGGGAGCCTAGGTTTTGCTCTATACTAAAAATGGTTTGTTCATCTGTTAAATCGACTTATAGAGTGATTAATGATGCTAGTAATGATGTGGTATCTTGTCTTTGAGCAATTAAAATTTCCTTGGATAAGTTTACTGAAAGCAAATTTGCCACCAAAGATCCTACATTTCCTATGGAAGTGTGTGCATAACTGTTTGCCTGTGAATGAAAGATTATCTAAGCATGCTCATAACATTGATGCTATATGTCCTTTATGTAAGTCTGTGCTAAATCGGTGATCATTTATTCTCACAATCTGCCCTATGTCTCAGGAAATATGGATAATGATGAAAGTAATTTTTCGTGGTTGATTGGAGATAAAGACCTGAGAAACTGGATATCCAGTTGGTTCTCTGGTAATGTTAACATGAATCAGTTAATCATCTATGCAGGGTTTACGTTATGGAACATCTGGAAAGCTAGATGTTCAAAGGTTTTTGAAAACAATGATCTGCAGGTTAACATAATAGTGAGACAGATTCAAAAGGAGCAAGCTGAATGGAATGAACACTTAATCAAACAAGCAGTCCCGAACAATAGTCTGACTGCTACTAGAACTGAAATCAGATGGGAAATCCCAAGAGCTGGATATTTTAAAGTCAACTTTGATGCATCTTTTTGAAAAGCTGATAAATCTATGGGTATAGGACTAATTATAATTGATGATGCGAGGAATGTCACAGGAGCATGGAGCAAGTATGGAGTAGGCTGCGGACGAGGAGAAGGCTTAAGCGTTTATGCAGGCTTTCATAAAGTGTGCAAGACTCGCCAATATTCGAGCATTCATGGTTAGAGGGTGATTCTCTTAATGTAGTCAATGCAATAAAAGGTGCAGTAGGTACTGTGGGATGGACTAATAATGCCATCATTTCAGATTGTTTAGATTTGCTTAAACTTTTTTCAAGTTGGGAGTGCACTCATGTGCCAAGGAATACCAATTCTGTAAGTGCACACTACCTAGCCAAAGATGGAAGGATAACCGGAATTAATAATGTCAGGAATCGAACTCTGCTGTATGGCTCGTGGATATTGTCAATGAGAAACTTTGTACTCAAATTTCAAGTTAAAAGTAATATAATTCTTCTTTCTTATTAAAAAGAAAAAAGTACCCACCGAATGATTTATTTTGTCGATACTTCCTGCACAGGTTTTAGGGCCCATAATAAGTTGTAGATATTTTCCGCACAACAAATTATTCTTGTTGCGGATAATAGCTGCACACTAGAAGAACACCGTGGATATTGTAGTGATCTCTATTTATAGATGGTTCATGATTGTTGATTTTCAAATGTTTGTTTCTGATGAATTAGGATCAATAGATAATTGTTTCGAAGATTTATACTCGAGTAGGAGAGTTCTCGAGTAAGATTTTTGTCATGGATATTTCAGCACTGAGTTTTAGGGACCATAATAAGTTGTAGATATTTCCGCACAACATATTATTCTTGTTGCGGATAACAAATTTCACAGACACCGTAAGAACACCGTGATAATAGTCACACAAATGGAACATATTATTAATGCCATTGACTTATCTTGATAAGCCTTGGACAAGCAAGACGACTAATAGTTTGCTTCTTGCTTCTTCTAATATAACGCATATGTATAAATTTCTTCCAGACGCTGACTTTTAAAACATAGTTAACACCGATAAAGTTCATTGCCTTATAGGCTTTGCTTACATAACCGTAGAGTTTTACTTTGGCAAGTGTACTTGCTTAAAGCGCATGATAAACAAAGCTGTTCAAAATAAAAACATACATTCTAAACAAGAGAAATCGAGACCATCCGTAAAAGTTCGGACCATGCTGGCAGGGGCTTGGGTCAAGGTCATGGTAATGGGTCGATCGACCACCGCGCTAACAACATTGGGTACCCGCAATCCAACTTCTCCACTAACACTACTACTGCAAGCCCAATCCAACCTCCCATCGCTGCGTTTCGAATGAAATCCACTAAATGGGTTATAGGGAAATCTCTAGCCTTCAAAAGTAGCAGGTTATTCCAACTCATGTATGCTCTGTTGTCATGAGAGTATAATGGGCCTTCTTTGGTTTTCACCCTAGCCCAATGCCTTGATGAAGTTCCCGCATAGAAAAATCGCCTTATCCTTTTGATTTGTAACATAGCCTCCGATAACCATCTATAGTTTACGCTTGCGCTAGCTCTCATAAATGCCTTTAGCAATGCTGGGTTGTACCTCCCGATGATATTCCCCGAATTGTTAAAAATGACAACGAATATGCCTCAATATTATATGTACTACATCAAGAAGATAACTAGAGTCAGTCTCCACACATAGCTCAAGGGTTAAACTTAAAGGAGATGAGTTTCTAACAAATGTAACATGACTATAAAGTGTTGTTGTTAGATACCTTTAATATGGTGCACGTTGTTTCACATGGCATGCTTCAGAAACACTTTCCGCATCGGGCGATTCGAAGCCCGCGATCCGTCCCGAACACACAACTAGATCCTTTTCACCAATACCGTGACCAAGCGATGAACAACTTTTGCATGAATCATAAACAGATCACCGTCATAGAATCAACGATGGCAAAACGAATAGGCACATTTTTCCATCGCATCATACCCAATCACGAAAACAGAGTTCCTTCCGCTGCTCCCCCACTTAGATGCATACCACACAAAGAAATGCGGTCTACCCCAAGACTTGAATCCTTGTAAAGATACGCCCAAAAAAATAATACAAAAACCACCATTTGTATTCTGGGTTCAATTGCTTATGCCTCGGGTGTTGTTCTACAAGCATGTTAATGCTGATCGACTGTGTGGCCGGTATGGACTGCTGTGAGAACCTCTAACCACTTCACCCCCGCTACAACCGCTGAGACCGCTGTCGCTGATGGTGATACCTAGTCCTCTCTTCATGTCTTCTGCTACGCTATTGCTTATCACCCTAGTAATGAAACAAACAAGAGTCACCATGTCAGCTTGTTGCCAAGACTTCAGAGTTCTCAGTATACAAAAAGAAATTGATATGTGATGATCCTAGAGAGTATTCTAGGGCCGTGTGCTAGTCTTTTGTAATGAGTGACTAACAAAGTACAACTCTAGACCAAACTGTAGAGTCCATTGTAGCCTATAAATAAAGTATTTCTATCATCATTGTAACTCCGCGCAAGAAAAATTAATAACAATGATTTTATAGTTTAAGAGAGTCTTGCTTCACCAACACTACTAGAGAGACAGGAGCTCCCGCGAGAAACACTAAACCATCTCATACATGTCCGTAAATTGTTCTATCAAAATGAGTGTTCATCGATCACCAAAAATTCAACATGTGAATATCAAAATATTAAAATTCACAGCTTACACAAAGAGATGAGAGAAGTACCTCAGTATGTACAAACATGCTAGTTTGTTATTGATATGTACAACCATATCGTATGTTTGCTTAAATTTCTCTTAAAATCCGAACAACCAAAATCAAATAAAGGCACAATCTCGTAACCAAAATTCAATCTAACACTAAGAAATTGCCTATTAAACCCAAGAAATCAAAATCAAAATTTCTATCCAATAACATTATCATCAAAGATCAAATTGAACTCAAAAAGAAAACATCAAAGATGACAAACATATAAAATACCCTAACAACCAAAATCAAACAAAGGCATAATTTCGTAATCAAAATTTTAATCTAACACTAAGAAACCGCCTATTAAACCTCTTTCAAAACCTATTTCATGAAATCAAAATCAAAATTTATCCAGCTTTTAACATTATCATCAAAGATGAAATTGAACCCAAAAAGAAAACATCAAAGATGCATAAACATATAAACATCAAAACCCTAGCCTAATTTTCAATCTATATCCGTACGTGAAGTCAAAATGGGAAAAGATTAGAAATCCAATTTCTAGGTTTACATCAAGACTTTAGGAAGACGGATTTTTTCATACCTCGAGATCACAGATCGCTGGAACTTATAATGAAATAAACTTATAGATGAGTTTAGACTTCGATTTCCTTGCCTTTGGCTCTCTTGTTCAAATCAGAAAAACTCGGTATCTCTAATAAGACACTGTATGATGATGATGAACATGACCTTAAAAGGAAATAACAAGAACCGTAAGAAGAACATGAATAGGAACAGGAAGTTATTAAGACATGGGTGTGGGTGTCCGTGGGAAGAAGAAAATGAGCTCTTGGAGAGCAGTAGTTGAAGAAATAGAAGTGAAGAGTAAGACGAAATAAAAAATTTGAGTAAAACATCCAAGATATCGAGGCCGATTAATGATAAGTATTTCACTAATGATTTGTATATATAATGTTTTGATAATCACGCTTATAAACGATAATGAGATCCAACATGCGTTGTCCGGACTCCACAAAAGTCGATGTCGAGACCCGCACGTACTGCTTAAAAATTACAGTCAATTAGCTAAAACACAATGAGAGAAATTCATATGAACTTTATGTCTTGCCGCCGCTGCCCAAGAGAGGATTGAAGACTTGGCTTCAAAGATGAGATCATAGACTGTTTTGAACAGATGATTAAAATCAAATCTTTTTGTCATTCCTTTCTTTCTAAATTGAATTAATAATTGTCGCTAATCAAATCCCCATGTGTATTTTCCGTAAATCAAAAGTGATGTCCATCCAAGTTTCTCATTAAAACCTCATAAGACTGTGCAAAACGAAATTCCATCATGATAGTGTTAAGTTACACCACAACTTGTATGAAATCTACAATGAAGGAAAAGGTGGTCCCAGGATCGCCCATTAATGTACCCACAAGGCACAACTATTCTCAAGATGTTCAAAAGCCCTCACAAAGACGGACAAATTTCGAAAAGTAGGTTATGCGCTTCACTTTCAAAACCGGCAGTAAACCCATGCTGCCGTTTGATTTTTCTCCTCGGTCAGATGGAAAGGTGAGAAGCTCAACCCATCAACATACCTTTCTTCTTATTTTAATATTTGCTTTGATTTATATCTTTCCTACTCGCTTTAGCTTTGAACTGTCATTTCTAGATTCCAACCCTAACCGGTTTTTTTATTTTCTTTTGATTTGTGTTTCTTAGCCAGATTATAGTACTATGATTTCAATCATGATAGGTTCCCATCAACCAGGCTTACAATCAATCTTCAAGGAGAAGATTGCTACAAAGAAGAACATCAAAGATTTTGCAACATCAGAGCAATATTTCTATCAAAGACACCAACAACAATGTTTACTCAAACACACCAACATACAAATCACTTCATGTACACCGACCCGAAGAATACTAACCGATTTCACCCCAAGATAAAGCGATTACGCTTATTCTTTGTTACTTCAGGTTACCACTTTTAAGGAAAAACCTCGAAAATGGTTGGATCTTTGGATCCTAACACCTTTACCGATTGAGGGGGATATTATGATTCGATGTGTTCTTTTTCATCCAAACAAGGAAACTTTGGAATCTTAAAAGGTCAAGTTAGAATCCCTTGTTTAAATTGGGTCTCAGAATCGCTCATTTGTTCAGTTGTTTGTTCGGGAGTTTGTAAAGATGTTGAAAACTATGTAATGATTCAGTCCTCAGAATCCACCCGATCCCGATTCAAAGCATTTAATATAAGTAATTAAGGTTTTTCTTGGGGTGGGGGTGGGGGAGGGATCCAAAGTGTTCATTTTTGCCGCACGTGCATGTGAGAAACAGATCTTTCTAGTGTATAGCCTGATGCCATTTAAGCTAAATGGGAAGTAGATTCTCCATGGTATGCAAATTCAACATTGAATGTATAAACTCTCGATAGAAAAACACCGAGGGAAGTAAACTCCACCTCATCAGATCCTGGAAAATCATCACTAATAGGGGGAATGTCCTCGATGATCAGAATGAGGACTACAAACTCTTGTACTTTTTGTGTGTTAGGACCTTTCCCGAAGACAAACTTCAAATTACCTTCGATGGAAATCATCACAATGCTAGCTTGTGTCTAGATAATCAAACAGACAGACAAATATTTGATAGGGGTTGCTTCACATCAAAGAATCATATTCCTAAGGAAATGTCGGGCCTCAGAACGAATGAATAAAATTGAATACCGTTTAATGAAATCTCGCAAAGATCCACTATTGTTCGACTCAAGCAGGATACCCCGATGATGGACCATTTTTCCTAGAATCCAGCTGAAAATTCTCTTCCGCTCATGTTGTTGATACATGAAAAAATTAACTCCTTAATGGGCCAGGGTACTCCTAAAAGGAGAAAATCCTAATATGAGATATGGGGACTCGGGATTAGGCCTGCCCGATGAGGAAATACCCATGAGGGAAGAAGGACAAGAGAAGGAATTAACGAAGAAGAAAGAGGTTATCCTAAGGAATGGCATTATGAGTATTAAGAGAGATTATAGACACATGTGTCATGATATAATAAAAAGAGGCTTTTGGGAAAGCCTATATAAGAAAGGACATTACAAGAAATGCCAACTCTCCTACTATTCTCGTGATAAGGAGGTCATTTCACATGGCTAGATTTTGAACCTAAAATCAAATTCACCCTCAACACGTGTCATCAATAATTCGATACCAAAGCCTTGCTCTTTCTACGCCAACACCATTTAATGCTAAGTTCATAAGTTTTAGGTTGCATACACCAAGGCCCTCTTTCTTTAATCGCAGAACTATGTCCCAGTTGATTAAATGGGAAATTTTGCTCATTCCTTTGTATTCCTACAAAAAGTTCTGCATCTTCTTTTCAAGATATTTGATAACTAAGATTGGGGCTTAAAAAACAGAGATAATAAGTCGTAAGAGAAGATAAAATACACTTTAAGAGAGCTAGCTTTACGTCCCTTCGATAATGAAGTACCTTCCAAATTGACAGCCTTGCATCAAACATTCTCTATAATTGGGTCTCAAACTACAAATGGAGTTAAATTTGCATCAAACAGCATTCCTAAATACATAAAATGTAGGCAATCCACTGAACAACCTAACTAATTCTTTCATTCTTTTAATCTAAATCATTCTTTATCGAGCAGAAAAATAAAGTATCCGGTAAAACAACTTTTTATACCACTATTGTTCTTAATTTAGTTTTTATAATTTCTCGATGATACCAAGTAATCTAGCAGACAAGACATTTCCGAATATTCACAGGGGTTAGCTTTTTTTTTCTTAACCAAAAGGCTGAACTATTTCTGGGCATAAGCCTCGGCTATCCTACGTTGTTCTATCAAATTTAATTTTAACTCCATAAAATGCAACCGCATGTATACACGTGTAAAGTTCAGTCAAAGTCTTTCACCAGTCTCATGCACGAGTCCACTACCTTTTAAGTTCTCAATCCTCCCACTTCCCCACTTTCTCTGCCCCCACGACACATTCTCAAAGTTCCATAAAACCCTAACCAGTTTTCTCTTCCCCATTCCAAACTCCTCTCTAGAATCCAGAGATCAGGGATTCATACTCTAAACACCTCCATTCTTGCAGGTACTATCTCTCACTAGCCTCTTCCAATGCGCTTATCTTTTTGTTTTGTTTTGCTTTGATTTTTCTCTTATATGATTTTCTTTTTATTTTATTGATTGTAAATTGTAATCAAAGAAAAACAACTTAATAAATCATGGGTTCTTTTTATTTCTCTCAGTGTATTCTAAGATTAGCTCAATTTGTTGTTTGATTGTCAACAATTAGTAGTATAATACTGTTTACAATTGTGGACATGCTCTTTGAGGGCTAAAAACATAGCGACATTTCATTTGGTATTTTTCATGATTGAGGTGTGTGAACAAGTGAACTAGGAACTGAAGAACCATGTGTTAGTTTTCTTTTATGATCTTCATTTTGATTGAAATCAAAGAAACATAACTTATTAAATCATGGGTTCTTTTTGTTTCTCCTGTTTTCTCAATGTATTGCAACATTCGCTCAATTTGTTTGTTTGTTTGTTTTGATTTTCAGCAATTAGTAGTGAGATTGACAAGGATGAATTATGTATTGTTCTTGGTTCTTATGTATTGTAAGATTAGCTCAGTATGTTAGCTTCTTTGATCACTCCCAATGAGTAATAATACAGTTTACATTTGTGTACTTGTTCTTTGAATGTTGGTAGATTGTGATATTTTATTTGATATTTTTAGGTGCTTGAAAAATGGATGAAAAAATTGGTCTGGTGCTTCATAATCACAATGATGTTTATATTTTAAGTTATGACTCATCCTCATCTACATGTACTGATGTTCGCCATGAAACACCCTGTTAATCTACCATATACCATGATGGAATTGAGTTTTTTGGTTGCTGTAATGGTTTGGTTCTCTTGAGGCATGTTGATGAGTTTTACTCTCATGTTCTTATCCCTTTGGAATCCAACAACTAACGAGGGTAAGAAAGTACCATTTCCAAAATTTGAAGAAACAGAACAATGTTTGACTATGTAGAGTATGGAATTGCTTATAATTCTCGGGCGAAAGATTTTAGAGTGGTAGCTATTGGGAATTTTGAAGGTGAATTTGAGGTTATGTGTATTCATTAAAAAGAACAAATGGAAAGCAGCTGAGGAACTCCATCTTGATAATCTTGATCACAGGAAGATACCTGATATGGCTCGGGATGCCTGTTAACGGAGCCTTCATTGATAGCAGATATGGAATCTATGGACTTTACCATCTGAAGATTCAGTTATTCTTTCTTTTGATATCGAGAGTGAGCAGTTTGACCATCTGAAACTGCCTGACCTGTTCAATGAAAAATGCTGAAACAAGCTTGTGTGTTTTAGGAGAATCTTTGCTTGCTTGGTTTTGATCCTAAGGTTGGTGCGGATGTGGGAGATGAAGCAGGATGGAGCTGTAAAATCATGGACCTGCTATTCGCCATTGACCTGCAAAAACATTTCGGTGGGTTGGCTAAGAATTTGATGCCGTTGGGCAGTGTTTGAATGGATGGAAATATTCTGTTGATTAGACATGGATACTGGTTTTCAAATTGTTTTGTACGACCCCGAAACATGATACGACTACAATTGTTAAGGTCCATGACGGTTTAAAGAATGGCTGTTTACATATTTCTGTCTTTTTGGGGAAAAAGCGAGGTTTCACTCAATACTCAAACTTACTCCTCGAAAAGAACGCTTTGCAAACTCAAACAAACGACGACGTCAATGATGATTACCATTATTGCTTCCAGCGACTATGATGGCGATGTCCATGGTGCTAGTGATGGTGATGAAGAAGATTCCAACGTATTAAGAAGAAAAGCAAGAAAATGTAAGTCTTATATATTTGCAATTTGTTTTTATGTCCTAGACTCCTAGGGAATAGTCGGTAGATGACTATAGTACTATCAACTGGAGTGTAATTCCTGTTAGAATCTGTTGGTGGATTTATTTTTTAATTCTTAGTAATTTCTCTTAATTTGGTACTTCGGAAGAGTTTAATTTTGTAGATTATTGTTGGAATCTGAACTTGGTGATGTTTTATGTTATGTTATGTGCTTGTGTCTGTGTAACTCATACAAACTCTTGACAACTATGTGCATGAACATCATTATCGCAGATCTCAAAGTTGATGCATTTTCGTTGAACTATGTCTCTAATATTTTTTGGTTGGTTAAATTTGCCGTGAAATATGTTGTGGTCGGTATTGTCGCGAAAGTTCAAGTGCACCTATTGCGTAGCAGCTGTTGCTGTTAAAAATAGTTACCCTTGTGATTCTTTTGCAGGTTCCTGCTTGGATTTTTGACCGTGTTTCATTAGCTTTCCATCTATGTCCTCCTAAAACACCATATCAGTTTCTGTACTACTTGTATGTGGTCTTGGTTCATGTTGCCTATTCATATTATTGGAAAATGCACAGTTGATTCTTCTTCTGGTTTACTCATTCAATTTACTTCATGCTCGATGCTTTAAATTACTGGCTTTGTGCTGATGCAGTAGATTAATTAGCAGAAATTCATTTTCATGCTCTTGAGTCTTGTCCTCAGATATGTCCAACGGTAATTTATTTCTTTGTTTAGCGACTTATATATACATTGCACTCGTTTAGCGACTCTTTTTCCTTGTTTTTGACAAAAAGCTGAGAGGAAGCTTAGCTTTTTTATGGTTTCTGCGTTTTTCTGATGCAGCCGATATGCCTTCCATTTTGAAGTTCTTGTCCTCAAATGTGACCCTAGAGAATTCCAATTTTTTTTTTTTTTTTTTTTTTTGAGATTAGCATGCCTATATTGCGTGGATGTAAAATATGTTGAAATTGGAGCGACTGCTAGCTTTCCAACTAGTGGTCCAATAAATCTAAAGCTTAAGAGAATTTTTTGATACTCTTTCTGATGTAATTTTTCGACTTCTAAAAGTAGAGAGAAAAAAAACCGTGTAAGAACAAAATTTGAATATACTTCTATATGCAAAACGACAGTTTTCTAGGAATCATCTCTTTTCTACTTCTAATTTATGATGTTGATTTTTATGGCATCTTTAAATTTTAATCTTCTGGAATGATGTGTTTCAAATGGGGAATCATGGACAATTGAATTAGTTTGAACCGGACTATGAAATTTTGACCACTATTATCGTTTTCCGGTTGAACTGGCGCATAACACAACATAGTCTGTGACTGCATTGCCTTCCCTGTAAATGTGGGAGTATTTGAACAATCGAGTACAAATATCTCAAACAATTAGAGCAAATCAGCAACGATGGACTCATAACCAAAGAAAGATGTTGTTGAAAAAACAAAAATTTGGTTTAATTCAGGTGTATTTAACGCAACAGTGAGTGAGACTAAAATTTGGTCGGGCGCAACTTGAGTTACGCCCAAAGGCGCAACCCAAATCTCGCCCCATTTTTTTTTTTTTTTTTTTTTTTTATTGTTTATTAAGGCAACTCAAAGTCGCGCCTAAATGCTTTTTTTTTTTTTTTTTTTTATTGATGGTATATTTCAAAGTTGCGCCAATTTTTTTTTTTTTTATTATTGTTGGGCGCAACTCAAAGTTGCGCCCCATTAGCATGATCCAAAGTGCCATTTTTTTTTTTTTTTTATTGTTGGGCGCGAACTTTCAGTTACGCCTAATCCAACAAACATGATCCCCAGCACACTATAACTAAACCAAAGACCAAATTTGGTTTGGTTTTTAGCTTAATCCCAGATTTACTCGATACTCCACTCGATAGTGTCTCTGTTTTCGACCAAATTTTTAGTTTTGGTCGACGACTGTGGATGCTCTTAGCATCCTACCATCGGTGATTTAGAGCAAATATTTGCATTAATCTTAATCCAACCAGTTAGAGGTGGGAACCAACTTACCTCAATAATTATATCGCCAACACCTACCTAATACCTATACACGGTTATCAATTTATCGAATTCCCAAACAATTTGAGTGAAATGACAACACAAGGCAAGAGATATACATTTGTCGTGTTTTTGAATCAAATACCGAGAACAAGGTACCAGATGTACACATTTGTCGTGTTTTTGAACACCGGCATAGCATTTACTTTCACCCCCTCTCGAGGTTACGTTAGGTGGCACTTCATTTCCAAAGCCAATGTAGAGAAGAAAACAAAATCGACAGGCTTTTATGCGTATTGTCAAATCAAAATTTTTGGAACACTTGAATATTAAACGTCTCCACTAATATAAATTTGCTCTCATCTCTTGGTAACTCCATCACGCTTGAAAGAAAGGTGTAATTATGCCAAGGAGAGACCAAGCTACTAATTTCTAGCAACTAATGTCTTTCATTTCCGAGTCACCCTAAAATCCCTCCAAACTCTGTCTGTCGTTTCGTTTCTTTTACCCCTAATGAAAAACCGGAAAACCATCCAAGTCCCAGTAATCATCATCAGCGCTCTTTAGTTTCATTTCTCTGAATCAACCAAAAGTTTCTCCTTTTTACCACAAACCTCTTGTTTAAACTCTACTCTACTAGAGACATCAAAGCCTCTGCAACTAGTCCCATTTTCCTTATAGCTGCTACTCTCTCATTTGCCGTGATCAGCTCTCAGGTGTTGACGGAATAAGAAGAAAAGAGTTTTTGCTTTTTTCCATATAACCCTTCTTGTATATATATATTTCTCTGCTAAAAATGCTTTGGTTTTATGTTTTCTTCTTTCTATCATTCCTTTTTTTTTTTTTAATTGTAAACTTGTATGGTTGCATTGTGGATCAGGTAGAAAAGAATAGATATGGGTTATACATGGAATAATGGGTTCTTATGGGATCCCTGTGGAGGAGGAAAGAACCTTCTATTCTTTCAATAGCATGACGGTATTTCCTCTCATACAAAGTAAGTAGTAATCTCTTTATTTTTTTATCACTCCATTTCAGTTTTGTTTCATTCAAATCATTGGATTTTATGAAATTGAGCTTGTGTTTGAACATTGCCTTCTAGTATATGTTTGATGACTTAAAGATTACATGTTTTCAATTATAGAGCTTTAGTTTCGTTAAATCGGGTGTTTTTGATTTTTATGGAAGTGATTAGTTTCATGTCAATCTCATAAGTCATAACTGACGAGTTTATGTGTTTTGAGTAGTGGGTTTTTACGCTTTAGTGCATTTGCTAAAATTATGGGTTATATGGGATTTAGAACCAAATTCTAAACGACCGGTATGATTGAACCACACGGAAATCGCTAGACACAACAAAGCCCATAAAATGGGACCCCTTTTATCGTCCACGGAGCCCATCGGGACCACACCAAAAATTTGTGAGACAAAAATTGAGATACGGCTTTGGTGTGGTCTGGTTACACAATTTGTTTAGTATTTGAGCGGTTAACCAGACCACACAATTTGGTGTGGTCTGGTTACCCTTTTAAAACAACAAATGTTATCTCAATCCCAAGACTTAGTATTTGAGCGGTTTTGATTGCAGACATGGGTTTTTTTAGCCTGGCTTGATCGGGTACAAAATCGGGTCATTTTGAAGTAAAACCAAGCCACCCCTTAACGTTGTTTTTCTATATAGCTTATATGCCCTTGGTTAATTAATACTAAAATTCTGATTATGTTAATTAATTGAGTTTAGATTAAAATTTTCAAATTATGAATTTAGTAGATTAACTTTTTGATCCGTCTTATGAGTTCGATTTCGATCCAAAATTTTTGGTTTTGAAAATGCATAAGGCCTCAAAAGGTCGTGGTTTGATCATTCAGGAATCATTCTATTAATTGTTTGTTGTTTAATTGAATATAGAAGGATCGGCTGAAGACCATTGTGAGGTCATGTTGTGTTGCACGAAAGACAAAGAGGAGAACCCAGGCAAAGCAAGCACATTGACTATGCTTGCAATGTTGACAATGAGGATGCCCGGTATTGTTGACAACTTCACCAAGTAAAGGCGGAAGAAAAAGCTATGAAGGAAGCACAAGCCAAAATAAAGGCTGTTAAAAAGAGGACTCATAATGCTCGTGGTGGGGAAGGTAGCAACAGTGGTCCTGGTGGTGAAGGTAGCAGCAGTGGTCGTGGTGGTGAAGGTAGTGTTCCAAAACGGGGCCGTGGCCAATGAATGATTTCCTAGTTTATTTCTTTATGTTGTGGTGGACAAATGTTTAAGTTAATGGTGTGCACAAATGTTTTTTTACGGTTTATGGGACATGTTTTCGTATTTTGGACAAAAAGTGTTGGATTTCTAGTTATTAAATGAATGGTTTGTTTAGCTATATAAACAATACATTTGTCAAGATGCTTTTTTTTTAAGCTACCCCATTTAGCTGTCCTGTGGTCGGCAAGGTTGTGAAATGTTGGATCACCCCCACAACAAAAAATTGTGTAGTTACTGTGTGGCCAGCAATGTAATACGATTCCTACTAAGCCATTTTTGTGGGAAGGGTACGAAAATAGAGACCCCGCGCCATATCTCAAAAAAACACCATTCTTCCGATGCCTAAAATCATGTAAGGTCGGAGGGAAACAAAATTAAAAATGTCTATGTATTTTGGCCGGCATGCTAATGAAACCATACATTTCCGTCCGTTTACGACTCACGGCATTGTAGCAAATTTACTTGACTCACGGCGTGGTTCAAAATTCAAATTTTTGCAAGTACAATTGCATTGATTCACTTGTACTTGGACACTATAACGGCCAAATTTGGGTACCATCCTATAAATACACTACTTATCTCCACAAAACAACACAAAACTATTTGCACATACTCTCCAAAGCTCATATCATCACACACTCCATCTAACTCACCCAATAGCTCTACACACAAGAAATGGCTTCATTTGATTCTAATTAAGATTTGACAATCACTAAATCTTGGTATGAGACCCAAGGCGTCCTCCGTAAGGGTGGATTCCACAACCTTTGGGTTAGGGTTCACAAACACTTGCAGCCAAGAGTGTGGGAATCCTAACTCAAAAAGTGCACGATAGGCACATAGTCATTGAAAATGCGGTACTTGCTTATTTAGCTATCCAAAACCAATTCTCAACGCTCCCACTTTAACTTGTCCATTGAACAATTTGTAAGTTTTTTTGTGGTTTATTTTACGTGATCAATGTTGTTTGATCTTCCTACTAAACACCACTAACAAAGTAAGTTTGTGTTATATTTTTGTAGCATGAAGTCGCAAAGCGCTTACTTGGAGGAAAAGGGGAAGCATTCGCATTCGATGCAAGCTATCAATTCATGGAATCCAAAATCTAGGAGTATGCCTCTGAGATGATGAAGGGTGTATCGTCCTCGGACGAAGATCGATTGCTTTAGAAGTTTTTGTATAGGTTTTGTGGGTAGACTCTCTATGTAAACCCTCATGAGACTATAACTCGTCCATTAGGGTCGCCTAGAGGTTCAAAGGCTTGATGCACATGCTAAGTGCATTCGTTTTCCGTCGACAAGGATTAGGTTTTATGTTTCAATCAATGTAGTAACCAAAATTGCATGAATAAAGTAAATTACATCTTCCATATTATGTCACCAAAGAATGTTGTATTTTTTTGCATGCCGACTTTAAGATAGCCAAAGGGTAGGAAATATTTACATGCCGACCATAAGATTGCTTGCCCAAGATAGTCGGCGTGTTCTTCATCCGAGGACCATTCCTATGGATATCCAAGTTAGGGTACTTATTCAAAGTTGACCGCCGACGGAAGAGCGATCGGCAGCCTTATTCAAAGTTGACCATTCCGGATATCCGCCGGACTTATTCAAACCACGACATTGCCGGGCTTTATGCATTTTCAAAACCAAAATTTTTGGATCGAAATCGAACTCATAAGACAGAGCAAAAAGGTTAATCTACCGAATTCATAATTTGAAAATTTTAATCTAAACTCAATTAATTAATCTAATCACAATTTTATTGTTAATTAACCAAGGGCATGTTAGCCATTTACAGAAAACAAGGTTAAAGGGTGGCTTGGTTTTACTTAAAAAATGACCCGATTTATCTTATTGGGTATACCCCAATCAAACCAGGTTTTTAGGCAGGATCATTAGAATTTAGGTTTTAGTTATGTTTTTGAATTATGTTTCGGCATAGATTGTTTATTTTATTCTGTTTTAAAAGAACCCCTGATGGTTCACATCACTATTTTCTTACACTTTGAAAAGAAGCGCTGATAATTCACATCACTTATCTAGTATTACACTTTGAGAAGAAGCAGTGACAGTTCACATCACTTCTCCTCTTTGCTACACAAGTCAGTAAATGATAGAGTCATAGAAATTGCTTAGATGGGACACAATTTACCACGGAAAAACCGAATCTCTTTTTTTTTTAATAAGAAAACAGGGGAACCCTGAAGATTACATCGTATAATGACGACTCCCATGAATTACTGGTAGGTAATTCATATACATAAAAAAGGAACTACCATTCCAGACTTGGATAAACCATCCCTAAGACTGACTATCGCCAGACTTCTAGTAGTAGTATTTTCATAAGAAGGAATTAAGTTAAGATTTTTATTCCTTTCATACATAAACAAAAGTTTAAACTATTGCCATCAATCCACCTTGTTGAGCTTTTGATTATCTTGTTTACTTCTTTTCTAGTAGCTTCAAGAACTTTCAAGTTGTCGCCCGATTTGTACCATCCGAAGGTTCAAATCCGTATCCACTTGATCGTAAGTGAAGCCACCGTGTCTTCTAACTCTTCTTGTTGTTTCTGCGACATAGATACACTTTGCTCCTGAGTAAGCACCTGTATGATCAGAACAAATTAGTGCAATTCCTGAATTATTAGTACTTGTTGTATCCCATACAACTGCCACATTTATTTTCATGGTTAGAATAGGTGGGTTTGTCATACACTCAGAGTTTGAGATAGCTATCTCTTCCTCCTTGTCTACTAGCCTCCTACTTCTAACATTATCTTTCACTAAGGAAGTAATATTAAACATAGTGTGAGCTACATTAAGTCTGACTTTTCTAAACACTAGATCACATCTAGTTTTCCAAATACTCCACATAATGGTTGCCATTGTTTCTGGCCAGTTAAAGATTCCTCTTTCTATAATATCTGTTCTTGTAAACCAATTGCTAACCCATCCAAGAAAGTGTACCTGGTTATTCAAAACAAAAACAGTATTAAACCCAATACTCATAAAAATGCTTAAAGTAAAATCACATGTCATGAAGATATGGTTAAGAGTTTCTTCCTGTTGTCCACACATTGGACACAACTTGTTTATGTCCGGGAGGATCCTTGCAATTCTCTCATTGAGAGGCAGGATAGATTGAACACACTTCCACAAGAATGTCTTAATCCTTGGGATAGTGTTGAGATTCCACACCTTTCTCCATAGCTCTCTATCATGTTGTTGCACCTGATTACCACTTGTGATAATCTGACTGTATAGAGACTTAGTTGTAAATTTGCCATTGGCCTCTAGCTTCCAAACCAGCGTATCCTCCTCCCCCTCATTGATTCTTACTCTATTAACTATTTCCGCCACTTCCTTTTGAAAACAAATGCTCAACACACTAGAATTCCATTTCCACTTTCCATCAACACACTCCATTAGCTCGGCAACAAAGGTGAAACATTGACTTTGTTGGCTAAATGGTTGCAGATTACCCACTATCTCAGTACACCACACATCCTCCCATATTCTCGATTTTCTTTCCACTTCCCACCTTCCAACCGCAGCTTGTTTCTAATTCAGGCATTTCTCTATTAATGTTCTTCCAACCCCATGAAGCAGTTGTTGGACACACCTTTTATAGCTTGAGAATGCTTGGGTGAGGATAGTACTTGTGCTCCATAACTTTAGCCCACAAAGCATCTCTTTCCTTCACAAGCCTCCATGTGATCTTTGCTAGCATTGCACTGTTAAACTTCCGCATTAAGGAATCCCATCCTCCCATGTCCTTTGGAGTGCAAAGCTTACCCCAACCTTTAAGGTAGACACCTTTTGAAATTGTGATATCTTTTCCCCAAAAAATCTCTTTGTATCTTGTCGATTTTATTTGTCACCTCCACTGAATCCTAAACAATTCATCCGGTACATATGAATTGTTGTAGTAGAAGTATGAATAAGAATTGACTTGGCAAAGACAAGACATATTCTCGGAATTCCATCCCCAAGTTTATCGGGTCCACTCTATCAAAGACACTTTGAAAAGAAATTAGTTTTGAAGTGTGTGTGAAAAGTGGTGAGCCCAAGTACTTATCATTCAATGCTATTCTCCTAACTCCTGGTAGTATGTGACTAACACTATCTATAGTACTTTGGTGCGAGTTAGTGCTAAAAAATACCAGACTTCTCGAAATTAATCAACTCGACCAAGAAAAGATTACTAAAATCGGTGAAAATTTTCAAAATGTTCGACCTTCCGGTCTTGAGGCGGAAGAAAAACCAAAAGGTCGTCGGCAAAAAGAAGATGGGATATTGGCAGCATTGGTCGCCACCCTTATTCCATGGATAAGGCCAGCTTGTTCCGCATTGGATATTGCCTCGAAAGAACTTCCATACACGTATGAAAAGGTAAGGAGATAACGGATCTCCTTGCCTCGAGACCTCTAGTGGGAACAAACCGATTCCAGGGGACACCATTTATCAAAGATTGAAGCGGAGACGGTGCCAATACATTGGTCCACCGGCTTACACCACTCATCACTAAAACCTAACTTCTCATGACATCTAGCAAAAATTTCCACTCGACTCTATCGAAAGCCTTCGACATATCGATTTTGATTCCCATAAGAAATTCATTTCCCTTTGGGATCTCATTGTATGAATGATTTCATGCGCAATCAATACATTATCAGAAATTTGCCTGCCTGGCACAAAAGCAGACTGATATGGAGATATCAGTCTGGGTAAGAGACGCTTCAACCTATTAGCAAGAGTTTTAGAAATAATTTTGTAGACAATATTACTCAAACTTATGGGTCGGGTAGTCACTAGTCGACCGTGGAAATCCTATCTTAGGAATGAGAGATATAAACGTGGCATTTATTTCTCTCAAAATGTGCCAGGACTTAAAGAAACTACTCACCATTTTAAAACATCATCCTTTACCACTTCCCAATTTTTTTGAAAGAATCTAGAGTGAAACCATCCCAGTCCGGGGACGAGTCCGGCTTCATAGAAAATACTACCCTGCTTTCAGCTTCTTCCAAGCTAGGGATGAGTGAGCATTTCATTATCTTCTCGGTTTAATTACCCGATTTACCATGTTCAAGTAATCATCACAAAGGGGCAAGGTTTCGAGGTAGACGCCACTTTACTAAAATGCCGAGTGATTATGCCCTGCAATTATCTTTTCCTTCAATCCAGCTTGCCTTGATTGTCTTTTATTGCTTCAATCCTATTTCTTCTCCATCTTTTTGAGTTTTTTTGTGGAAGTATTGTGTGTTTCTATCCCCCAACTTAACTTCTTGTTCCCCACTCTTGTCCTTCCGAATATCTCCTCCTCCACTTGTACCAATGAGCCAGAGTTTCCTCTCTTGTCTTATTACTGGGATCTACATTTTGTTATGGAAGTGTTTGAAATGGCCTTATCAAGATTGATTTTGGCCGTATTGATGTTGGTTCTGATATCTCCGAAAGAATATTTGTTCCATAGCCTAATGTTGTTTTTGGTTGTAATGAGCTTCGAATGATTCTCAGAGGCATTACTTCCTGTAACATGATTGTTCCGTGTAGTAGCTATGATGTCTAAGCATGACTGCTCGTTTAGCCGGATGCCCAAGACTTTGAATGGTTTTTGTGTCTTGTAGATGATTGGAGACTGGTATTGAGCATGATTGGTGAGTGATCCGACCCTACGTAAAACCAGGATGTTTTATAGTAGCATTCTTGTTTTGATCACAAAAATAGCACTAGCAAGACCCCCTGTCCAATCTTGCTTCAATCGGCCGTTGTCATCCCTTCTATTTGACCATGTATACTTGTATCCCACAAACCCATGTCTTCAAGATTAGCCATGGCTAACAGAAATTTAATTTTATCACTTCGGACTTGTGAAGTAACTGCACTCTTTTCTCATTGACGGTTAAAGTGAGATTTAGGTCCCCCATCACAATCCATTCCCAAAGAAAAGAGTTAGACAAAGTAGCTATGTACTTCCAAAATGCGTACTTTTTGTGGCCAATTTGAAGGAGCATACACACAAGATAAGACGCATTCCTTATTACTAGCATAGTCGAAGACATGGCAGTTAATCAAATTATCACAAAAGATAGACCAATATGAATGTTGATTCCTATTTTCCAAGCTACTCGCTAGACCACCCGACATACCCATTAGGATCCACAAGGAAAAGGACTTGTAGTTAAGACCCAAAATGACTCTACCACATATGCCTTTTTGTTCTTAGTTTCACTAAGGAAAATGATGTCCTGATCGTGGCGTTTACTATATCTTTTAGATGCGACTGGTAGTTTCATTACCCAATCCCCGACATTTCAACTAATCACTCTTAGATTTCCAACATAATGCATGTAATGGTTATTGAACAAATGGAATTTGAAGCATACAATAAGGTCATGAGTAGAATTACGACAAGCATTTAAATGAATAGTGTAATGCGATATGTGAGTAATGATGTATAATGAAGGCGGGAGTATTTGTGGTGAGACCAAGATGGTACCCGAATGCCTTGGCTAGTGGGAATATTCTCGGTGTGTCTTGTGGACTCTTCTCCCCATCGATTGCTTTGTCCACCATAGTACTCTAGGACCTGGATAATGTTGCCACCCATCGGAGAAATTGTAACATCTACATAGGAATTGAGATCAAAAGACTCTTCTCGTTTGAATGGCTTTTCTATTTGGCTTAGTTAGTCAATCATGTGCCACCACCAATGCTAAAGATGGCCCCTTCATGAGTCAAAAGTCAAGTTACTCCATTCCATGTTGGCATTGTTCCGTTGTTGCATCTTTTTAGAGTTTACTACATTCTCGTGGTTCATTCGATTCATCTTCCTCTTTGCTAGAGAGAGATTTTTCCTTTGGTCCTTCTCAATAGGTCCCCGGGCTTAGTCAATGAGATTTCTTTTGAGATGTCTTGCTTACTTTTCTTGGAACATACTTCCTCTTCCCTTCAAAGTGCTTAGTAATGCTGAGTGGTACACTTTCGGTAAGTGTTTGTTGGGAAAAAAGTGGTGGATAAGATGATTGGTTTAGTGGGTCAGTGAAATTTTGTCAGAAAATTGCTCGTTCTTTACCCCGTCGATCCGTATCCCTTTTTGGGGCATACGAAAATCGATTAAAAATCTTGTTTTGCTTTCTTCATTCTTGTTAACATCTTGCACATTTTTCGTGTTTGCTCATTTGTGAAATTTACTTGATCCTTTCTTCAAAAACCAGATGTGCATTATCATTCTTGAAATCCCCGTACTACTTTCCAACATTAAGGTATCTTGCTTTTTGAGGAACAAATTTTGTTTTTCCTGTCCCCCTTCATCACTACTCCATTTTCATCTTGTCAGATGACTACCTCCTCCGCCACTTCCACTTCCTCCTACACCACTTTCCACCACGGAGTATTCATTCTCGGGAAGGGCAAAGTTCTTTTTTCCCCGCCTCCTTGAGTGGTTCTTTATTTTTCGTTGGCTAGTACAAGCAGACTATTACCACTCACTACTTCCTCCACCAATATTCATTTTAGAATTAACCCATTTGTTACTTCCTTCGCATGGTTGTATTGATGATCAATAATTTGACACTTATTACATAAATTAGGTAATTGGTCAAATTCAAACCTGATAAATGTTTTATCCCCGTCTTCAGTAACTGCCCTCATTTGTTTTGCAACCTTCTTTTTGAGATCAACCAGCACTTGAACCATGACATTCTTTTCCAACATGTTGTTACCAAATGGTTCATCATGCTTTTGGTACACTCCAGCTGGTCTTACCACCCTTGTTAAGCCCTCCTTTGAGATGTACCCAATTGGCACATCAACTGCTTGTAGCCAAAAATCTCATGTTGGAACGAGATACTTTCATCTTTTGGGATGCCTGAAGCTGCAATAACTTTTAGCACCACCAGATCTCCTTTTACAAACCATGGTTTAAACTCCTTCACCTTATGAAAATCTGACTCATTGTGAAATTTGAGGATGTATACATTGGTTAGGTATTTGTGCTTATATGGGGAAATTGTTGGTGTTTGAGTTAGTTTCCAGTAAGCTCTGACACAATTGATGAATTCCCATTGTAGAACACTTCTAGTTGAGCATATCCAACCCAACATTGTAAGGTTCCAATCAATATCAGTTGGTGGGAGAATAATACTTCTTTCCATGATTACCTCTTCTACTTCCAAATCTGGAATGTTTAGTTGCTCCTCCAATTGGTTTGTTAATTTTGCCATATCTTCGAGAGATTGATCATTCATAGCCAATAAGAGGAAGTAATTATAGTGAAAAACCTTTAAAATCAGAAATTTAGGTGTTTTTTGGATTTGATACTCCACTTTTTGGTAATTTTAGGTTTTGAATTTTTGGGAACTAATTTTATATAGTACCAATTTTTTGTACCGGGAATTCCTGACGGTGGGTATGGTTGATAGATCTTTGATAACTGTTGGAGGGATCTTTTTGTGATGTGAGAAGACATTGGAAGTAGGTTTCGGGGGCTCTGATAAGTGATTGGTGCTTTTTGGGAGACCAATTTTGCAGGGTTGATGGAAGGTATGGGTTAATTTGACTAAAGCACTCTCGAGATAGAGCATCCGGATGGTTAGTAGGGGTACTAATGTAGTCATGGTAATATTGAACCACGTGTTGAGTTTTGTGTCGGGTATTGTAGTTCCTCTGTAGGTGATACACATCTCCACGGGTGGGTAAAATCCTGTTTCGAGAGCATAGTAATTGGAGCTAAGCCTTTGGTTCGAAGGAGTCCGTGTGTTCTTGACATTCCGCCCATCCAAATATTCCCACCATCCAACTGGGCTTTAAAAGCACTGTAACAACAAGGTGATGAAAAAAATTAGAAAGCCCAACCCTCTTGAGGGGTTAACTCGGAATCGTAATGATCGAAAGAATGCAGGACCGGGTGATTAATTTTTGGACACATTGAAAATCATTTTGAGCAACTCGTTGGGATTTTAGAACCAGCCTTATCCAACCCGTAGTTGATCAAAGAGTTGCACCGATTTACGACCAGGATACCGAAATGAAGTAGCTGCCGCTGCCTGAAGATGTATTGATGATGTCTGAGGGGGGGGGTTATTGATAGTCCCCTCATATGGTAATGGTTTATTTGTTTTTATCATGTTTGGTGGATGGTGGATAGTGGGTCTGGGGGGGTTATTGATAGTGTTTAAGAGATTGTTGATGATGGGTTTGAAATAAGTGGATGGCGTACGTGATCATGATTTCCCGTAAACTGATGTCCTTGATTTTGTTTCCATTTCTTCCGATGAATGCGATTTGAAATTTTCCATTTTCTTCCCTTGAAGCCTCGAGAACTTGCTGGGTGCCGTGACTTGTTTTGTTCCTTTTATTTGGATTTGTGATTTCTAAATCTCTCTCCCTTTTGAGTAGTTTACCTCCTTGTTGTGGTAGTATTTTGTTTTTTTGCTTTCATGATTTAGTGTAACCATTATAGTAGGGCTACAGAGAGGACTACCACCAAGTTTCAGAAAAATCTAATAAGGAAACTGAAACTAACCGGATCCCGACAACTAACAGCCTAACTAAACAACAACGCCCTCAAGAATTAACCGATCACACAGCAGCGGAGAGCAAGAGCTTAGTGGTAACGAGAATCAAGTATGATAAATTATAAGAAAAATCACCGCTTAGATCGTAGTTTAGACTCCGGACAACTTAGATTCACAAAGAACTTAGAACTGGATGGAACTTAGACTCCGATGAACTTAGAATCCGATGAACTTAGAATCCGATGAACTTAGAATCCGATGGAACTTAGAATCCGATGAACTTAGATTGTGATCGTAGTTTAGACTCCGGTATCAAGCATCAAACACTAATAACATTTATTTACCAATACCCATTGTTATCGAGAGTGTTGAAGTCGACGAAGAACCGATCTTCGTCCATAGCACCACAACCAACACCATTATAATCCGATGAACTTAGAATCCGATGGAACTTAGACTCCGACTATGTTGTAAAAGGCGCCCCGGGCGCTCGCCTAGGCGCTCTAGGCGGGCGAGGCGCTGAAGGGGCGCCTAACAAGAAAAGCGCCCAAGGCGCCAAAATAAAACTAAATTCTGTTTTTTTTTAAATCTCGGGCGCTCGCCTTGGGCTCCTTAGGCGCTCTAGGCGCTAGGCGCTGGGCTTGGCGCCTCGCCTCGCCCAGCGCCTTTTACAACATAGGACTCCGATGAACTTAGAATCCGATGAACTTAGAATCCGATGGAACTTAGAATCCGATGAACTTAGAATCCGATGAACTTAGAATCCGATGGAACTTAGAATCCGATGAACTTAGATTGTGATCGTAGTTTAGACTCCGGTATCAAGTATCAAACACTAATAACATTTATTTACCAATACCCATTGTTATCGAGAGTGTTGAAGTCGACGAAGAACCAGATCTTCGTCCATAGCACCACAACCAACACCATTATAATCCGATGAACTTAGAATCCGATGGAAAAACCGAATCTCACTGGTTACTATTTATAATTATCGAATATGTACATTCAAGACGAAAAAGGTAGGAAATGAACAAATGATCTACGATCATGCGGTACGACACTCTGCACCGGGTATTTTCAAATCCCCTAGTAGTTTAATATCTTAATTCCAGTTCTATTCTCTTTTTTATTCTCACAAAATAAAATATATTCTCAACCGATAAAAATAACCTGGCATTTTTAGGGGCGACCCCAAAAGAATTAGGTGCGATTTTTTTAATCCCAACCCATATACATCGTTAAGGGATGTCCAAAAACGCGGAGAATACGTTAATTCCCTTACATAATCGGAAGCTATTTAGTGCCCGATTATTATAAAGAAATCGGAAGCTTAGTAACGATATTATATTACCGATTAATATCGATTTTGTGCCAAGTGCGTATTTTGCTTCTATAACAATTGGAAGGCACAATAAGGTCACTAGACTACCGATTATAGTAGCTCCTAAATTCCGAAAATTGGTGATTTCGGCAAGGAAGAAATTTGGGGCAACTTTATAATCGGAAGTTATATTAACTACTGATTATTCTAGTTCCCAAATTCGAAAAAATGATATTTCTGCAAAAACAAAATTTGGGACAACCGTATAATCGGTAGGTTATAAGTAACCCCCTCTACCGATTTTGGGATACTCAACAATCGGTAGCTAATGAGGTGGTATTACCTACCGATTAATAACTGTTTGACATATAAAACGAATGTCAACCTAAATTCATTTCTTTTCAATTTCAACTCCTCTTCTCCTCCTCTGATTGCAGAGAGGAAAGAACACAAAGAACACGAAGATGATGAAGTACCTGATGTAGGCGATACTGATAGTCAAACTCTCAGGCAACTTGAAATGGCGTCGATTAGGTAAGATTCTACCATTAATTTGGTTTATATTGCTTCAATTCGACGAATCCATGTTTGTTTTTTTCTTAGGGTTTTCGGTTATTACCCAGATTCGGTAGGTTAGTTATTGTTTTAAACTTCCGATTGTGGTCGAATTCTTCATTTCACAAGAACATTTGTCATATTCGGATGGTAAATATTTAGGTTGCCTACCGATTATAGAACGTTTTTCATTACTAAGGCCTAAATCGATCAGAATCGGAAGTTAATTGTGCTTTTTCCTTCCGAATATACTAGGGAAGAACAAGTATTAGAGACGCAATAATCGGGTGATATATTTTGTAATTTCCTTTTGATTGTTTAGGCTGAACCACTTGAGTAATTTCTGGACACAAAGTGATGCATATTCGGTAGAAATTAGTTTTGTGAGGCTTCCGATTGTGATGCATTTAGAAGGGTGGATTTTGTATGACTTTCGATTATTGGTATTCGAAGGGTTATGTTGAAATTTAGCTTCCGATTATTGTGTGTAGATAAACATATTCGAACATCAAAAATTTTCTTTTGTTTCCAATTATACGTATTCGGTAGCTTTAGGTGAACCGATATTTATGATTGAGTGTAATCAGAGGCATTTGGTTTACTCAACCAACCGAATATGTATATTCGGGAGCGTTGGTTTTACATTAACTTCCGATGATATGGTTTACTAACCTGTTGTACTTTCTTTTGTTGTTTAGGGATAGGCGAGGTAAAAAATTCGAAGATGCAATTCTATCACCTAGTGCAAGGAAGGAAAGGCGCTTTAAGTCGAGGGACTAGTGCAATGAGAGCTAGGATTGCTAAAGCCGCTTCAAGTGCTCAAGATGTAACTAAACAAGCAAGCCAAGAAGCTGTTCAACCTAGTGCCCCTCAATCAGAACCGTTTCAAGAAGGTGTTCAACCAAGTGCCTCTCAATCACAACCAATCCAAGAAGGTGTTCAACCAAGTGCCTCTCAATCACAACCAATCCAAGAAGGTGTTCAACCAAGTGCTCCACCATCACAACCAGAAATTGAACTAGAAGCACCCGAAGAAGTAGGAATAGGTGTCTAAAACACCTAATTTACTATCTAGTAGTTACGCTTTCTTTGTTATTTTTCTTGTGAATTATGTACTTTACGCGTGTTTTTGAGTTATCAGGTACTCTGGAGTCGCACGGAGGAAAAGAAGAAGAAATTACTCTATTTGAGCCAAAAGGGTAAAATTGTCATTTCATGGGTGAACACTATCTAGAGCCCAGCCAAGGTTAAGGGGCAACACTATTTGAAGGAGTACTAAATACATATCAGCTGAGGATAAGGGGGAAACTTTAGACTAGCCCTTATCGAAATAACCACCTAATATAGGCACCCATATGGGGTGGCTCTTATGTTGGGTGTCTCTATTCCATATCACCATCAACCCTAAAATCGAGAGAGATGTTTCTCTCGTTCATCTCGTTCACTTGAAACAAAGAAAGAAGAACAACAGCTGCTTAGAGGAAATCAGATCGAAATGGAAGAATGGGTTCATTGATAGTGAGATTCAAAAGGAGATGGGTATTGTCTCAATGATGTTCGAATTCAAAGAGGGGATGTCAATTGGTGATGATAAAGAATCCAGGGAAGAGTTAGGGTTTCTGTGGATTTTGGTGATACTATCGATTGAAGATGATGAGGAGTTTATGTGAAGATAGTGTCTATTAACGTGTGGGTTTGAGGTAAATTTGTGTATCACGGAAGGGAATGGCTCAATTAATGGTGGTAGTGAGTGATTGAAGTTACATGTGGTTTGGTTTAATGGGTGCAGCTGTTCATTTGAACGTTCGGAAATAGTTGCTGGTGAAGATTCAGAGAATGGAGAAACTAGTGAAGATTCCGAGGCTGGTTATGAGACTGGGTTTAGGTTGAAGTAGATGTTGGTTGTGGCCATGAGTGTTACGATGCTGCAAATGGAGATAAGGGTGTGTTGCTGGGTGCAGTAATGGCGGAATTGTGGTCATGTTTGTCAAGGGTTAAGAGAAGACATGGATGCTGTTGCCAGTTGAAGGTGATATTACAGGTGGTATTTGAAGCTAAGAAGGTTTAAAAAGGTGCATAAAGTTGTAATTGCAGGTGGTGATGCTGATGGATGCGAGTTGACGGATATTGGTGGCATTGAGGCATCGTAGGTAATGGGTTCTGCCAAAGCTACAGGAGATGTTGATGACAACAACGAAAGCTTAATGTTGTTGCTTATGGTGGAGTTTCTGAATTTAGATAGAGATGTAATGTGCCAAAGCTGCAGATGAAGCCAATAGATCATATGAGAGGAATATTGAGATGTGTTGCTACAAGCACAGGCCTGGTGCAAGACAGCAAGGGTTGAGCTCATGGTGTTGCTGTTTTATTTGAGCCGAGTTACAAAAATGGTGGAATGTGGTTCGTATGATGTTACGAGGGAATGACAAATGAAGTCTGTGTGTGTGAAATGAGGAACGGATGTTAATCGAAATGGTTGTGTTAGTGAGTCAGACAAGGAAATTGGTTGTGATGATTGTGCGTAGAAGCAAGTATGAGTTGCGGTCCAACGACTCAGATGGAGATCCAAGGGGAATGAATTGAGAGCTGAATCTGTGGTGTCTCTGAGATGAAAATGTTAGATGTATGTCTAGGATACATGGAAGCTATAGGCTAGGAGCTGGTGATGAAAGAATTTACAGGGAAGTGGTGGTGCAATTCAATGCTGCTGCTAGTAGTAGAATTGGCAGACTGGAAATGGGAGGAAGCAATTGTGTGCTGAAATTGAAGCTGTCAGTGTTTGAGGCCTTTAGCTGAGAACTGGTGCACTGATGTGTTGGTGCTGCAGCGTGGATGCTGTTGAAGCTGCAGGTTGAGTCAGGTAATGGCAGGGGTGGTGCTCAATTTGGATGTATGGAGCTGAGTTGGTGAGATGCTGCAATACAATGCAGAATGGATGTCTTGAGATTACAGGGATGGAGGTGTCGGTGTGAAATTGCAAAGGTGAATTGAGCAAATGGTTGCGATGGCGAGGGCAAGGAAGAATGGATGGATGATGTATGAAAGAAGAGAGGATGAAGGTTGTGGAGTTAGGTTGCAAAGATGGTCATTGGTGGAAGCAAAGCTAGAATGAAAGGTTTGTGGTCTTTGTGTAATGAGTGATATTTGCTAATGATATTGAGAAGACTGGCATGAGATTGGAGGTGGAGGAGATGACAAGTTATGACCTGAAATGCAACCGCAGAGATGGCACAGGATGAATGAATGTTAGACTGAAAACTTGGAGCTTTGCAGGCATGAACTAAGATTTGTAGCCCAGGGCCATTATGGCTGGAGTTTAATGGTGAAGCACAATGATAGTGCAGCATGAAGATATGGCCTGTGCAATGGCCTGAGCCAAGATGACTCAGCTCGGTCAAAGCTAGTCGATGATCGATTCACACTCGACTCGATCCGACCGGGTTGACCCTGACTCATATAACTCGGTTTGACTCGGTCTGACCGAGTTGACCCGAGCTGACCTGTTGACCCGACCGAGTTGACCCGTTGACCGGTGACCGGGTGGACTTTGCCGGTCACCTGAGATATATTTTCCGGCCGATTTCCGGCCATAATCCCAGTTTTCCGACGACGATTTTTGGACATATTTTCTACATGGGTATTTCTCACACATGGGCTTGGTGGACCACTTGGAGATGGGTTTTGAGAAAACCTAATATTGGAAGGAGTATCCTTTATGGAAATAGAGAAACATATAAAAGAGAGGACTTTTTACCTAATGTGGGATATCTCTTTTCTCATATCTTTTATTATTCTTTTGCCTCTACTTTGTGTTCTAGGGTTTAGAAACATGAAAATTCTCTTTCTTCTTGTTATGAACTCCATGAATATGAGCTAGAGTTTTATTATTGGTTATGGAATAAGTTGGATTTCCAAATATGGGTTTTAATTCAATAAATTAGTTTTCTCTCATATTATCGTTTATGATTTACCATCAATATTGTTACATGATTTGAATGCTATTTAGTCGAGTCGCGAATCGATTGAGTTTGTTTTCATCTCTCTTGCTAGATTAGGATTTATTATACGCAAAAGTGATAGATTCCTGATTACAAGTAGCATAATTTTGATTATTGCTTGTAGTGATACATCCTAATAGTCATATGTGAACCATAACCTTAGTTAAATCGGATTAGTGCGCTTTCCACGTTCGATTGCTTTGATTGGCCTGATTTCATAGAACTTAATGCATCTATGGAATTAAACTTGATTAGTGCTTTTACACGTTAGGTTGTTCCTTTAGATAGAATTCATATTCGCATCTTTTAATGTGTTTGTTGATGAGATGAGGAGATTTGCGGGATATACTTGCGATCAAGGTATTCTAGGGTCTTTAATATAAGTTGATATTAAAATATCAATTCTAGTTATTGTGTTGAAAACATGTTTGTGATTGAAGACGAAATCCATGACCAATACCTTCTTATCCTTGATTTGATTTGTTTGCTTATTTCTTTATTTGCTTTTATTTAGTTTATTATATAAAAATCACAAAACTATCGGTGTTATTTATAGGGAACCGAAACAATTTTACAACCTAGACCTCTCTGTGGGATCGATCCTTTCTTGCCCTTGCTTCATTATATATTTTGAGTAATAAGAAAGTGTAATTTATATTTGTGTCGGCTGACAACAGGTCATAGGACAAGCCGATAAGAAAAATCCTCCTCGAAAGAAAGCGAAACACCTTGTACCAAATGAACTGAAGGTGAAGGATATTCCAAAAGGTGTAATCCTTGGGCTGCCGGAGGATGAAGGAGAATTGTTATTTGGATACAAAGAATCCTGGGCCAGAGAAATATATGAAACTGAGGTAATGATCGTATCCATTTTATTAACCTATTATGTTTTTCTTCGTAATACTTTTAAGGGTTATAGTTAGGTTATTCTAATTTTATTTTTTAACTGGTCATGTGTTTAATAGTATCATTCTAATGCGGTTCGTTTACTCAAAGCAACCGCCGCACCAACAAAAATGCTAGATTGGCATTTGAAGGATGAATGTGAAAGGTTCAAAACCATTATCGCAAATTCAGGGTTGGCTGATGCTGCGGATAACTCAATGTTGGAACATGACCGGGTGGCTATGTCGGTGTTTGTGGAGAGACTTTATCCTGAGACTGACACCTTCCATATGCCGTTTGGGGAGATGACCATAACCCCAGATGATGTTGTGCAGATTCTTAAACTCCCCGTCTATGGCAAGGGTGTTAGGGATGAGTTCACTAAGCAGTTGGAATGGAATAAACTTTATGATCTGACTAAGAAGTGTTTGGGTTGGGATGAAGAAACATCAACAATTGAGTTCAACAGATGCATGAAGTACAGAACTAGACAGTTCAACATGGGTACTCTGATGGATACGTTCAAGGGCACCAAGGGAAAAGAAGAGAAAGGAACTTTAACCGATGAGCAAGTCAACCACGCGGCCACCGCATATCTCCTATGTGTATTGGGATTTGTCATTTTCGCCAATGCCAGTGGCAATCGGGTCGACACCAACCTTTTAAAACTTCTGGATCCTCTCGATAAAGTGCATGAGTACTCATGGGGCACGGCATGCCATGCGTGGTTGATGGAAGAGTTGAGAAAGGCGTCGTGGCTTGGAATTAGCCAAGTGGCGGGATTGTGAGTCTACTACAGGTATTGTTTATTAACTCTACATACTTGGTTTTTTTTTTTTATTTTTCTACCATTTTAGAATAAATTTCCTAATACTTGCAAAAATGACAATATAGATATGGATCTACGACCATTTCCCTATCTTAGGATTGGTCATTGAAAACCCGGGCGTGGGCGAAAGGTGACCCCAGGAGGAACAAAGTACGTCTTCGATGACAACCATTCTAGGACGAAGGAGCGAAGCTGATTCGTTTGAGGGATATTTTGGACTCGTTTGAAAGCCCAAGACGTATGCTTTGATCCATACAAGGAAGACCGAAGTTGATGGACATATCGCGGGTCGGGTCCGATTGGCCCTTTATTTTGGACCGTTGTGGCACCCCACGAGGATATGTGATGTATAATGCTTCAAGGGTGATGCGACAACACGGTTTTGTACAATGTATACCGAAGGAGCAAATCCATGGCAATTTCACTTTGGATATGGAGAACTGCAAGTCTGATAAAGATTCTATCACGGTGATTTACAAGGGTACACCATCCTGTAAATTCCATTGGGATAGAAGGGCGCATTACTTGATCAACCAAGGAAGGGCAGCCAACCAAGGTTTTGAAAATGCTCCCAACTATATGGATTGGTACTGCAATGTTTCTCATATTCGTGTAATCCGTGATCTTAAACCAAAGCCCGCCTCATAAGAGTATCCTCAAAGAGAAACCTGCGGGTTTTTGTAGATTGGTACGTATTGTTTTTTTTTTTAATTTAGTTTAATATTATGGGTCAAAATAGAGTAATAACCGTTTGATGGTATGTTATGATTTAAAATAGATGAGCAGGTTCAAGCGTTTGTCCAAATGGTGCACTGATTGCATAAAAGCCGGAGAGCTTGTGCCACTTGAGAAGATAAAAAAGCACCAAGAGTTGATTGATAACATTGACAATGAAGATTATGCATCTCAGTTTGGGGAAAAGGCAAGCAACCTACAAAGAAGGTGACCAAAAGAACTCGGGCGTCATCGAGCACTCAAGTTGATGAAACCAATGATGATGTTAGTCCAAGTCGTAGAGGTGGTAAAGGTCGCAAAATCCAAGCAAAAAGGAACAAGTAAACTTTCGATGTTGTAAACTCTCGATGTTTTTCATTAACTTTATGGATAACTTTGTTTATGTTGGATTATGTCGTTTTCAAAGTTTGTGTCGGATTATTAGTTTTTACGTTATGTTTATGGATTATGAATGGTTATGTTGCTATATTTATGCATTTAACGATGACTCGCAAGCGAATCACATGAAGAGACATGAAAGTGTTGAATTTTGGAAAACATCGGAAGATAAGTTTATATATGAACCTACCGATTCTGGGGATGTTGCATTTTTTAGTCAGAATCGGTAACATTATACGTTATTAACCTACCGATTCTGGGGATTTTGCAAATATTTTGTTAGAATCGGAAGATTGCTAATATACTTTGCCTTCCGATTATCATGTGTAAAGAAAACTTGCCTTCTGTATCCAAACAACACCAAAATCGGAAGGGAATTGTGCACCTTCACTTTCGAATAATAATAATCGGTAGGTTAATTTGTTATGTTCTTTCCGACTATTATATGTAAAAAAAACTTTGTTTTCTGGAACCAAACAACACCATAATCGGAAGCTAATTATGGTGTTTTCAATACAATGCTTCTAAACTACCATGAACGATATATTCACAGACTAGTAGAGGTTCACATTCATGTTCCCAAAGTGTACCCAAAGTTTTTGTACTATTACTCTAGAGCTGTTTTGTAAGTAGAAAACATAACTTCTCATACATGAAACAGATCCTAACCATTTAATAGACGCATGAAGTACCAAAAGCTGTATCTTCCATTTTTAAAAAGTATAGGAACGAAAAGTACTCTCGATCTGTTGTTTCCCCTGCAACAGAAGCTGCAAGAGCTGCTGCTGAGCTTGACAAGGAAAGGGTTTTGACAGAGTACACACAAAACAATCAAAACAAGCAATGAGATCAAAGAAGAAGAAAAAAAACCCAAAAACTGATATGAAAAACAATCAAAATAGTAGACAAAACAAACTCATAAACAATCAAAACAAACAATCATGGAGACCAAAGAAGAAAAAAAGCATACCTGAAAGAAGCGTTTCCTCTTCCTTCTCCTAGCGTTTCCTCTTCCGACCAAACTCCTTCCCAAATCTCTACTCTTTTGAGAGATTTGTGTATAGGCAAAAATACACTATCAACTCTCCAGAACTCCCCAAAACAACCAACTCCCTAGCATTCTAGGGTTTTACCACTAACAGGGAGTTCAAGAGTTTTTTTCAAACTCTCCCACGACTAATGGGGGTTTTCTAGGGAGTTTGGGAAACTCTTCTGAACTCTCCCACGACTAACGGGGATTTTGAGAGACTCCCTCGAACTCCCCCACGACTAACGGGATAAAACTCAAATACACCCAACTCCCTCAACTCCCTCGAGGACTAACACCCTGGGTAATTTTCGAATTTCCGTTTTCCTTGTGGTATCAAGTTTAAGCAAACCCCACAAAATACAATCGGATTTGTACACGTGTAAAGTTTTGGTCAAAGTCTTTCAAAAGTCTCATCCACGACTCTACCACTTTTTGAAGTTCTCAAGAATCTCGACCCTCCTCTCGCCCACTTCCCCACTGCTCTGCCCCCACGACACACACTCTCCTCTCAAACTGTTCAATAAAACCCTAAACAGTATTTTCTCAATTGAATTAGTTTGAACCGGACTATAAATTTTGACCACTATTACCGTTTTCCGGTTGAACTGGCGCATAACACAACATAGTCTGTGACTGCATTGCCTTCCTGTAAATGTGGGAGTATTTGAACAATCGAGTACAAATATCTCAAACAATTAGCATCCTACCATCGGTGATTTAGAGATACAAATACAACTCGACATTTAGCAAAACCCCCAATGGCCTAAAGAGCAAATATTTGCATTAATCTTAATCCAACCAGTTAGAGGTGGGAACAACCTTACCTCAATAATTATATCGCCAACACCTACCTAATACCTATACACGGTTCCAAATTATCGAATTCCCAAACAATTTGAGTGAAAGGACAACACAAGGCAAGAGATATACATTTGTCGTGTTTTTGAACCTCCATAGACGGGCATAGCATTTACTTTCGCCCCTCTCAAGGTTCCGTTAGCTGGCACTTCATTTCCAAAGCCAATGTAGAGAGAAGAAAACAAAATCGTCAGGCTTTTATGCGTATTGTCAAATCAAAAATTTTGGAACTCTTGAATATTAAACGTCTCTCCAGTAATTTAAATTTGCTCTTATCTCTTGGTAACTCCATCACGCTTGAAAGAAAAAGTGTAATTATGCTAAGGAGAGACCAAGCTACTAATTTCTAGCAACTAATGTCTTTCATTTCCGAGTCACCTACCCCTCTCCGTTTCCCTATAAAATTCACTCTAAAATCCCTCCAAACTCTTTGTCTGTCGTTTCGTTTCTTTTACCCCAGTAATCATCATCAGCGCTCTTTAGTTTCATTTCTCTGAATCAACCAAAAGTTTCTCCTTTACCAAAAACCTCTTGTTTAAATTCTACTCTAGAGACATCAAAGCCTCTGCAACTAGTCCCATTTTCCTTACAGCTGCTACTCTCTCATTTGCCGTGATCAGCTCTCAGGTGTTGACGGAATAAGAAGAAAAGAGGTTTTGCTTTTTTCCATATAACCTTCTTGTATATATATTTCTCTGCTAAAAATGCTTTTGTTTTATGTTTTCTTCTTTTTATTATTATTTTTTTTTTAATTGTAAACTTGTATGGTTGCATTGTGGATCAGGTAGAAAAGAATACATATGGGTTATACATGGAATAATGGGTTCTTATGGGATCCGGTGGTGGAGGAGGAAAGAACCTTCTATTCTTTTAATAGCATGACGGTATTTCCTCTCATACAAAGTAAGTAGTAATCTCTTTATTTTTTTATCACTCCATTTCAGTTTTGTTTCATTCAAATCATTGGATTTTATGAAATTGAGCTTGTGTTTGCAATTTTTTGTTGAACATTGCCTTCTACTATATGTTTCATGACTTAAAGATTGCATGTTTTCAATTATAGAGCTTTAGTTTCGTTAAAGAACTCAGGCGTCATCGAGCACTGCAAGTTGATGAAACCAATGATGATGTTGGTCCAAGTCGTAGTGGTGGTAAAGGTCGCAAAATCCAAGGCACCCTACAGGATATGTGATGTATAATGCTTCAAGGGTGATGCGACAACATGGTTTTGTACAATGTATACCGAAGGAGCAAATCCATGGCAATTTCACTTTGGATCTGAGAAGCTCGAGTCGATAAAGATTTTATCACGGTGATTTACAAGGGTACACCATCCTCAAATTCCATTGGGATATAAGGGCGCATTACTTGATCAACCAAGGAAGGGCAGCCAACCAAGGTTTTGAAAATGCTCCCAACTATATGGATTGGTATCGCAATGTTTCTCATATTCGTAATCCGTGATCTTAAACCAAAACCAGCTTTGTACAAGAGTATCCTCAAAGAGAAACTGCGGGTTTTGGTAGATTGGTACGTATTGTTTTGTTAATTTATTTTAATATTACGGGTCAAAATAAAGTAATAACCGTTTGATGGTATGTTATGATTTAAAATGATGAGCGAGTTCAAGCGTTTGTCCAAATGGTAATCGATTGCATAAAAGCCTGAGAGCCTGTGCCACTTGAGAAGATAAAAAAGCACCAAGAGTTGATTGATAACGTTGACAATGAAGATTATGCATCTCAATTTGGGGAAAAAGGCAAGCAACCTACAAAGAAGGTGACCAAAAGAACTCGGGCGTCATCGAGCACTCAAGTTGATGAAACCAATGATGATGTTGGTCCAAGTCGTAGAGGTGGTAAAGGTCGCAAAATCCAAGCAAAAAGGAACAAGTAAACTTTTGATGTTGTAAACTATCGATATTTTTCGTTAACTTTATGGATAACTTTGTTTATGTTGGATTATGTCGGATTATGTCATTTTCAAAGTTTGTGTTGGATTATTAGTTGTTACGTTATGTTTATGGATTATGAATGGTTATGTTGCTATGTTTATGCATTTAACGATGACTCGCAAGCGAATCACATGAAGAGACATGAAAGTGTTGAATTTTGGAACACAATCGGAAGATAAGTTTATATATGAACCTATCGATTACGGGGATGTTGCATTTTTAGTGAGAATCGGTAACATTATCGTTATTAACCTACCGATTCTGGGGATTTTGCAAAATATTTTGTCAGAATCAGAAGATTGCTAATATACTTTTCTTTCCGATTATCATGTGTAAATAAAACTTGTCTTTTGTATCCAAACAACACCATAATCCGAAGGGAATTGTGCACCTTCACTTTCGAATAATAATAATCGGTAGGTTTATTTGTTATGTTCCTTCCGACTATTCTATGTAAAAAAACTTTGTTTTCTGGAACCAAACAACACCATAATCGGAAGGTAATTGTGCACCTTGACTTCCAAATATTATTAATAGGTAGTTTTAGGTTTTGTTAATTTCCGGTTATTCTACCAAAAAACAACTATGATTTCTGGAACCAAACAACACCATAATCGGAATGTAAATTTTCACCTTGACTTCCGAATAAGATGAATCGTTAGGTTTAGTTTTTGTTAATATCCGATTATTCCGTGTGAAAGAACTTATGTTTCCTGGAACCAAATAACACCATAATAGGAAACAAAGTTGACACATAAGATAACCGAATATTTTAATCGGTAGTTTGTTTAAAAAAATACGCTTCTGTTTCTTCATAATCAGAAAGTTTTTATATTAATAATCCTCCGATTACATCCATTACATAAAGTTCAAACGACTTTAACCTTACAATTTCGTCAAAAGCACCTAAATCCATACTGTTAATTGACCATAAAAGTATTAAAAAAGATCATAACGTCCAAACACCAAAGAAATTGTACCTCTTGATCTTGTAACGTCATTCATGTTCAAATCGTTTCCCGTAGAGGTCCATATACCGACGATCAGCAAGATTTCTCTGAAATTACGAATGAGTAACAAGTTAGTACTAACTTATGTTAATGTGAGTCGGAGTTATAAAGATACTTACTCGTTTTCATACGTCCACCAAGAAAAGCGTCCCTAACAAATCGTTCTTCATCTTCAAGTTTGTCAATCTCCTTGTCGACCGCCTTCTTTCTCATCTTAATGTCATTGTATGATCTTCGAATTGAGTACCATCTAACGCCACAAACACCATTAAAATACGGTTCCATAACTGCTCTTCGGATTCCCATTTGTGGAGCTTGTGAACACGATCATGAGCAATTACCACAACCCACGCTCTATAAATAGCACAATCTTCTTCTTGGCAAAAGCAATATCCATGTTTTTGGTTTTCAAAATTAGAATCTGAAGAGAGGAAAGAGTTTGGTGCTATTGGGGTGATTGATATGAGTTTCTTTCTATAGGTTTAGGTTCCAACGACTCTTTTTCTTTTTCCCAAAAACTCCAACGGCTATTTCTGAAATTTGGTTTAAAATGCCAGGCTAATTTGACGAAGGTTGAATGTGGAGAAACCAATAATCGGTAGGTATTTTAGTTAGAATATTTACCAATTATGGTAGCTTTCAAAATTTGAATTTGGGGAAACTATAATCGGTAGGTTGTGGAACCTATTTGGCTTACGATTATGGCTACATCCAAATCACGAACCACATGGTTATGCCTGGCTCTGTACACTCAAAACCTATGGAATTTGGCAAGGGTTCGATTTGGGGCTCCTTACAATCGGTAGGTTGTTAAGTTGGATAGACTACCGATTATGGTAGATTTCAAAATTCATCACATGAGGGATTTAAAAAAAAACTCATTTTGGGGAAACCTATAATCGGTAGGTTGTGGAACTTATGTGGCTTACGATTATGGCTACATCCAAATCATGAACCACATGGTTATTCCTAGCTATGTACACTCAAAACCTATGGAATTTGGCAAGGGTTCGATTTTGGGCTCCTTACAATCAGTAGGTTGTTAAGTTGTATAGACTACCGATTATGGTAGATTTCAAAATTCATCACATGAAAGATTTTAGAAAAAACTCATTTTGGGGCAACCTATAATCGGTAGGTTGTGGAACCTATTTGGCTTACGATTATGCCTACATCCAAATCACGAATCACATGGTTATGCCTGACTCTGTAAACTCCAAACCTATGGAATTTGGCAAGGGTTCGATCTGGGGCTCCTTATAATTGGTAGGTTGTTAAGTTGGATAGGCTACCGATTATGGTATATTTCAAAATTCATCACATGAAGGATTTTAGAAAAAACTCATTTTGGGGCAACCTATAATCGGATGGTTTGGTAATATATTTAACTCCCGATTAACGCTGCATCCAAAACACGAACCAAGTGGTTATGGCTGATTGTGTACACTCGAAACCTATGAAATATGGCAAAGGTTGGATCTGGGGCTCGTTATAATCGGTGGTTTATATAATTATATACCCTACCGATTATGGTAGATTTCAAAATTCATTTCGTGAAGGATTTTAGAAAAAACTCATTTTGGGGCAACTTATAATCGGTAGTGTATGTAACCTATTAGGCTTCCGGTATGGCTACATCCACAGACTCAAGCCAAGTGGTTATGGTTGGCTCTGCACCTCTCAAAACCTATGGAATTTGGCCAAGGTTGAATATGGGGCTCCTTATAATCAGTAGTCTTACAAGTTGGATAAGCTACCGATTATAAAAGGGATTATTAGCCGAAGTATCTACACAATAATCGGTAGGTATAGTTTCAATTTAACCTACCGATTCACCTTTAACCTACCAATTATGGTGTTGTCTACCGATTATATAAGGGCATATTGGCCATTTTGAAAAATCGAAGATAAGGGGTAGCTTAGATTTACGTTTGGGTGACCTTTTTTGTCTTTTAGTGTCGCCCTTAATTCTTTTGGGGTCGCCCCTAAAAATGCAAGGCTTTTAAAACAACAAATGTTATCCCAATCCCATGACTTAGTATTTGAGCGTTTTTGATTGCAGACATGGGTTTTTTTCCTGGCAAGATTGGGGTATACCCAATTTCAAGGGAACATGATGTGTCATTATTAAAAAGGGTGATTTTACTTTAATACCCTTGAACTAATTAAATCTTAAAAATAAACTCATTTCTTAATTTCATTAACCCTAAAATTAAAAAACCAAACAACTTTTAATCTTTTCTTCTTCTTCTTCATCTTCATCTTCCATCAACAAAGCCATATAAAAATCTTCAACTTTGATTTTCCGAAAAAATTGTTGACTCTACCAAATAAAAAGAAGACTATAAATGATGTTTAAACTCAAACCCATCATTGTGTTGTGTGATTGATTGTTATGTTAGGTTGGAAATCGAAAATTATGATTTCGTGTTTTTGGTCGGCAAGGTCGTAACATGCATATCTTGCCGACTTTTCATAACAGCCATCGCAACGACTGTAAATTTTTTCAACAGTCGGCAGGGTATTTTTTGAAGACCGTGCCGACTTATACCGCCGTGGGGTTTTTCAACCGCCAACGGGTATATTTTCTCAACAGTAGGCGGAATTTTTGTAGACCTTGCCGACTAATATTTTTCAATAGCCCTCTCCTGTGTGTTAAAATGTCGGCATGTTCTTCATTTAAATACCTTGCCGGCCAAATATAGCCGGCTTGATATTTTCAACAGCAGGCGTGGTATTTTTCACCAGCCGGCGGGGTTTTATTTGTATCCCTTGCCGGCTAATATTTTTTAATAGCCATCTCCTGTGTCAAAAAGAAAAATAAAGTCGTGTTCTTCATTTAAATACCTTGCCGGCTAAAATTGGTGGGCATTTTATTCAAACAAAGACCATGCGGCCATATATAACCGGCACCTTATTCAAACCTCTACCTTGCGACCTTTGACATTTTTGAAAACCAAATTTTCGATCTTAATCGAACTCACAAGACGGATTAAAGGTTTAATCTACTGAATTTTCATTTCAAAATTTTTATCTAAACTCAATTAATTAGCCTAATCAGTTTTTGAGTGTTAATTATAAAAGGGTATTTTTGACATTTTGAAAATATTTGGTTAAGGGGTAACCTCATTTACTTCAAAATGACCCTATTTTGTCTCATTTGGTATACCCAATTAATCTAGATATACCCTAATCAAGCCTAGTTTTTTTTTAGGCAGGATCATTAGAATTTAGGTTTTAGTTATGTTTTTGAATTATGTTTCGGCATAGATTGTTTTTTTTTTTTTATTTTGTTTGAAAAGAACCCCAGATGGTTCACATCACTATTTTCTTACACTTTGAAAAGAAGCGCTGATAATTCACATCACTTCTCTATTACACTTTGGGAAGAAGCAGTGACAGTTCACATCACTTCTCGCTGCTACACAAGTCAGTAAATGATAGAGTCATAGAAATTGCTTAGATGGGACACAATTTACCACGGAAAAACCGAATCTCACTGGTTACTATTTATAATTAACGAATATGTATATTCAGCAAGAAAAAGGTAGGAAACAGCAAATGATCTACGGATCATGCCACTGACACTCCTGGCACTGGGTATTTTCAAATCCCCTAGTAGTTTAATATCTTAATTCCAGTTCTTTTCTCCTTTTCATTCTCACAAAATAAAAAATATTCTCAACCGATAAAAATAAGGGAGAAATATCATTGTCCTTTTATGCCTGGGCACATATCAGTTTATCCCTTTTAGAAAAAGCATTTTCCATGTGGTCCACAATTAAAAAAAAATACAGAACATACACTTATACCCTTTACACACGTCCGCCATAAATCACACGTGCCGTTGGGTCCCACTGTAACCATCCGCCATAAACACACGATCTCCTAAAAACGCGTTAACCTTCTCTCTTTCATTTTTCCATTTTCAGAGAAGAAACTGAAGAAACTGCTTCGTCTTCTTCAAGATCCGAAGAAAAAACCCAAATCAAATCAGTCTTCAAAAATCAGTAGAACAAAAACCCTAGAAAATCAATCGAATATTTCCATTCGAAATCAAATCAGTGTTCAAAATCAGTAGAACAAAAACCCCAAAATCAAAAACCCTAGAAAAATTAGAGAAATCAAAACCCTAAAATGAGGAGATCGAAGGGCAAAAAAGTAGTAGAATCATCTTCTGACGATGAAGTTGAACAAGTTGAAGAAAGAAACAGCCAATTATTTGAGTTTGAAGGAGTAAATGAAGTTGAAGAAGAAACAGTTTCAAAGAAATCCGAAGGAAAGAAACCGACGAAAGGTACCAAAAAAACCCTAATTCAAAGTAGTAGAAGTTGATTTTCGATGTTTATTGTTATTCTGAAGTTTATTCTTCAATGAATATTCGTCGTGTTGAATGAAGTTAGGCATGAATGTTCTTGTCGGAGTTCATTTTGTTGAATGAAGTTTTAGATCGCATGTTTGATGTTTGACTGATTTCACCTTCTAGCATGAATTTTCCATCTTCGATGTTTTGCTGGACTTCATTCCTGGAATGAAGTCTAGAAAAACTTCTAGAGTCCATGCCATAGAATGGACTTCATTCCTGGAATGAAGTACATTCTGCAGTCCATGCCATATAATGAGCTTCATTCCAGGAATGAAGTCTAGAAAAACTTCTGCAGTCCATGCCATAAAATGGTACTTCATTCCAGGAATGAATTCCAGAAAAGTTCTACAGTCCAATTCCAGAAAAGTTCTACAGTCCGTACCATATAATGGACTTCATTCTGTAGAATGAACTGTAGTATTGGTCCTTCAAGCTATAATTTATCTTCTTTATATCAACTAATATTTATGAAAAGTGACCATTAATGTTTTTTTTTTGTTTTTCTTTTAAAAAATCTAGATAAGAAGATAAAGTGTAGTTATGCTGGAATAATTGCACTTGTTCAAAAGATTAAAGCACTAAAGGGTGAAGAGGCTTTGAATGAAGAACAGAGAACTGCTTTGTATAGGAGTTCATTGGGTAATGTAGCCAAAGTGTTTCTGGAAGAGACCATTGTTGCTACTACATGGAATAAGTCACTACCTTATGTCCAAATTATATGCGACACATATCAGTTCATTCCTGCTTCAAATGATCATGTGTTCGTTTTGAAAGTAGGGAAAGAAACATATGTGCTAAGATCCTCACCAGAAGAGTTGTCATTAATATTTAGAATACCATGCATCCCAGGAGGTGGAATAGAAGAAACTTTCTTGGACTCAAGAAACCTGACAGACTACACTTGTGGAAGGTTCTAGAAAACCTACAAATTTGATCCACCAAAAAGGAAACCTTATGATATGAAGAATACAGAACTGAAAGATAAAATCGTTGAGTTGATTAAGGATAAAGGACCTATTGAAGATCTTGTAACCATGTTTGAACTTTTTCTCTTGTCTACCATGTTTGTTACTACTGGTGATGGAGGTTCCATACACTCCAAGTGCCTAGCTTGCCTAGAGTCAGTAGATAGAGTGTCTTTGCCGCATCTCATACACAGGCATTTGATGGAAAGCTTGAAAAGAGGTTCTTCTGAAGGATGTTACCTTTACTTGTTGGTGAGATGAAAATTGTTAGACACTTGTATATTTCATAATTATTTTGGCAGTTCATTTGTATATTTATTCATTTTAGCAGTTCATTTGAAAACTATTGACAACTGACTAGTGTAGTTCTTCTTTTTACAGCCATGGTTTGCTGAGCATTCAAGGAAAATAGGACCCAGGTGGAAGGTGCAGAATAGAGTAGGCGGTTACTGTCCAAGGTTTGCAAGGTGGAACATTGAGACCGTTTGCAATCACATAGAAATGAATGTTGATGATTTTGGAGAGGTAAAAAACTAGATTAAGATGATACTTTGTTATATTGCATTAATTCGTTAATTTATTATACAGTCCGTGCCATAGAATGGACTTTATTTCTGTAATAAAGTCTAGAAAAACTTCTACAGTCGATGCCATAGAATGGACTTCATTTCTGGAATGAAGTAGGAAATACCATATAGTCTACGCCATAGAATGTACTTCATTTCGGAATGAAGCCTAGAAAAATGAAGTCGACTATTAATGTCGATTCAATCTAAAAAAATGTTGATATTATCTGAAAATTTGAATTTTGTGTGTGCAACTATCTGAAAAATTCATGGAAGAATATACTGATGCAGAAAACAGGCTAATGCAACAACAAAAAGCCAAGACAAGAGCTGAGTTGCTCGAGGAAGAATTCAATCTCATGTCGGTCAAATAGAAAGTCCAAAATCTACACATCTTGGTAAGATGGAGAACCTGAAAGTTAAACATACTTAAGAGATTAAAGAGTTGACAAGAAAGTATTCATAGGAGATGGGGAATCTTTTGTTAAAGCAACAAGAACTTGAGCACTCACTTACGAAGAAACAACTTTAAAGACACTTTTTGATAGGAAGATGGAATCGTTTGTAAAACACTTGTCTCTAAGAAACCCGAGGTTGATGCATTGCTAGCTAAAGGTGGGAATGTGGCGAAATTCATGGCAGAACAAGCTTGTGAATACATGCATCTTGTTTTCTCGATGAGTATAATATCTTTGAATCAACAAGTGGATGAAGGCATGGAATCAGTGGAGGGAATGTGAATGAAAATGTTGTAATGGATGAAGAAATGCAATCGGTTGAGATCTTGCTATGGATGAAGGAACGCATAGCAATATCAGGATGCTCATATCTTTCCCGTCTTAACTGTTGAGAATCCTTTACTAAAGTTGATACAAGTAATAATCGGGGAAAAGCTACTTGATACGATGGTGAAGAAGAGCTACCTTCATTTCCAACAGATAATGCCAGATTTCCTTTAAGTATGGATCAATGTTTGAACCTAGGTAAATATTCCAACTATTCTTCTCTCTTTTGTAAAAAAAAAAATTCTATATTGGACTTCATTTTTGGAATGAAGTCTGTAGAATGGACTTCATTTTTGGAATGAATTCTGCAGAATGGACTTTTCTAGACTTCATTTTTGGAATGAAGTCTGTAGAATGGACTTCATTTTTGAAATATGAAGTCTACAGAAAATGAAGTCTAGAAAGGTTGGAGTTCATTCTCATGGATGAACTCTGGATACAATATAGATGTTAGGGGTTCATTCTGAGGGGTGAACTCTGACTTTTGATGCACAATACCATTACTGAATTGTTTTTTATTTATGTTTTTTGAATTATTTTTAGCATCAAGAGACATAGATGATATGTTTGTCAATGAAGAGCATGTGAGTCTAGAGCTTATTGATGAAAAGAATGAGAAGAATGAAGAATTGAATGATGAAGAAGCTGACACCATCATCAAAACTACAGTAAATCAAATCAACTGTAGTCCTCTTAGTTTCTCGATTGGGATAACACAGATAGTTGTTGAGCCAACAAACAACATTGATGAAGAAGTTGTTGAGCCAACAAACAACATTGAGACAGTATCACAGATAGTTGCAGATTTGAATGAACATGGTCTTGGTTCTTCTTCCACTGATAAAACTCCAATTAAAGTTGTTGAAAAACCCAAGATGACTGACTACAAGGAGCAAAAAACCAGCAAATGTGCTTGGAAAAGAGTACATCAGTGGATCAGATTACAATGCATCGAAACTGAAACTGCAAAGGAAAGAACAACTAAATGAGCAGAAGAAAGTTGAGAAGCTTGTTGAGCAGAAGAAACCACAGGTGAAGTATCAAGCAGGCAAGAAAGTTGTTTCAAAGAGTCCTTATAAACCTGCTGAACAGGAGAAGAATGCTGAGCAGAAGAAGAGAAAGAATGTACCTGCTGATATCAAGAAAGAAAATCAAAAAGCTGCAGCAAGCAAGAAGATAAGAGGAAATGAACCAAAAAATCCTCCAGCAGAGAAGAGAGAGCAAGAAAAGCAGCTGAGAGCGTACATTCCCATCGTTCCAGATATGGGGGACCTGAAAAAGTCTCCATACTTCTCCAAATTGGACAGACATCAAAAGAGACTGTTGGGTACTTTCTACAAACATGCTATGCAAAGGTAAGAAAACACAGAAAATGAAATTCTATTCACTTATGCTGACGTTTTTGTTTATATGTTGATATTATAAATGAACTTCTATTCATTAATGTTGAGGTTTTTGTTTATCCTCCTGCAGTCAAGCAGCTTGGGTTATCAATGATGCAGCTAACAAGGCTCAGTTCGGTATCCAAGGAGAACACATTAATGATCTAATGTTCAATAAAGACCTTGATGTCCTAATTCTTTTCTACTACTGCTACAAGAATAAGATGGCAGCACAAAGAGAGGGAGCAAGAAAGGATAGCGAAGACATCCAAGGTCCACCGAAATACATCCACTTTGAGATGATGGCACCTACTGCATTTCTAAGTCCTTATTTCCAGAAATTTAGTGGCAACTCTTCATTATAACTATTGATGATTGATAGACACATTTTTGTGTCTATGTTGTCCTCAATTTTCTGTATTATTAGTGCTTGATTTGTACTTACTATGGTATTTTGTGTATTTATAGGTGCGTTTGGAGAAATAATCTCTTGTGGAAAAGTTGATCGAATAGTGATGTTTGCACCTCTCGAGAAAAATTAATAAAGGCACCTGCACTTTGGATAGGGGCACCACCTTCTTCTTCATTTTCAAATAGTATATTGGCGAGAAATTTGGGTTTCAACAGTAAATGATTTACAATTTTTAAGACAAGAGTATTAACATGAAATCTATCAGTATTAATTACCGAGTTTTGAAACAAAGGAAGTTATCTTCTATTAACCATGAAAGATATCTTAGAGGATTTTCTCTTGGATTTGATTAACGAATTAAATAAGATTTGGGTTTAATAAAGAAATTTAGAGAATATAAAGAAGAAAAAAAATTCTTGAAGATATTTTTAATTAAAAAGAAGAAGATTTTGGAGTTATGGAAGAATATATTTGAGTAATGGGTTTGTGTGTATAAATAGTGAGCAAGAGAGCACATTTGGGGATTTGGTAGTCCGAGACCAAGAGCATTCTTTCATTTGGAGTTTAATATTTTCAATTCTATTTTCTCATCGCTTCTAATTATTATTATTTTAGAAAAAGGATTATGCGGTTTATTATGAGAAATCCAATGGTGATTAATAAAATAAAATTATTTAATCATATTATCGTCTCTGGTATTATCATGAGGAGCTAAACCCCATCTCTCGGGACGACGGAGAAACCAAATCTCATGAATGCGGTAATTATATTAATTTTATTATGACTATTTGCCTTTGTTATTTAATTGATTTATGATTTTCGTTGAATGGTTGTCATTTCAATTGATGGGTTATGCTTGCTTAAATGTTTTGATATCCCATGCTTTAGATTTACATCCATTATTTTGAAATCTACTTTAGGCAATGAATTAGAGTCAATGAATTTTTATGAGCTATTACTGTTTAGAATTGATATTTGAACCGCATAAAATTGTTGTTTGATGAAATCCTGAGTCCCAGTGTCCCTCCATCTTGTTACTCGTATTTTGTATATTTTTGCTAGTTTTATTATTATCTTTAATTCAGCCTTAAAAATCAATCTCATCAAGTCCGAGTGAACGACAACCTTTTTACTACAACATTATTGAAAATAACCATCAATGATACATAGTGACCTAAAGAAAACAGTTCATTCATTTAGCAAAATTTTAAACTTTCAGTTCATTACACAATATGAACTAGTCTGCCAAAAACTTTTCTAGACTTCATTATAGAAATGAAGTCCATTCTTTAACATGAAATGTAGAATAAATATCTATAACTTTTCTAGACTTCATTCCAAAAATGAAGTCCAAAAATGAAGTCCAATTATGAATTTGAAAATTTATATATATCTTTGCAGACATATTTCGATGAGAAGAAAGTCGATGATAGGGCAGGTGAGATTGATGACTTCATAGCAGATATGCATAGCAAGACTCAGAAGATAATCATTCCAATGAACCTGCCTGGTGAAGGCAAATCAGAAGGGCCTATGGGTTTACACTGACACCGGCTTGTTTACGACATCGGAAACTATCAGTGGGAGCATTACAACTCACTCAAAAAAGGAGAAATAGGAGAAAAATGTTCAAAGAATGCAAGAAGAATGGCCACCTACTGCAAACCACACATTGATAAATGGCTGGTGAAACATGATCAAGAAAGAGGCACTAACTTAAACATTGAGCAAATGCAGGTACCTGATCAGGGAGCACATCCAAATTGCCTTCTCAATACATGTTACTGGATAAAGCGAAGTTGCAAGCCATTGCTCCTGAAATCTCATCATTTTATCCCAAGAGATGGAATGATAAAAAGATGCAGCGGTGGAGATACAGAATGGCGTGCAAGCTTCTAAATGATGAGAAAGATGGATTAAGTTGGAGTGAAACAACTAATGAAGAATATCTTAACAATAAACTGATTAAAGATGGTTGCAAAGAATGAAATGATTAAACCTTAGCTTCTCTGATGTCATACATAATCTGATATGCTTACTCTTTTAACTATGGTATTTTGTACAGTAGATTTAGCTTCTAATGTGGTTGATACTCTAATATGTTTTATGTTTTCATCTATCAAATGTTCTGTCTTATCTTTTGTCTTACTGTCTTATTTTATTATGAATTTTGTGGCATGAATGTTCCTTTTTTGATGTTTAGCTGGACTTCATTTTTGGAATGAAGTCTAGAAAAACTTCTACAGTCCATACCATATAAATAGAGTTCATTTTTGGAATGAAACAAGAAAAACTTCTACAGTTCATACCATAGAATGGACTTCATTCCAAAAATAAAGTCTAGAAAACTTCTACAGTTCATACCATATAATGGACTTCATTCCAGGAATGAAGTCTATGAAACTTCTATGTTTTATATCTTCATCTATAATATTTTGGGTAGTGGATAGTATCAATCTCCTGTCTTATCTTTTGTCTTATTGTCTTATTTTCTTATGAATTTTGTAGCATGAATGTTCATTCTTTGATGTTTTGCTGGAATTCATTTTTGGAATGAAGTCTAAAAAACTTTTACAGTCCATGACATAGAATGGACTTCATTTTTGGAATGAAGTCTTGAAAACTTCTACAGTCCATGCCATAGAATGGACTTCATTTTTGGAATGAAGTCTAGAAAACTTCTACAGTCCATGCCATAGAATGGACTTCATTTTTTGAATGAAGTCTAGAAATTTTCTACAGTTCATCCATAGAATGGGCTTCATTCCAGGAATGAAGATAGAATTCCAGAAATGAAGTCTTGAAAAATGAACTGATATATATTATAGTCCATTCTTAACAAGTAAAGTACATATCCAAAAAAAGAAAGGAAACAACATTTCAAAAATAGCAGTTCTACAATAATAATAAAAAAAAGGAGTTCATTCCAGAAAGTGAAGTTAACAAAAATATGTGCATATCACTGAACAGAAAAAACTAAAACACACCAATTCATATGAAACTAAGACCAGAAAACTAATAAAAGTTCAGGCATACTACTACAGCATTAATACACGACGGGTAGCTTTGTTGTGGTTCCCAATCTTCTTACAATTTGAGCACTTCATAGGCCTCCTCTCCTTCTCATAAGCACTGCGAATACGCTTCTTTGGTGGTCTTCCCGGAGGTGGCATTGGAATACCAGGAAGGACTCTCTCTTCAGGTTCATATGCTTCTAACCTGTCATAGTTGGGAATGGGTCGAATTGCAGGAGCATATGAATTGCGGAAGTGGTTTGAACCAAAGTAAGGCTGAATAAACCTCAACATATCAGTACCATTCATAGTAATAGCAGCAGTGGCGTGAGAACAGGGGAAACCAAACACTTTCCATCTCTGGCAAGTGCACGTCATCTATATCAGATCAACAACATGAGAGGTGGGAGAGTGAACCTCATATATACCATTACCTGACTCGGTAACATTCCATGGACGACTTATATCGACATGTGACTTCGTAAAGCTTTGTAGATGTGAGTCAAACTATCTTGATAAGTTATACCAAGCTCACGCCTTTCTGAACTCATCCTCATAATCTTTATCCTTAGCTCATCAACAAGCGCAGCTGGAGGCAGATCCTTTTCACGATGAATCCAGTTATTGAAAGACTCTGCAATACTTGATGATTGTGTGCCATACCTACATGCTACGAAGAAAGCATTTGCCCAGTGCTTGGGATCGATATTTTTGACGTACTTGGCAACCCACTCACATCCTATGGTGCACATCTCATTCAAAGCGAGACTCATATTTGGAAACGCCGTGAAGGTATGCGGCTTTATGGAACAAATCCTTAACTTTTTTATACTTCTCATGTCCTTTTTTTGATAGGAAGGTTATTCTTCAGATGATAAAAACAGTTACTATGATAAGAGTTGGGAAAGTACTTGGGAATACTTTGCTTCAGCCCTTCATGACGATCAGTGATAAAGGTGATAGGACGAGGATTGACACAATGTTGTAAGTTTTCCATGAACACTCCTCACCTTCAATGTATTCAAAAGGAACTAAATCAAACACAAAAAGGAAGAAACCTACAGAAATGAAAGAACAAATAGAACTAAAAAGTGTCAATTCATTAAGAAAATCAATGCATACACAAACTTAACAAAAAAAATGAAAGGTTCATTCTTAAAATGAAAGACCTTCTTCTTAACAAAATAACAAACTAACAGACAATCAAAGCAACACGAATACTTCATTTTAAACAATGAATTATAGAATCTATATGTATAATTTTTCTAGACTTCATTCCAAAAATGAAGTCCATTCTATAACATGAACTGTAGAATCAATATCTATAACTTTTCTAGGCTTCATTCCAAAAATGAAGTCCATCTTATAACATGAACTGTAGAATCAATATCTATAACTTGCCTAGGCTTCATTCCAAAAATGAAGTCCATTCTGTATAATGGACTGTCTGTAGAGAACTAATCAAAGTAAAACTAATCAAAAAAGAAAACAAGTTAGTTATCCATAAAAGTACCTTGGTTCTCATTCACACCGGTGTGGAAGCCATCAATGTTCCCTTGAATCTCCTAGTGAGAAATATTGCATCACAAGAAAGCATAGGACGAATGAACCTAAGTATCCTTCCATACAGGCAGCCAAACATATGAAAAGCCTCTGAAAACGTTGAGTCTCTTTATCATATTCAAACTTGATATAGCTGCCAGATTGGTAGCCTTTATTGCTTTAACATACCAAACAAGATCTCGTATAACTTTTTACATCATCGCCATATATCTCTCGCCTTAGATGCTTCCTTCCTTTATAAGCATGGTGGTATTTTATGTTAATACCGTAACAACTCTTCACCTGAGCAACCATATCATTAGGCTTTATCGACGGATTAGACTGTATTTGATCCTTGAATAGATGTTTTATCAATTTCTTCTTCACAGGTGGATCCTTGATTTATAAGCACCACTACACTTATGCTCCCCATTGAATTCTTTGATAGCAAAGACACTTTTCATGCAAGCAATTCTAACAACATTATTAAAAATGTTCTTCTTTTATACAAAAATATTTGTAACTTCTCTAGTAATTCTTAATTAACATCCACGGTTAATTCACAAGAAGTCATTTTGGACTTGCATACACTAGAGGCATAGAAAATTTGTATGCAACTAACTTGTTATTTCAAAAAGTCTATTATTACGACGAGTAACTCCTCTACTCATACCCAATCCTATACAAATTTATACCCAAATACATAGGTTAATATTTTACATTATCTAATGCAAATAGTTATAATTCATCGGTAATATCATACACCTCGTCGTTTGATATTTGTTCGGCCGCCCAATTTCCAATACATTACATATTAACGGGTATTTCATTTTCCTTTCGATGTCATGTAAGACATGCCAATTTGCAGATTTTGAACCTTATAATTCTTATCGCAAAAACTATTTGCACACCGTAAAATTCTTGTCGCAACAACCAATGGTGATTTCTATTGGTTCGTCTAATCTTAGGGCACTCATGACATTACTCCTCTAATATATATCATGTGACCAAAAATGTTTCATTTAACAATACTTCTTTCTTTTTATTTGTATCAAGTACGGTATGTGTCAATGTTATCCAAAACAAGGTGCACAATATTTCTTAGTAGAAATAAAAACTTCAAACCCAACGCACTGGTACGAGGAGTACCATCCTTTTGGATTTGGATCTCTTTGACTGCTAAAATGGTAGCCCACAGAGGTTAGCCTTCCAGCACACACGAATAATTGTCAACGAATTCGCCACACTAGGAGAATTTATCATATAAATTCTCCCCCATTTCGCGAATTTAGCATCTGACATTGCCCGGAATACCACATGTATCCACTAGAAAATTTCTGCCTTATGCATTAATTCCTTAGATACTAATGTCCTCTGTAGCAGTCAAATAAGGTTTTCCTCTTGTCGACCATAACAAATGATACATGATACCAAAAGGAAGAATAACAACTATCATTAGTATTAATCCACACACTGATCTTAGTCATACTGTGGGTGTCTACATGCGTTTCTTTGGCATAAGAAACTAAGGTATAGAGTGGCATCTATGCAATCATAAAGCAATTAATCATATATTCAGTTTAAGAATAATTTATTCACTCTATCTCCTATACATACTACAGTGCGAAAACTGTACAAGCGAATTTCCATGGAACAAATAATTTCTAAATAGAAATCTTCAAATCCAATCTTTTGTACTTGGCTCCGTTTTGTCGGTACGTACATTTTGATCACACTATAAATGATTACATATATTTAATCCGTCAGCTGTGTTGCGAAACTTACTTTTGTATGATCGCGTCTGGAAATCAAAATGTAGTCTCAATGCCCGTCAGTACGTTGAAGACATGTCATGATCCAGTTTGATTACAGTGGATTGTTTATGTCCCTGTATTTACTACATTGGTTGGAAAAAACCAACCAGATCACTAGAGAAGGAATTATCACATAAACCTCACCAATCCATGTTCACTAATTCCTCTAAGAAGGAAATCTTCAAATCCAGTACATTTTTCGTTGGTATAGATATTACTTTGGAGTTGGCTCTCATTTACAGACATTCAGAACAAGTGTTGGTAAAATGCAACCCCTATACAAATCTAAACATTAGATTATGAAATCACTCAAACATCCAAATTGACTATTTTAGATGCATACGCAACTCGACAGTAACCATCACACTATTAATAACAAAATCTTCTCATCTCAAAAAAAATGAAAGACTAAACTCAGTATAAACAAGTATGATTTAGTATGTCAAAAGCATAATTGTATGGCCACAAAATCAAATAAAATAGCCTAGTTTGGGTACATGTTTCCATGGTTTGGTAAAGGCTCAACCATATTATTAAGTGGGCATCGTCACATAAATCTCACTGATCTATTCAACACGTAATTCCTAAATGAAGGAATCTTCAAATCCATAAAATAACAATTCCTCTTTGGATTTGGCTCTGACCATTACGGTAATGGTCCACCACTTAACCTATCATGGTAGTTTTGCTAACTTTCTGATATCCCAGTAACCACAAAAACAATATGTGATGCTTAATTAATCAAAGGGATATGCTATCAGTTATCTTCAACTAAACTACTAACATGCATAAGGCCATTAACCCAAAATCATTGATCATGCGACGTCGATGCATATTAGTGGCAGGCATTACTATGTCACTATAAAGTATTCTTCAGAGAACAATAATATCAACATTGTGAATAACTTACATGATGTAAAATTGGTATTACTAACCTTTCTTTGTTGTTAGATTTCCACCACTTGGGAGTTTTGAAAGACGTTGATTCAAATTTCACACCCAGATTTATGAACCGTTCTCTTCTTCTTGTAATACTAATCGTTTTCGTTGTGCGTCGTACACCCTTGACGGAATCACAGAAAGTCATCTCGTGATTGATCATTAATCCAACTGCTAGACCAGATGCATGGCATCATTAATCCTATCGACTCTCTATTAGGAATTTTTTAATCATTTCAGATTATAACGTTGACATGCCCAATACGTTTACGATGACCATCTCTGTGATCTTTCCCTTTTGTTCTTCCCTTTGTTCTTCTAGTCACAAAACAAAATTAAACTGATTATTCTGTTGGAGTCTGAACTAAACTCAAACTACACGGTAAGACAAAGTCTTGGGACTTAGCCAAGCGTTAACAATGTGTGAGTAATACTCGCACATATAACTGTTTACAACATATGTTTTAGTAGGTAACTATTAGTCCTAGTCTTTAGGAGAGTACCAGTCATAGTTGTAATGCCTATTAAATAGGAGGATTGTGCCATTGTGCAGCGTTTAGTGGAGTGTCAGTAGAATAAATCTTGTATATTGCAGCCTATATAAAGGCATCGTTTACATTAATGAAAATTGCTAAGAAAGTTTACAACAATGTAGTCTCTTTGACTTATTTGTTCATTCCTCTCTACTTTCTCTCTATGCCAAATCCAACATATTCATAATTCGTATGAATTAATAATATTGGTATTAATAACTCAAACAGGGAAGAAAAAGAGTTTGATGAAGAAATAGGATAAGCGTTGAAAATCTCCAAACATCCTCGTCTCTGCCCGCGTCCAACCATATATTTGGATCACCACCAAATATTTTGAAATATTGTGAACTATGATTTCAACAATTCACGCTTGTTAAAAACAACTAACAGAACTGCCCCATTCACAATGTCTCTGCAATGAACCCAATATCATCAAGTCCGAGAAAAAACTCAAGTGTATCTTTGTTGCCAGCAAGCGTTTCTTCAACGATTCACATCATCCCGTGAAGGTCTTTTTATTTCAGCAAAAACAACCATTGAACACTGTTAAACGTTTCACCCTCCATTGTCGAGAAATAATTGTCGAAAACTGTTAGAAAATTGATATTAAAGCAGGGTGAAGAAAAGAATGTTGTCTCTGGGTTCAAGGCTCTACTAATAGATTCTTTTCAACAATTATTCGACAATTCCCAATAAGATTGGAGAGTACAAACCGCAGGTCAGTGAATATTGCCGTCAGGATACTTGAATCCCTACAACAATGTTGGATTCAAAGCTTGTACAACCTTGACCCAACCAAGAACACACATGTTTAGTTTCTGATGATGCTTAGAAGAGAGAAAACAAAAAGTATTTGATGTTCATAATATGAATGAAAACAAATCATCACTACTTATAGGGGACTCATGCCTATTGGAGATGCCTCTTCATTTCCAAAAGACACATAAGGTGTCTAATGGGAATGGTTGTGTCTTTTGTGAACCATCACACCCATTAGAGGTGCCTCTTGATCTCCAACTAACATACATTGTGTCTACTAAATACAGGAAACTCCCCCGTGGTAGCGGCAAACCAAAAGCGAAAAACATTTTATTTTCTATGTAATTGAAAATATTCAACATTATCATGCTAAAAAAATCTAAACAAAACCCATGTTTAAGAATCCGAACTCAAATTCCAAACTGGAAGAGATCTCAAGGCTCCTAATTTCTGCAACACAACAACAACAAAACAAAAAACAAAAAAAAAAAACATCACACAATCACAACACAAAAAAAACTTAGAAAAACTAAGTACGGGCAGGAAAGGTCATAGGAAAACCTAGACAGTAGACGGAGAGTTAGGTTGTGGTTCAATTCACTGCTTTTAGAGATTTTCTAAAAAAACAGAAGTGGATGCAGTTTTCAGTTGGATACGTTATTAACAGGAGTAGTGGGAAAGTGGAGGTAGTGTGAAGGTGTAAGTTTGGTGTAAATATATGTTTTTTTGTTAAAAGAACTAGTCATAAAAACCCAAGGTGACCAAACTTGTGGTACAAAAACCCCATTCAAATGTTGGGATCCATTAAAGCTCCATCTTAAACAAAATTGATACAAAAAACCCCAAATTTCAAAATTGGTTTCATCAAATTCTATGATGTTTTATCAAATTTTATGATGGGGTTTTTGTGTTACTTTTGTTTTTTGCGGTTTTTGTGTTACTTTTGTTTTGATGGGTTTCTTGTGGATAGATAGTGACACCCTTTGGGGTTATAACTCGCGGACCGTTTTGTTAATTGCATGGGCCCTGAATCAATGAGAGAGCTCTATTCACTAATACTCTCACCTGAATTTTCCAAATCAGATTTTGGTGGGCCAAAATTAAGGAGAATCTAGTATTTAGATTCAGTTATCATCTTGTTTGATTTGATGATGATTGATTGATTAGGGGCCATTAATAAGAGAAAAAAAGGTCACCCAAATCTTAATTGAAGCCACCCCTTATCTTTTGTTTGTTGTAATGGCTAATTTTCCCTTCAAAAATCGGTTGATAAGTAGGATAATCGGTAGTTAGTGTATATTTAGTTATTGGTGGGAGAATTATTTGAGTATTAATTTTTGTTTTTTATTTTAATACAATTTTCGAATTTTGGTACCACCATAATTGGTAGGGGTGAGCATTTGGCCCGTAATCCGTGAATTTAACCGGGATGAACCGTTCATTTGCGGATAGATGCAATGCACCATTCGTTAATGGGTTGGATGCAGATAGAATTTTTGAAATCCAATGGATTACGGATTGGGCCCGGATGCAACTTTGAAAATCCGTTGGAAATCTATATCTGTTAAATTAAGGATATTTATATAGTTCTAGAAAATACTATGGATCATTTAGGAATTCTTAAGGTGTTTGCTTGGGTGTTGTACATAGTATTTTTATATTTTTATACATATATAGGATATGTAGGTTCTATAAGGAGTCATTTGTGTTGGCTTTATTTTCTTTATTATAAATTTTAACTAAAAAAAATCAATCCACCCATCCGTGCATCCATTGGATGTAGATTCATTAGATGTTGGATTGGATGCGGATGCCAAATTTGAAATCCGTAAGGTGTTGGGTGGAATGTGGATGGAGTGAAAACCGGTCCATACCGACCGATGCTCACCCCTAATAATCGGTACTAAATTGTGTTATTTAACTTCCGAATATATAGTTTCCAAAAATGAGATTTTTCCAGAATCCTTCAATTTTCGAAATATATAGCCTGGACTTAAATGGGTAAAGCAGGTTGTCGTGGAAGGAGGTTGATGGCTAGCACTAGCATGAGATAGAAAGGATATCTCTATTTGGAGAGAAAAATGGGTAAAGGAATATGCTATCACAGAAAGACATGTTGCAATTTGAAAAAACGGGGGTACAACAACCACACCCAATATTTCGATTAGCAATCTGGATGGACTAACTCCAATATAGTTTCAAGAGAATCAACTAGACTCAATCTTAATAAAGTATATCAAAGAGTTATAATATCTCGATCTCTCGATTTAATTCTTACTCAAGAAAATAGAAACCTGCGAGTCTAATTAAATACAAGAGAGATAACTTGGATGGTATACCAAAGACCAATATCCAAGTGTCAATCAATGTAAATCAACAACCAAAGGTTGGATATTCTAATTGATTGATCTTAACGCACAACCTGTGATATTTCAATTATATAATTAAATATAATGCGGAATAGAAATAACACAGACACCAGAATTTTTGTTAACGAGGAACTCGCAAATGTAGAAAAACCCCGGGACCTAGTCCATATTGAACACCACATCGTATTAAGCCGCTCATGAGACACTAGCCTACTACAAACTAACCGGTGCGGGATTGAAGTTGAACCTAATCAATCTCACACCGATTCAAGGTACGTTGCGCTCCTTACGTCTCGATCCCAGTAGGATACTACGCACTTGATTCCCTTAGCTGATATCACCCACAACTAAGAGTTGCTACACTAATTCAAGGTACAGTTGCGCTCCTTACGTCTCTCAGTACGAAATATGAACTCAAAATTTTAATGTAATTGAATTAGATTTCCACGACGCGCCTTTTGCACAAAGCGAGGCATCTTGGATATCTAGAAAAATATTATCACGGACATATTCAAATTGGTACTTTTCAGAATCATACGGAACATCAACCCCTTTCTCCAATAATCACTCCCAACATGACCCAATCAAGAGGTGTGAACCCCATCTCACCAAAAGGAAGTGAAAAGTATTCGTCGTATCCCAAAACCTCTCCACAATATATTCGACCATGGCATGGGGGTTTCGCCCAATTCCATGTTCAATAGTCTATCCCATCCCGCTCTTTCAATAATATATTTGACTCTAGGACTAAGTCTAGGAATAACCTTATAGTGAGTAATGATCGAATTCAGGTTACCACGATGTGTATACTGAGAGTTATTGTTGTCTGCAACTGTGATATCCGTAGAAGCGTGTGGTTTATCATCTTCCACAGTAGGAAACCTCCCTAACCCGGGAACATCAATCTCCTTAATTTGACCAGTAGAGATTAAATTATAATCATCATCGGCTACAAATTTTTGTTTCTTGTTCGTCTTTATGCGATTATTGAACCTGGAAATCGACATCTGTACACATACAATAAACATAATTAACATCACAAGATGAATCAATCAAAACAATAGTCAAATTAACCAAACATTAATCACCCCAAAACAGTAATCATCCTAAAACTAGACACAATGAATCACAGAGTGGGGCATAAAAAAATTCTCAAATGCAATTAGATTCACCATATGTCTACGTTTAGGGTTTAAATTTATTTATTTTTCCCTCTAAATAAACCCAATACAAAATTTTAGGACTTGGGTTGATCTCTAATCAAGAAATAATACGATTAAAGGGTGATAATAATTCAATATTTTGATCTTTATTTGCTGAAATTGAATTATCAAAAGATTGAGATCACATACCTCATCGCACGGAAAAATTAAAGTTAATCTTTCTTTTGTACGTTGTTGTTGTTGTAGGATACTGAAGCTAACAATAGAGAAGAAATTGACGCAAGGAAGAGAAGAAGCTCTGAAACGAAAAGAAGTAGAAACGATGAAAACGATGGAAGGGGTTTATAAATTCTGCTATATCGATGAAAACGATGATATGAGAAGGGTTTTACAAACGTGCGGTACGAGTGTGTGGTGGGGTGCAATTATGATGTACGTCTCACATAAATACAGGCATGTTTAAAAATTGCGCCCCATCAGTCGTAATTTCAACATACGCCCCGTCAGGCGTAATTTCATGTTACGCCCCATCAGGCGTACTTTATGATTGCGTCCCATAAGGCGTAATTTGTATTTGCGCCCCGTCCGGCGTAGTTTTTGATTACGTCTCTCCATCATGCGGTTTTATATATTACGCTCCATACCAAACGCAAATTTATACTCCGCCCGACATCAGGTGTTAATTAAACTTGCGTCCACATGGAACGCAATTTATAACTACGCCCCATATCGGACGAACCTTTGTACAACCGCTCCACCATATTTGCTCCTTCACCGTAACGTCTTCCCACGGACTAAACCCATTTCTTTTAGTTTCTTTTGGTATTTAGTCTTGGGAGCCCGATACCGAGAACAAGATGTACCCATTTGTCGTGTTTTTGAACCGGCATAGCATTTACTTTCACCCCCTCTCAAGGTTACGTTAGCTGGCACTTCATTTCCAAAGCCAATGTAGAGAAGAAAACAAAATCGACAGGCTTTTATGCGTATTGTCAAATCAAAATTTTTGGAACTCTTGAATAAACGTCTCTAGTAATTTAAATTTGCTCTTGTCTCATCACGCTACAGTAATATAAATTTGCTCTTATCTCTTGGTAACTCCATCACGCTTGAAAGAAAAGTGTAATTATGCCAAGGAGAGACCAATCTACTATTTCTAGCAACTAATGTCTTTCATTTCCGAGTCACCTACCCCTCTCCGTTTCGCTAGAAAATTCACTCTAAAATCCCTCCAAACTCTGTCTGTCGTTTCGTTTCTTTTACCCCAGTAGCGCTCTTTAGTTTCATTTCTCTGAATCAACCAAAAGTTTCTCCTTTACCAAAAACCTCTTGTTTAAATTCTACTCTAGAGACATCAAAGCCTCTGCAACTAGTCCCATTTTCCTTACAGCTGCTACTATCTCATTTGTTGTGATCAGCTCTCAGGTGTTGACGGAATAAGAAGAAAAGAGGTTTTGCTTTTTTCCATATAACCTTCTTGTATATATATTTCTCCGCTAAAAATGCTTTTGTTTTATGTTTTCTTCTTTTCATCATTTTTTTTTTTAATTGTAAACTTGTATGGTTGCATTGTGGATCAGGTAGAAAAGAATAGATATGGGTTATACATGGAATAATGGGTTCTTATGGGATCCCGGTGGAGGAGGAAAGAACCATATATTCTTTGAATAACACGATGGTATTTTCTCTCATACAAAGTAAGTACTAATTTCTTTATTTTTTTATCACTCCATTTCAGTTTTGTTTCATTCAAATCATTGGATTTTATGAAATTGAGCTTGTGTTTGCAATTTTTTGTTGAACATTGCCTTCTAGTATATGTTTCATGACTTAAAGATTGCATGTTTTCAATTATAGAGCTTTAGTTTCGTTAAATCGGGTGTTTTTGATTTTTAGGGAAGTGATTAGTTTCATGTCAATCTCGTAAGTCATAACTGATGAGTTTATGTGTTTTGAGTAGTGGGTTTTTACGCTTTTATGCATTTGCTAGCATTATAAATTTTTGTATGGATTATATGGGTTTTTAGAACCAAAAATTCTAAACAAACAGTGTGATTGAAACAAAGCCCATAAAATGGGACCCCTTCTTTGTCTCCACGGACCTCTAGGGACGACACCAAAAATTTGCGAGACAAAAATTGAGCTACGGTTTTGGCGTGGTTTGTTTACAAAGTTTGTTTAGTATCACCCTTTTAAAACAACAAATGTTATCCCAACCCCAAGACTTAGTATTTGAGCAGTTTTGATTGCAGACATGGGTTTTTCTAGGCAGGATCATTGGAATTTAGGTTTTAGTTATGTTTTTGAATTATGTTTCGGCATAGATTGTTTTTTTTATTCTGTTTGAAAAGAACCCTGATGGTTCACATCACTATTTTCTTACACTTTGAAAAGAAGGGCTGATAATTCACATCACTTTTCCGAAAATGCTAAACGTCCCCGGCTCCCTTCCCCACTGCTTTCCCCCGCCTATTTGTCAAGTATCTGTTGACCCAATAATAATGGGACCCCCTGCTAATCTCAATCCAGGCATCAAGCGCTAAGAACGATGACACGTAATGGGGGAAAGGAGTGGGAGAAGGGATTAGGGGAAGTGCAGCACTTTCGTCACTTTTCTATTACACTTTGAGAAGAAGCAGTGACAGTTCACATCACTTCTCCTCTCTGCTATGTTTGGTTACTGGCACATTTACTTATATTACTGGCACATTTACATGTTTGGATTATATGTTTATCTTCTTCATCGTATTGTTTGCATCATATATCCTTTCTATTTTTGTTGGGCTAAGCAAAAACCTAGTACATCGGTAATTTTCCTGGGAAGAATAGTAACCACTGGACTGGAAAGTGAAAGTCATTGCTCTTTGGTGTGTACCTCTAGGAGGATTATTTTGATACCAAATCTTCCATTTTGCAGATCAAACAACAAAGCAGTACTCATTTTTTGCTACTGACTTATACGGTAACACAATGGCACATGGAGATAAAGGTGCCGATGAAGAAGTAGAGAAACTTGCCAGTAAAAAAGGAGGAAAAAGGAAAATAACTAGCAATAAGTCTAACAAAGAGGGTACTTCCTTTCAAGGTAAGCCAAGAAATAAAACCTTCCGAGCTGGTTTGGGCACTCTAGTTACTGTATTATCGAAGAATTTGAATATCAAACCAGCAAAGCAAGATGCTGCAGATCTGGAAAAGTTGAAGAAGGATGTAAAAGACGCAGAGGAGGCACTGGCCAATGTGATAGATGGCGTTGATGTCGAAGAGTCAAAGGTTTTGCAAGAGGCGACTGAGGCTTTGGAAACATTCATGAACAAAATGGGGCAGCAATACAAACTGAAGGAGGCCGGGTTTTGGGATTTCTTTAATGCGCTGAAGGAGGGGAAAGTAAGTTCAAAAGATTTCCGGAAGTCTCCTAGAGCTATGGAGCATGTGATCAAAAATTTTGTAGCAGGTCATTTCTTTAAGATTTTTGGTAAGTTATTTGGGTTAGATGCCAACTCCGTTGCAGTCCATTATGGCCTCAAAAGAAAAAAGGTGAGTGCCGAGGATCTGGTAAAGTATGCACCGAAGATAGACGAATCCCTGAAAGAGTTAGCTTTGTATATAAACTATTTCAAGAAGAACGAGGAAGCTGATGATCAGGAAGGTCCTGATACTAGCAATACATATCATCTTGATGGAAATGAAGATGAAGAAGATCAGAGTGATGGCAGCGAAGATGATGTCAACCAAAATGATGAGGAACAGGGATGATAGCAAGATAGCTGGTGAAGTTGAAGAAGGTCAAGGCGATAAGAAAGAAACTGCTGAAGTTGAAGAAGGTCAAGGCGATAAGAAAGAAAATTTGGATAACAATAAGCACGGCCAGAAGCTCAGTAAACGTGCCATTATCAAAGCATTACAAGATGTTTATGGAAAAAAAGACAAGGAATTAGAATTCGTCCAGCTGTTTCTGTTGTTAGCCATCTGCACGTTATTCATTCCTCTCAATGCTGCACAGTACTTACCCTACCAGTATTTGAACTGTGTTAAATCAATGGAGGCCATACAAACTCTTTCCTGGCAAGATCTTATTTTTGATCACCTGATGAATAACATTATGATGTATCACACGGTTCCATACTCCGTGAATGGTTGTGTAGATATTCTGATGGTGAGCGAAATTTGTGGAATTAATTGAACTATAGCACGTATGAAATTAATTTTCTCTAACACCTTCATATTGTTTTTTGTTGTTGCAGTACAATGTTTTTGAGCAAATTGAAGAGTTGAAAGATCATAGAACTACCGGAGCCTTTCCGAGGTATGCACAATGGAAGTTTTATAAAGCGTCTTGTCAAGTTGCGAACATGATAGGAAATGGATCATCAGCTAAGGTAAAAAGCTAAAACAGCACATATTACGTTATTACAATTACATCTTAAGTCTGATTTTTGTTTACATTGGTGCAGACTGTTAGTTTTGAGAAAAGTTTGAATGAGTGGGAGAAAGATTTGTGTCTTCCTGAAGCGTTGGTAATCTCTAAATTGGAGCATGAAGTCATGGAAAAAAATGGGATAATCTCCCATTTGGAAAAACAACTTAACGAAAAGGATAAAGTTATTGATGCATTGAGAGAAAAAAATCCAGATATATATGCAGAAGTGATTCGCACACTTGATCAAGAGGGTCCAAGTCATAAAGCGGAGGATCAAGGGATGAAGAGCAATTCCTTTTTCTTATTCAAGAAGATTCTGACGAGAAAAATCTGACAAGGAAGAGAAAGATGTCAACTCCCGAAAATACTCTTGATCTCAATAGCAAGAAAACAAGAACAGAAATGGCTACAAATGCATCTGGTTCAGGGAGAAACTCATCAAAAATTGATATCAACCTTCGCAAATTAGCTATTGTAAATGAGTACTTGGGTAAAGGAAAGAACAAAGCTAAAGGAAAGATCAAAGCTGATCTGGAAACAAAGGAAAAAAACTTGAATCTTCTCGAAGAGTACCTCAAATGCGGATCGCTAAGGTATCTTACTCAATTTAAAATGATCACTCAGGTATCTTAATAATTTTAAATAAAGTTTTGTTTTGAAATGCTGATTGAAATTTGCAGAGACTCTCTCTGGAGGTGGAACGATGAGGAAGGTCATAAAATATTCATCGATGGTGAGGACATCTTTAAATTGCTTACAGTTAAGTCATTCATACCAAATCAAGTTGTGGACTTCCAGATGCTCAAGTGGAGAGAGCAGCATGCAGATGGCAAAATGATGTTTTTCCTTACAAACGCCTGGGTAAAATACTAGATAATTTTGTATTTTCTTTCTTTATTTTTTGGAGTATTTATTTACATCACATCAATATTTGCAGTATCAAGTTTCAAGAAAATCAGAAGAAATGCAAAAGAAGGTGATTGATGATTTCTAGCGGCTGCTAAAATTGATGATTTGGAGCACTTATTTATCCCTATGAACAATTCTTCGGATCCAGATAAACCTGACATTGGATGTCACTTCACTCTTTTGCATCGCGATGTTGTGAAAGGAGTATGGTATCACTACGACTCTTTGTCAGAATCTAAGAGCGAGTTTCAAACACAGTGCTCGAATAATGCCGTGTTGATGGCTGGAAGAGTGCACAAAGCACTCTACCGAGATGGAAATGGGACACAATTCAGAGGTATAACGACCATAGTTTGTCCACAGCAGGGGAAGACGTAAGTTTAACTCTAATACTTATTATTCTACTTCTGTTTCGCTTATAAAAATATGTTAACCTGAGACTTGGTTTTGCAGCTATGACTGTGCAACGTTCATTCTGTATTTCACTGAACAGCTGATAAATAATCAACAGTTTGATTATTATGGAAGCTGCGCAAAGGATAAAGGCACGAAAGAAGCGATTGACTCTGGCTTTCGATATTGTGAAAGACGGAGAAAGATGGTGGAAACATAGTGATGGTGTCATATAGAAGAATGTGGGATGAAGGTGTGATGTTGCTGTTGGTGATTTAGAATTAGGGTTCAGTTTTGTGATCAGAAGATGGAGATGAACTGGATATTGGCTAGACAGGTGAGATAATTATGGCTCTGGTGCTGTTGAACTGAATTGGTGGTTTGGGTGACACATGAATTATAGCTGTGTTGAAATGCATTGCAAGAATGGGAATCAGGTGGTATTTTGGAAATTACAGATGAAGGGGAAATTCAGGAAATGGTTGTTGATGAAACTCAAACTACAGGTGAAGAACATGAAGAATCTGTTGATGTTGTTCAACTGTTTATTTTTATTTGGTCAGAGACCTTAAAGACAGCTTATTTTTATTTGATGTATGTATATAAATACATGTGGTCATAAAACTATATGACGTATTTAAACTCATCGTATTTTATGGTTATGTAACTATTTGACGTATTTAAATTCATCGCTCTCTACAGACAGACGTATCTAAATACATCTATTTCAAAAAACGTGAAAATGCCAGTTCATCTTTCTGATTTTTCTAAAGACATAAAGTCAAAATTTAGTATTCAACACAAGTTACCAAAATTTCGCTAAACATTTGATTTTTTCAATACGATGATATATGTTTTTTTAGTAATAATAAGATTTAATTAGTGAGTAACAATTTGGACACACCATATGCGTTTATGAGACAGACCTACTAGTGAGGCGTACAGTTAGTTGTTAGGTATGCTTATTGTTTTTCTGGGTAAAATTATATACCTGACAACATACCTAACAACTGACTGTACACCTCACTAGTAGGTCTGTCTCATAATCGCATATGGTGTGTTAGCCGTTACTCACTAGGTACCCACTTGAAAGTCTCAAAACCTAATGCTCTCGCAGCAGTTTGCTATCCGAAAAATCAACTCGGTGTAGTTTTGGTCCAAGTCACTTCTGTTTAAATGGAGCTTTGGGAATGGGGACTCTTGGCCGCCAAGTATTGTCAGTTGTCACTTGTCTATCGACTCTTGGGAATGGGGACTCTTGGCCGCCAAGTGTTGAATAAAAAAAAGACAGCTTATTTTTATTTGATGTATGTATATAAATACATGTGGTCATAAAACTATATGACGTATTTAAACTCATCGTATTTTATGGTTATGTAACTATTTGACGTATTTAAATTCATCGCTCTCTACAGACAGACGTATGTAAATACATCTATTTCAAAAACGTGAAAATGCCAGTTCATCTTTCTGATTTTTTCTAAAGACATAAAGTCAAAATTTAGTATTCAACACAAGTTACCAAAATTTCGCTAAACATTTGATTTTTTCAATACGATGATATATGTTTTTTAGTAATAATAAGATTTAATTAGTGAGTAACGGCTGGACACACCATATGCGTTTATGAGACAGACCTACTAGTGAGGCGTACAGTTAGTTGTTAGGTATGCTTATTGTTTTTCTGGGTAAAATTATATACCTGACAACATACCTAACAACTGACTGTACACCTCACTAGTAGGTCTGTCTCATAATCGCATATGGTGTGTTAGCCGTTACTCACTAGGTACCCACTTGAAAGTCTCAAAACCCTAATGCTCTCGCAGCAGTTTGCTATCCGAAAAATCAACTCGGTGTAGTTTTGGTCCAAGTCACTTCTGTTTAAATGGAGCTTTGGGAATGGGGACTCTTGGCCGCCAAGTATTGTCAGTTGTCACTTGTCTATCGAAAACCTAGGAAATAGCTACGAGATATGATGTATGTACCTTTATACTTTATTAGCAATTGATATTTATAACTTGCGCTCAATCTTTCATCCCTTTCCGTGTAGTTCCCAACATCGGGTCATAAAACTATCCGACGTATTTTAATGCATCGACTTCCTCAGAAGACGTATCTAAATACATCTATGTCAAAAACGTAAAGATGTAGTTGAATACATCAGATTCAAAAACAGGCAGAAGTGCAACCTAGGCCAACATGGCCATGCGTGCCATTGCAGGACTTGGTGGAATTATCGGGCTCACCAACAATTGCATGTTGCGGTGGTTAGACCAGGTGTTAGAGAGCTGGAGATGCTAGGTTCCAATCTTCTCCTATACATTTTTGGTTCTCATTAATTTCTATACAAATGGGACGTGTGAACTGGCACCGTATTTGTTGGCCGGATTATTCGTGTCGCCGGTTTATTCGTGTCGCCGGTTTATTCGCGTATAATCCGGAAAGTCCACAAAAACCGCGTCTTCAGTCCGGCGTTTCAGTAGTTCGCCTAAGATCCGCGTATACGTATGATACGGAAAAGTGCGCGAATGATCGCGAACTTACTAAAACAAGACACGAGCAGGAGCACACCAAATAAACATAGTTCATGAAACAGGAGACGAGAGCAGGAGCACAGCAAACGAGACGACAAAGGGTAAACGAAGGCCCCCAAAGCATAGTCAACTATCCCCTGGAATCGCCCCTCCTTTCTTCCTCAATCGACCATTCATCTCCTTCAATCCTTGTTTTAACTCAAATCATCTTTTGAGGAGATTGGTGTATTAAGGAAGGGTTCACGAACACTGGGTCAAGATTTGTTTTTGTGATCTACAAGCGAGGGTGGTTTCACCATTACCAGTTCACGTACTGTTCGTGTGAAGAAAAATGAGTGTAAGGGGTATCAGGCAAGCAAGATGTTCAAGTCAATCGAGGTTTATTATCTCCGAGTTACTTGATGGAGTTAGATTCCCTCCCCTTGAGAATGAACGACTCTCTTTAGAGACTCTCTCCAGCATGGTTTGTTCATCCCATAGTGGGATCAAAATGAACAAACTTTGAGTTTGTTCATTCTATAGAAACTGCCCTAACACCACATGGCCCATTTTCACTCACTAATGATCCCAATGCAGAGAAGGTGCTCCTAGACCGTCAGATCCCTATCGGGATGTTTTGTGGGAGTGGGATGTGGCAGGTGTTTTACTACTCGTACTCTTTGGGGTTGAAATCTTGAAATTACACTTCACATACAAGCAAAAAAAAAAAAAAAAAATCCCGCTTAAAATGTTTTGTGAATTCAAAAATTCAAAATTCGAATTAAGTCGTACACTGTCGCCACATCTGTTCCTGACGGTACAAGTATTAAAGATACTTCTTTGAGAAGCCCAAGAAATAGTTTTGTTTGGCTTCTGAAAGAAGCTTTCCCCGACCTCGATTTCCGTGAGAAATGGTTAAGATAAAACCTTTCTTCTTCGCTTAGACACCAGAGAGATTTCATTTACTACACTCACCCTAAAATGATTAGTAATTTGATTTACTACACTCATTAAAGGTATTTAACGATGTTCGGTCGAAGCAACACTTTAGGAAATACTTTTACTATAGGAATTTGATTGTTGTTTGATTGTTGTTCTAGTAAGTCGACAGGAATTGGTTAGTAATTGCTAGTAAGTCGACAGGAATTTGTTTTCTTGTTCCAGCACCAATATGAATTTGTTTTCTTGTTTACTTGGCCTGAACCTAGTGCAGATTCCGTGTGGATTTGCTCATAATAATGTGTTACATGCCATGGTGGCTTTCGCTTTTCTCCCCGTCAACTTTGTCATTTTCAAATCTCACGTATACCAGCTATCCAATAACCTGTGTAGATAGTGGTATGGGTTATGGCCATGAATTTGCATAATTATTCCAGCCTAATAGTTGTACTTCACATTAGACCTGCATCAAGATGCCTCGGCAGTAGAGAAGACATAAGAAGACATAACATTGTTTTTATCCACTAGGAAATTAAACTGGTAGAGTCTAGACTTACATTACCATTACAGGACTTAACAATCTCTTTAGCTAATTTATCCGCTACATTATTACATAACCGGTTAACATTATTTCATTCTCCCAAAAGTGGCCGGCATGATCTTCATCGTCGGCCTTGCCGACTTTTGTTTTTTGACATACAGGAGATGACATAAAATTTATTGGCGGCAAGGTATTCAAAAATACCCTTCCGGCTGTTTTTGGCCGGCGAGGTATTCAAAAAATACCCTTCCAGTGTATTTGGCCGTGAGGTATTCAAAAATACCCTTAAATTTGTATTTATAAACAAAGTATTCAAAAATACCCGCCGGCATGTTGAAAAATTCTGATCGCCGCCATGGTCATTATGAAAAGTCGGCAAGATATGCATGTTACGACCTTGCCGACCAAAAACACGAAATCATAATTTTCGATTTCTAACCTAATATAACAATCAAATCACACAACACAATGATGGGTTTGAGTTTAAGCATCATTTATAGTCTTCTTTTCAGCTGGTAGAGTCAACAATTTTTTTGGAAAATCAAAGTTGAAGATTTTTATATGGCTTTGGTTGATGGAAGATGAAGATGAAGAAAGAAGAAGATGAAATGAAGAGAATAAAAACGATTTAGGGTAATTAAGATTATTAATGGGTAAGGGTAGTTTTGTAACTTACCCATTAGGACTCCCCCTAAAATCCACAAAAAGTGTCCCTTTAAAATTGGGTATACCCCAAATAGTTTGAGTATACCCCAATCTCGCCAGGAATTAGAATGATGGAAGTTGTAGCACAAAAAGTTTCATATGTAATTTTCTGTTTCTCTCTATTTAACCTCATTTGATTGGGGCCAGACATTTTAATTGGGGGCCATGATATTTTATTTCCACCCCAATTTTTTTAGGGGCGTATGAATCCGATATTAAAAAGACTGTTTTACCCTTTACTAAACACAAATCTTAAAAATCAGTTAACACTAATTTGAAATCATAATTAGGCCCCCAATTCATATACCATAAACTAAACAAAAAAAAAATCAGTTTCTCTTTTTTTTCTTTTCATCTTCCTCTCCTCTTCCTCTCCACAACCACCATTAACGACCCCAAACGATTTTTTTTCTTCGAACGATTCATCGTCGATGTTAGAAGATAATCGACGATTAACTTCTTCTTCAAACATGGCTCGTACAAAACAGACCGCTCGTAAAGAACGTCAAATCCCCAATCTCCTCGACGCCGTCAAAGGAAAGGTAATCGAGGGACGAACTCCAAAACCCAAATAATCGAAACCTAAAGAAGATATGGGTCAAATTAGAAGGTATGTGAAGTTAAACCCACCTTCTATGCGTTTTTTTTGTTGTGTTTTGATTGCGAATTTGAGTCTGATAACTGAAATTTTGCGGTTTCAGTTAAAGGGTCGTTAGTATCGTAGTGATACCCCTAACGACTTTTCATTTGCATGCTTATTTTATGAAGACTGGTTCAGGTTGAGAGCTCGCCCGTAAAACCAACTACATAGAAAAGAAAAAAATATCATTCAGGAGTCGTCAATTTCTGAGATGTTAAAATGACGACCCTAACAGTCGTCATCTTTATTTACAGGTTGACGACACTAACAGTCGTCAACATTAAATTTGCAGAACAATGACCCATTCCTCGACAAATGACGACCCTCTTTATACGCAGACGACTCTACATTCCCAAATATAAACCATGCTGCCAAGTTTTCACCTTGAGTCGTTCTTTGTTTATATATCTAGTTTGACGACTCTAAACGAACTTATTGCGAACTTTGAAAATCACTTGGTAACTTTGACTAGTAGGAGCGATTATTGCGAAAGTAAGCATTTTTTTTTTTTTTTTTTTTTTTTTTAAAACTAGCCGTTGGGTACATTTTTGCTATAAATAAAGACCTATCTCTTCCAAACTTATTCACCCATCACTTTCAATCTTCCTAAATCAGTCACCCATCACTTTCAAACACTAAAAAATGGCTCCAACTCCGTTCAATAATCTAGAAGATGTTGCTATTGTCGGAGCACACACCACTCTCACAAAGCACTCCGTTGAGGAAGCGCAATGGGTGACCGAGAATGAAGACCCAACAAGAGGGCCTTACCTTGGGCATGATCAAAACACCAATGCTTGGTGGAAACGGGTGTTTAAGGTATTCAAAGCACTAAGCGGAAATCGTTATAGGAGGACGCTCCCACAAATAAGGGAAAGGTACGCATATTTATACAATGAATGCGTCTCTTGCTAAGAAAACGAATTGAAAGCTCGTAAGGACTCTATGCCGAACGAACCTCGAATGAGTAGAGTAAGTTTGTGAATCAATAGGCCTTTCATCAAAAATTATTTATTTGGTTATCATTATTCAACAACGCTAACATATTTAAAAAATTGTTTTCCCAGTATACTTTGGGTCGGAGCCAATACGAATTAAAGTACGACCATGAGTTTTTGCACGAGGACTGCTACACTCTCTTGGAGGAAGTTGAATGGCAATTCGCCCAATATAATTAAACGCGTAGAGATTTTCTAGCGCGATGTATTGAACAATTTTATGTGTTTCCCTTCTATTTTATTTCAACTACATGTATTTTTTTCGATTCAATAAAATGAGTGACTTCAAATATCGGTTCAATAACTATAGTTCAGAAAGGGTCGTCATGGTTTGTAAAAACAAAAGTAACGACTCTTAAGATTGTTTGAAATTTTTCCATGAGTCGTCATTTTTGGAGAAAAACATATTAACGACCCTAAAGGTCACTTAACACAGACACTATTCGACGGTAGAGTCATCATTCAGTAAACAAAACACATGTACGACACTTTTTATCATCAAGAGTCGTCACTTAGTTAATATATATAATGACGATCCTTAAAGCAGTTAATGTGAATTTTGAATTCACCAAATGTGGTTGAGTCGGGCAACGGTTAAAAATTCAAAAAAATGACTGTTGGGTCCTTAATCTCTATAAATAGAGACCCATATCTCACCCCTTCTTCACCCAAACCATAATTCTCAACCTTCACATTCATTCTCATTCATTTATCATCTAAGAGGAAAAAGAAGAGGAAACACCATGACTAGTACTTACACTTCGGAAGAGAATTGCGCTATTGTGAGAGCTTGGAAAACCGTCACAAACCACTTTGAAGATCTAGGAAAAGACATTGATCAAACATCGGATGCTTGGTGGAACCGTGTTTTCATCGTTTTTGTGGCGTTAGACGGAAATTGCAACTCAAGGTCTTTGAAACTCGTCAAGGAACGGTTCGAGGAGATATTCTTCGAGTGTGAAGTTTTCAAAAGAGAAATCAAGGCCGTAAGGGAAGCCATGCCCAATATGTTGGGTGCCATAAGAGTAAGTATTTAAACAAGAGGTAAAACTTATCCAAAGCTTTCAACACTACTAAGCGAGTATGTTTTGCGTTTTCAGTTGAGGAAGGCGTATGGCTATTACGAGGAGCTTCGTGGGAAAAAGTTTGAGTTCGACGATTGCTACTTTATCTTGGAAGGAACTATGTATAATTACGCCATTTATGATTAAGTGTATAAGTGCACCTTATTATCTATTGTATTTCATTTCCTTCAATGTATCGCTATGAAAGATGTATGCCTTTTACGATTCAATGAAATCAAAAGTTATGATAATCCAGCGCAAGGGTCGTTAGTATATTAAATAAAACACCGAACGACTCTACATAAAAGTTGAAATGGCGGGATAGGGTCGTCATCTTATACGAATACATATATGACGACTCTAAGTGTTTTATTTTCGAGAGTTACGGGTTTAAAGTCGTTTGTCTCTAAACAAACAAAATTAACGACCCTTTTTGACCTAGCATAAAGAGTCTTGATGTTTATCACCCGCCCCTAACGATTTTTCATGACATGGAAAAGTTGCAGGTTTGAGTCGTCATCGGTAATTCCAACACACTGACGACTTTAAAGAGTCGTTAATGACTCCAAACCCCGACTATAACGACTCTCACACTGACGACTTAAACAGTGACCATGAATCGACCCCTTGGAGCACCATTCAGACAATTTCAAGAGTATATGAGGTTTACATGATTGTTTTGAGGTGCGGGTTCTTCATTTGGAGTATCGGTTCCTTCATTTTGAGCGAGTAGGATCTTCATTTCCACCATTATTCATGGCTTCCTCCATTAACATCTCTTCATCAAACATCAATCCATAGGATTATTAGAGACAATCTCACCATCAATACAATCATGGTTATTGTTTGAACCTTCACCAACCTCATTCCCTCCACTTGAATCACTCATTTCTAAACAACCATAGTTTTTCCTCCCAAAACCCCTCTTCTTCTTCTCAAAAAAAAATACCCAAAACTTAAATTTCCCAAAAATTTAATCCCAAAACCTGATTTTAAACTAAACTAAATTAACACACTAATCTACTTCATTAACTCTTAATACTAATCACTCAAGGCTATTTTAGGCATTTAGAAAGAATTTTTATAAGGGGTGACCCAAATTAGGATTGGGTGACCTTTTTTGTCCTCTAGTGCTTGCCCCCAATTAAAATGTCTGGCCCCCAATCAAATGAGGCTATTTAACTCGCTTTCTTTTTCTCTGTTCCTCAAAGCCACATTTATTAGTAAGGGGAGTTTGTTTTTCAAGAGACGCTACTAGCTAGATTAAGCTCCAACAATGAGTGGAGTGGACACCAATGCTGGGCATGAAGAATACAGATTTCCAGCTGCTGCACAAGCTGGTTTTGTTAATGTCAAGCTCAAGTACAATGTACGTTTCTCTATCCCCTCCAAATATGATTTTAAGTTTGTTTTTGTTACTACTAAATTTCTAAACCGTACTTGTGATACATATTGTAGTTTGATGGTAGTGAGCTTTTCTTCAAGATTAAGCGCGATGTTAAGTTAAGCAGGGTTATGGCTGCTTACTGTAAGAGAAAAGAACTTGATTTCAAATTCATAAAGTTTTTGTTCGATGGGAAACAGATGAATCAAATCACACCCCAGGTAAAGTAAATACACTCACTACCTTCAATCTCCTCAATTGATTTCTGTTTCTTTACGTTTTTAATAAGCAAATGTCTTAAGAGTTTTTTTTTTTTTGGTGATTCTTCTTGATTTTGAGTTGTATTTGGGGGTTGAATGATGCAGCTTGAGATGGAAGAAGGGGATATCATTGATGTCGTGCAGAACCAAGATGGAGGTAATGGCTATGGAATCACAGCAAAACGTCAAGAGGATGCAAAGAATAAAAAACACCATTTGCAATAGAGCTTGAAATGGAGGATCAAGCTCAGAGAAATGTACCTTCTAATCTGAATTATGAAATTGATAAAGTTACGTTAGTAGTAATTTTTAATTTATGAATATGAGCCAGTCAGGATTGGTTCTTGGTTATTGCAACTACTCTAGTGTTTAAAAAGAATGATTAATTGGGATATGAAAACTAATTGGGAAATATAGCTACAAGACAAAATAGGGATCCAAATAGCAAAGCTGGGTCACCCCTTATCTAAGTATTTTTTTAAATCCTAATATACTCCTCACTAATCATGTTTAGTGGTTAATAATAATTAGTAAAAAATTTAAGTATTTGGGGGATAGATTAGTGTGTATTTTTATTTTAATTTGTGTGAGCGAGGAGTAGAAGGAGAGAGAAAAAAAAAATTTGAGTGGAATTTTTTTTTTTTTTTGAAAATGGAAGATGATTGTGATGAGAGAATTACCGCTAATAAGAGGTTGAAAAATTGATTTTTTTTTCTTTGAATCCACCATTGTTGCAGCTGAAAAAGCTTGTGCCGGCATGGTATTCAACCAAAAACCCATGCGGGCAATTGTTGAAATGTTCATAAATTGTTTGCTGCCACTATCCTGGGAAATGGGGGCGTAGCCACGATTGTTTGCCACGATTTTTTTAGTTTTGATGTTGATTTTTACGGTTTTGAAGTGCCGGCATGGTAATCATGGATTCGAGCATCTTGGGTACATGTTCCGGCATAGTATTTTGCTTAAATTTCTATCTTAGGACAGGATGAAAAGTATCGAATGTTGATTTTTTTTTTTCACTTGACTACCGGCATTGATAGGAAATTCTCGAGCATGCCGGTATCATGTTCCGGCATATGGTCTTCATCAATTCCGGCATGGTCTTCATCAATTCCGGCATGGTCATCATCACTTTCAGCATGATCTTCATCACTTCCGAATAAAAAAAAAATTGGTTTCCAAAGTGAGGAGAAGAGAATTTGATATAGAGTGGGGAGAGTTTAGAATTTGAAAGGGAATGGGAAACATTTTGGTTTTAAAGCTCCACCCCTAAATAAGATTAATAAGAAGTGGAGATGGAAATAGGGGATATGATTTTGTTTTTTGATTTTAAGTTTTTGATTTTTATTTTGTGGGAAGGGTATTTTAGTATTTTCATAACCAATGGTAACCCCTTAGCCTAAATCATGGGTTGGGGGAAGTAATTCATATCCCCGATTAGTTTTCATATCCCCAATTGTGGGTTCTTTAAAAAGAAAATATATCAAAATTGGTTCTTGCAGTTATATTATTATTATAAAGGGCAATGGATATGATCAAACAAATTAACTCTTGGCAGGCACACCGCACATGTACTCAATTGTGACCATTGACCAAGGGTGGTCTAAAACATGATGAATTTTGTTAGTGTCTACCGGACATATTGATGTAATATCTCCCCATAAATTACTTCGAGACTAAGTACACTAATTTGAAACAATTTTTATCTATATACAAAAGTTGATTTGATTACACACTGTGAAAAGTACTGGCTCATTTGTCACTTCATCAAAGGAGTACAATAAAGCAGGAGGCTCGTGCTCCTGCAACTTTATAAATCATTGGCCCCGGTCTTTTACCAAATTACTGCAATACCTCAAACTGATACAAAAACCTTTTTCATTAAAAATTTTAAATACAAGAAGAAGAGATTCAAACAATACTATTACTACTAGTGAATAAGAATGGCATATACTAACTTGAGCGTTGATGTGGATGTTGATGAGGTAAAGTTTCTTGAACTGGTTTTTCTACTTTCCTTTTCGAACTTTGCAATTGGAATAACTTCCTCTGTTTCTCTCTGTTTTCTGAAAACAGGGGATTGAAAACATTGATTCTGTTTATGTGCCAAAATACAAAGGGTTATCTCTATCTGAAATCAGAAAGGTATGCTCTCTTCTCTCTTCCTCTTTTTCTCTGGATACCCACTCCATATTTTATGCCTAATGTAGACTTCTTTGATTCAGTTTCCTTGGTTTGGGTTTTGGGCTGTTTATAAGTGTGATGTAATGGTGCAGTTGATTCTCAGTTGAATTTACCAAATAATTAGTTATATTTAGTTTCGATTTTCTGAATTTGGAATGATGAGATTATTTGTCGTTGATGCTAGGCTAAAATAGAGAAACTGAAATTGGAGAGAAAAGAACAAGACGTTGAAATTGAGAAACTAAAATTGGAGAAAAGAGAGCAACAAGTTGAAACTGAGAGGTTGAGAAAGGAACTGCTAGACAAAGATGAAGCTCTTGAACACTCTCAAGAGCTCAACAATGTCTTAATGCTAAAGGAACATGAGCAGAATAATGAGCTGCAACAAATTCGTAAACTACTGATCCGCGTAAGTTCCTTTGCTTATCTCGGTATTAAAAAAAACTAGTTTATAATGATCATGAGCCTGCCCACAGTTTGTTAGTACTGTCTTTACTTGAGTTTAGCTGAAATAGAATGCCTTGCAACTGAAATGTAGGCAATCGGAGAAAGTTCATCTCAGCGTGGTGCAGTTCAGCTTAGGTTAATGGGAGAGTTGGACCGAAAACCGTTCCTTGAAGCTGTCAAAGATAAATGCAATTCTTTCTCGGAAGAACAAGCTTCAAGGCACGGTGACAATCTTTGCTCTTTCTGGGAGGGCCTGCTCAAAGACGTAACCTGGCATCCCTTTAAAGTAACCTTGGTCGATGACAAGCAACAGGTAATATATAGCTCAGTTTCTTGATACTAAATTCATTGGTTGAAGCATTGTCGGTATTCACTGATATAGTGCATTCCGTATAAAAGAAAATGCAGGAATTCGTCGACCATGAGGATGCATTTTTGAAAAGCTTAAAGAACGAGTGGGGTGAGAAAGTCTACAATGCCGTTGTTAATGCACTCGTTGAGTTGAATGAGTATAACTCGAATGGTAGAACTCCTGTTCAAGAACTTTGGAATTTTGAGGAGAATAGGAGAGCTACTCTGATGGAAGGAGCTTCTTCTGTGCTTAATCGCCGTAGAAAGCGTCCCACTACTGCTATGGCTGCTACATCTACCCCGAAGCGTCTAGCTACTATGGAAACTGCTATGGTTACTACATCTATTCCTCTCAAGACATGATTTCAGAAATCCGCAATGCAGATTATGTTATTGTTTTTTGGTAACCAGGATGTCCATTAACCATTTCTCTTACCAGCTAGAGCATCGCAGGACTAGTAATTCTGAGTAATTCGCAAGATATATGTACAGTATGTTTTTTTTATAGCTACTAGTATGAGAGTTAAATTCCCTTTTGCAGGTTTAGGTATATTATGTAGTCATGTTTGTGAAAGTGGAGCCGTAGATCTTGAAACAAATGATTGGAATGACAGTAAATTTCAGATTTTTGTTACTTAAAAGTTTCTAATCTTTTAGAATTGCCTGTGAATCTTTTGACTTATTGGCAGAGTAGGAAGGGAAATGGGCTGATCTCTTTGTTCTCTGTGCGAGGTTTTGGTTATTTTGCTTGTTACCTCAAATAGATTGTATACGTATTCTGTTGAGTAATGTAGAGGGATTGTATAATGCGCTCAGACCGAGCAACAGTTGAAGCTAATCCAAGCATATACGAAAGAAAAGTATCAAGGAGAAGTTATATTCGGCGTCAAAGTAATCTATGGTAGGCTGAAGGGATTTCATGAAAGTAAAGCTGTTTCCCAAGCAACTTCTGCTGAGATCCCTGTCACAGTTGCAGATATGCATTTGTTGAATGATTCTAATATATGTTCAATTTTACCAGTAATAGGTCCTTTTCCTTTTAAGTTGAAATGTAATGCAAGTTTTGTTTACGCCATTCAATCTCCTTAAATTGAGTTTCTACTTAAACTGTGAAGGCCTTAGTAGTTAGATGAACATTTTTCCTACCATGCATTGAATTGAGTTATGGAACCATTACGTTTTAGTTAGCTACGTAGCTAGCTAGCAAGGGGTATCTTAGTTCACCAATTAAGAGCATCAACCCTCGAAATACATGATTTGATAGAACCTTCTTCTGACATTCAGCTGATATCATCATTAGCAATATGTCATGGATTCATCGGATGGTGAATTGATGATCAACAATATAACTGCACATCATGTCTTGTTTTTAACAAATATATAGTCTACTTCATATTCCCATTTACGATGAGTCTATTGGAAGAAAAGTAATATTGGACTACTGACTTCAACAGAACAGGTTCCTGGTGGGCATGCAATTAGAACGAATGATGCTGTCACTTTTTATTATGAGATTGTAATAACTTGGTTTACTCACATATGGTGGATCTAAAACATTTTGAAGTTACTTGCACCGGTTACGATAAATGACTTTTAAGTACTTGGGAAACCAACAGCTGAGTATTGTACATTGACTGAAAAAGACTCAATCTACAAAATTAATTTGACTTGGCACCCTGCGAAGTGCTAGCCCGTTATGTGAATTTACGGAAAGAAGAACAATATCCACGATTTTTTACTCCCTCCGTCCCACTATTAAGTGACCTAGTTCAAGTTTGCACAATTTTTTAAGGCAAGCAAATGGTAAATTATTTTTAAGCACTTTTTATAATTATACCCTTACGGAAAATAAATAGTGAAATTTTGAAATGATTTATCTCTCAAACTACACCGCGGATGTTCGCAAACTTCGTACCATTGAATAGCATTTTAAAAGAACACGCAACTGGGGGATATGGGAATTAATTGGGGGATATAGCTACAGGACAAAAACGGTGTCCCAATAGCAATTCTGGGTGACCCCCTATGTAATTATATTTTTAATTCCTAATCTAGCCCACACTAATCAGGATTATTGATTAATTATAATTAGTAAAATGTTAAGTATTTGGGGATAAATTAATGTGTATTTATTTTTATTTGAATTTGCGTGGGTTAGTTGAGAGTAGAAGGAGGGAAAGTGGTTTTTGAGTGGAATTTTTTTTTTGAAAATGGAAGATGATTGTGATGAGAGAATTCTTTGCTAAGAGGTTGAAAATTTGATTTTTTTCTTTGAATCCACCATTATTGCATTTGAAAAGCTTGGTCTTTGGCATGGTATTCAACAAAAAACCATGCCAGTAGTTGTTGAAATTTTCATAAATTGTTTGCTCTTCAAAACCTATTTTTCGAGTTTTAATCGATCTACTTCCGCCTGATTATCGATTTTCGAGCATCATAGGAAGTAGTTCCGACATGGTTTTTGCTTAAATTTCTATGCGGGAACATGATGAAAAGTATCGAAAATTGATTTTTTTTCACTTAACTACCGGCATTGATAGTTTATATCGAGCACGCCGGCATTTAGTTCGGCATTGAATTTCATCACTTCGGCATGGTCTTCATCATTTCCGACATGTTCTTCATCACTTAGGCGTGGTCTTCATCCTAAATAAACATGCCGGAACTCACTTCAGTGTGGTATTCATCCTAAAATTCTATGCCGGAACATGATGAAAAGTATCCAGAAAATTGATTTTTTTGTGCACTTAACTACCGGCATTGATAGATTTATATCGAGCATGACGGCATCTAGTTCCGGCATTGAATTTCATCACTTCCGGCATGGTCTTCATCATTTCCGACATGTTCTTCATCACTTCCGGCGTGGTCTTCATCCTAAATAACCATGCCTTGAACTCACTTTCAGTGTGGTCTTCATCCTAAAATTCTATCTTAGGAACATGATGAAAAGTATCCGGAAAATTGATTTTTTCACTTAACTACCGGCATTGATAGATTTATATCGAGCATGCCGGCATTTAGTTCCGGCATTGAATTCCGGCATGGTCTTCATCAATTCCGGCATGGTCTTCATCACTTCCGACGTGACCTTCATTATTTCCGACATGTTATTCATCACTTCCGGCATGATCTTCATCAATTCAGCGTGGTCTTCATCATTTCCGGCATATTCTTTATCATTTCCGACATGTTCTTCATCACTTCCGACATGGGGAAAATTTAGAATTTGAAAGAGAATGGGGAACATTTGGGTTTCAAAGTTTTAACCCTAAAAAAAGATGGAAATGGGGGATATGATTTTGTTTTTGTTTTTAAGTTTTTGATTTTTATTTTGAGGGAAGGGTGTTTTAGTATTTTCGCCCCCAAAAGTCACCCCCTAGCACACACCATGATATAACAACCCTCATAAATTTCTCAAGCCTGGCTTACATTTGTACTTTTTCGAATGAATAAAAGACAAAGATAATTTATTATGAAATGGCAACGTAACCCCCTTTTTATCCGATAGAACAAATCAATAAAAATATATCAAATACAAGTGCACAATATCCGACCCGACCGCTAAGTCTCACCCCCTCACTACTACATATGCTTGGAACATCAAAATAGATGAGATCTTGGCATGGCAGAAGTAACGTCCAATATATGCTAGACCAGCATGAAAAACCGCCGAAAGTCGAAGGTTCGTTTAGCACTTTCAATTCTTAACACCTGAAAAGTTTATCCACGGGAGTTAAACTCCAAGCAAGTTCACTAGGTCATTTGAGTCAAGGAAGAGTATAAAAATTTATCCTATAGTTCATAGGAATTACATGATTACGAAGCACGGTTGCATTTACAACGGTGTTATACTTTGAAATGTTATAACAACGACTACAAACTCGATTTAGCGGTACAAGCAAACAAAGCGGGAATTTGGAAGTTTCACAAGAACTAACATCAAACATCAACCACTGTGGTATCCTAGTGCATACGTTATAATTAACAAAACTTCAAACCCTCGTGGTATACGAAACCTATCCAAATACAATAAAATCTCAAACCAGAACTCGGCACCCTCCGATTACCCTTACCATCTGAAACACCATCGCAATAATAAGATTTTGACAACTAATTTTTGGGAGCAGGTCAACTACAACAAGAGTTCATTACTACTAGAGCATCAGTGTTTTCAATTACTGTCATGCGAACCCATCTCAGTCTCCCATTATAACAAATCCATTATCATTTCACTCAAAGGAAATGTGGTATCAACAAGTATAAGACCTACACACTTAACATCCAGGTCCGCGACTTCATACTACAGCAAATAAAAGAAGTAGCAAACTCGAAAACGTTAACATACTCATCAAAGCTTAACGAGTAGCACAAATTATCCCCTAGCTTCAGCAGTTATGCCCATCTAGATTTGGGCCGAAATTTCTATAGCTACAAGACCACAATAAATTGTTTAGCACAACACTTTAATTTCAAGCAGCGACACCTAATATCAGCGTGCAATATTCTATTAAGTTTTGATGTATGGTATTTCCACTCTCACCAGGATACATAACTAGGTTCATGACATCGTGCCATCAAGGGAAGATAAATTGACACTATAAATAAGATAACACGGGAAATTTAATAGTTTAGCATAACAAGATGTTAACCCCTGACTAGGTGCATACGGAAATAAGAAAAATCATTAGTGTATACAGGTTTCACTACTAGCTCTGTTTGCCATAGTCTACCACAACACATACACATCAACCACATACAAACAAACCCGTCATTCCATCTCAAGGAAGTTTAACAAACACTAACACATAAGGTGATCAAACATAGACTTAAAAGGTAAGCCCTAGAACAATATAATTTCTTAACATTTAGATCTAATCAAACACCATTCAAGGAAGAAACGAACACGTTAAGATTAACCAATCATCACTAACATCAGAAAAACAAGTAACTAATACACAATTCAAACCTAAGTTACTTTTCCGGACTGTATGAACTACTGATTTTAAATCCCTATAACCAACATTGACAAAGAGATCAAGTAAACTTGCCTTAGCCCCGCAGAAGATGCTACCACAAGAATCTACCATTGAAGCGGAGGTCTCTTAAACGCTTCGATCCAGGAGAATCTTATCCCCATCGCCAACCATCACCTTCACATCCGGGTCGCCCCTTGTTTTTGACGGTAAACTTCTTCTTCCATCTATAATGTTACCCTACTCATCTTCCTTATCTCTCTTAATAAACCCTAAGATTTCTATAAAAGGACACGGTATATTTTCTAATAGGCACCTCAGAAGTGACTAAATGCTAATTACCTAACTTGGTATGGGCACCTCCCCATCACGTACATAGAGATATACTTCAAATCGGCTAAATGTGTACAAGTATTATAAATTGAAAAGCTGGGATATTACAGTCTACCCACCTTGAAGAACGACTTCGTCCTTGAAGTCAGGCTTACTTCTCTCCCAAGTTGTATGCGACAACACACTTTTTTTTTTCATGTTCTAAAATATCAAGTGCATCTTGTAAATGACCCTGCGCCATACCCCAAGTATATTTCTGCAACTAGTAGCCCCTTCGGATGTGAAATTAAGTTGCTTCTGCACCAAAGATGGCCTTTGCTTGCACTATCAACTCATTCATTAAAGTCTACATATGATAAGAATAGAGAATACATTGTACAGTACTCTCATCTGCAGTGGTAACTACATCTCAAAGTACAACAAATCTCGGAACCAAATTTCAATTCTTTAAAACTACAATGCACCCATAAATAGAAATACATAAGTTCCGCATTCTCTCCAACTTCCAACAATAATAGTTTTCATTTACTATAAATGCATAGATTTCTTGCCTATTCTTTGCCGAGACAGAATGGACTTAACAATAAGGCATTAGGGAATAACTAGTCTTTCAAATGAGCCAAGGAAAATACTCATCTCAATTACCTTAGAGATATTGCACTCAAAGCATGGTTTCTGACGTCCGATTCACTCTCCAATTGGCCATATGCTTGTCAAAGGTAACATATACAAAGGTTCAACTCTGAACCATAATGGCCTGCTTATTCAGATCAAAGTAATTTATGTACCTCTAAAAGCCGAGAATGTCGAACTTACAGAGATTCTCTTACTGTAAATAGCTTAATTACACAAGTAAAACGTGCAACGGCTACACAACATGCAAGATATGAACATATCATAACGCACCCGATATCATGCCATACGCATGCATAAGGGAAGGCATATGCCACTATGATTTGTTCTCGTAAGCGTAAAAATGTTATCTAGTAGGACATAAGCGTACACAACACCCCCAAAATCAATAACCGCGAACGAGCTGAAACATATATAAACATTTATCTATACAATAACAAACAATTATTTGCCTAGAAATATCACAGTGACATAATGACATCTTTTCCGCTTCTAAGTCCATTTCATAAAGTTAGCAAGATTGTTCATTCCCTATACACCGCCATAAACCAAGTAGTGTCATCTGAGGTCATAAGTAGCGTTGACATCATAACAACGAAACCACTATTCCACATGCCAGTTTCAACCCCTGCTAGGCTACTACCATCTCCCTGAAAAATGACGAACCAAAAATCGTTTCTCCTCCTTCGTCATGGTACCACTTAGTATATTTTTTAGGGAAGATCACCACTATTTCATGTCACTTAGTTAGACGGTCTTAACCAGCACTAACACCCTCTACAGAAAGATAAAATCATACAAATTTATTATATGCTAGTATGTAGTACATAGGTTAATGACTAAATGTTCTTCTTAGCCATTTATGCTGACTATTTATGCATACCACTCATGATCATAACAAATTAATCATTTACGCCTCTACTAAATTTTTGATATTGGTCCAACTTTACCGACCAAAATCATGTAAAGTGAATTCATAGATCGGGTCATACAACATATCTATTGATCAACTACGATGTCACCTAATCAACGTTTAAGCTACACTGCCCAGCATCTTGGAGTGCACTCATCCTAGGATTATAAATGGAAGGCATGTTCCAATTAACTGATTAAAAAATAATTATATCAATTCCTGATGCTTTAGCACACAAACAAGTCCAACTTTTAAAAACGATTGAAGGAAATTGTTGCCCTAATTCACAAATCCTAAACTTCAGTTCATAGCTGGTGGATTAGTAATTTTCCTAACTATGAATCTAAATAATCGTGCCTTTAGTTGTCATAGATGCCATCGCCAATACTGAAATGTCTCAAATCCCAATTATAAGAGTCCCCGACTCTAAAATTAGAAAAAACAAGTAGAGAGGAAAACAACAGTACGTAATAACTAATGTAAATCCTAAAAGGATAAAATCAAACTACAGACCCAATCCAAACAAGCCACTAGACAGATGTTAAAAACATTTTGCACAAACTAAATTCTAAATTCCTATACACCAACCAAGTGCCCACTTATCTAAACTAAAAACTACATGCATGTCAATTCTATAATCCAAAATTTGGCAATAAGGTACTAATGCTCTCTCAAGTCCACTACTTTAACCTTGGGCGTTCCTTTTACTAAGAAAAATTAGTCCCTATTCGTAAACATAACATTTCATTAAATCTCATCAAGGTTACTAATTTATTCCTCAAAAGAGCCTAGTCAAGGCCATGATTACAAAAGAAACAAACTGTAGCCACAAAGGCTACAATACAAAACTGAAAAGAGGCTGCAGTACATATCCAAAATTTTCATAGCCTGATCAATGTCTGCAGTACCTAATCTAAGTATGCAGAACCTAAACCAAGTTTACTTTACAAACTGAATTAATGTCTGCATGAGCTATCCTAAGACAGCAGCAAAACTGGAAATACAGACAAGCTGACAAAGAAGTCCAATCGCGCACCTGTAGCACAGTTAGACCACCAGATACAAACACTGCATACATCAACAAAGACTGCAGAGCAATTATTAAAAAAAAATCTGCAGATATCTGAAATCCCAAAAGAAGACTCCAAAAAAGGAAGCCTGTACTCAGATTTCAAAGCTAACGAAAACTGTCCAGAAATGTACCAGGAGATTGTCAATGTCTATGGTATTCGTCTTATTTTTCAACTTGTAATCACATATGCAAAATCAATTCCCAGATGTGAAGTATTTGATTGCAGTCAAAGGACTTGAACATATCTACATCACAGCTCCATTAAACTAAAGTTTGTTTGATCAAGACAATAATTTCATAAACTGACTACGCTCTCTCCCCAAATAAGTAACTAATTTCGTAAACTAAAGTCTGTTTTATTCCTTATTTCTACCCGACTTAACTAAGATACTCAGTATACTACTTAATGATTAATTTTTCACAAATGAAATTATTGCTCAACGGGAAACCAAACTGAATTATTCTCCAGTGATAGGCTTGTCTCCTTTACCCTCTAGTTAAAGGAATGCTAACAATAATAAAAATAAAAATAAAAAACACAGGCAGGCACGAGAACAGAAAAAAAAAATGCATTGGGTCACATCCTACACATTTCAAAGAGTTACCAAATAGGGAAGCATCCTAGTACTCCAACCCCAACACACAAAACGCAGGGAACAAATCCTACATATAACTCATAGAGTTAAGGAACATTTTCATAAGACCACATCCAAATACAGAAACGTCAATGTACTCAAACGTTCTGATTCGTAAACATATCCACACTCGTTTCAAACCTTTATTAAGGAATTGAATATCCGGTGTACAAAACACCACGCGGAACATATCCACACTCGTTTCAATCCGTTATTAAGGAATTGAATATCCGACGTACACAACACCGCACGGAACATATCCACACTCGTTTCAATCTGTTATTAAGGAATTGAATATCCGGCGTACACAACACCGCACGGAACATATCCACAATCGTTTCAATCCGTTGTTAAGGAATTGAATATCCGGCGTACACAACACCGCGCGTAAGGCCAATCGACACACCAAGAGGCCATTTGGCACAACACTTTAACTACATGAAAAAGGCATGACTCACTCCCTTGGTACAACCATGTAATTAGTGTGCATCCTACATATCAGTATGGTCTCAACCTAGGGAACATATTCCAGTATTCTACTACATTTTAAAGTGCTATTTAACTCCATAGCAAAGATGACTTACCCAAAACCCACAATTCGTAACGCCAATTGTCCAACTCAACCGCAAAGTGGCTCACAAATGTATATGTTGGAAATCGTTAGAATCCATTACTACCACATTTAACAAAGTTAACTTTCATTTCCTAACACAATTGATAGTTTTCATACCCACAACTCATGCCACAAGACACATATAACGGCCAACGAAAACCTAACATAGTAAGGACGCATAGTATATAAACAGAAAAGTCATCAAATTTGATAACTGTCAATAATTAGTTCATCTTCATAATCAAATGCATGTTCATAAAGACCAACCCTATATCAACCAAGTGCAGCTATACATATATGTATAAAGAAACAGCCTTTTAAATAGGGTATCCAACTTATGTATTACTCATGGAAACGTTTTAGGCTCACTCCCCAAGTCCTAAAGGTTCCTGAACCTAAGCTCTGATACCAACTATAACAACCCTCATAAATTTCTCAAGCCTGGCTTACATTTGTACTTTTTCGAATGAATAAAAGACAAAGATAATTTATTATGAAATGGCAACGTAACCCCCTTTTTATCCGATAGAACAAATCAATAAAAAATATATCAAATACAAGTGCACAATATCCTGACCCGACCGCTAAGTCTCACCCCCTCACTACTACATATGCTTGGAACATCAAAATAGATGAGATCTTGGCATGGCAGAAGTAACGTCCAATATATGCTAGACCAGCATGAAAAAACCGCCGAAAGTCGAAGGTTCGTTTAGCACTTTCAATTCTTAACACCTGAAAAGTTTATCCACGGGAGTTAAACTCCAAGCAAGTTCACTAGGTCGCTGAGTCAAGGAAGAGTATAAAAATTTAGCCTATAGTTCATAGGAATTACATGATTACGAAGCACGGTTGCATTTACAACGGTGTTATACTTTGAAATGTTATAACAACGACTACAAACTCAGTTTTAGCGGTACAAGCAAACAAAACGGGAATATGGAAGTTTCACAAGAACTAACATCAAAACATCAACCACAACAGTATCCTAGTGCATACGTTATAATTAACAAAACTTCAAACCCTCGTGGTATACGGAAACCTATCCAAATACAATAAAATCTCAAAACCAGAACTCTGGCACCCTCCAGTACCCTTACCATCTGAAACACCATCGCAATAATAAGATTTTGACAACTAATTTTTGGGAGCAGGTCAACTACAACAAGAGTTCATTACTACTAGAGCATCAGTGTTTTCAATTACTGTCATGCGAACCCATCTCAGTCTCCCATTATAACAAATCCATTATCATTTCACTCAAAGGAAATGTGGTATCAACAAGTATAAGACCTACACACTTAACATCCAGGTCCGCGACTTCATACTACAGCAAATAAAAGAAGTAGCAAACTCGAAAACGTTAACATACTCATCAAAGCTTAACGAGTAGCACAAATTATCCCCTAGCTTCAGCAGTTATGCCCATCTAGATTTGTGCCGAAATTTCTATAGCTACAAGACCACAATAAATTGTTTAGCACAACACTTTAATTTCAAGCAGCGACACCTAATATCAGCGTGCAATATTCTATTAAGTTTTGATGTATGGTATTTCCACTCTCACCAGGATACATAACTAAGTTCATGACATCGTGCCATCAAGGGAAGATAAATTGACACTATAAATAAGATAACACGGGAAATTTAATAGTTTAGCATAACAAGATGTTAACCCCTGACTAGGTGCATACGGAAATAAGAAAAATCATTAGTGTATACAGGTTTCACTACTAGCTCTGTTTGCCATAGTCTACCACAACACATACACATCAACCACATACAAACAACCCGTCATTCCATCTCAAGGAAGTTTAACAAACACTAACACATAAGGTGATCAAACATAGACTTAAAAGGTAAGCCCTAGAACAATATAATTTCTTAACATTTAGATCTAATCAAACACCATTCAAGGAAGAAACGAACACGTTAAGATTAACCAAGCATCACTAACATCAGAAAAACAAGTAACTAATACACAATTCAAACCTAAGTTACTTTTCCAGACTGTATGAACTACTGATTTTAAATCCCTATAACCAACATTGACAAAGAGATCAAGTAAACTTGCCTTAGCCCCGCAGAAGATGCTACCACAAGAATCTACCATTGAAGCGGAGGTCTCGCAAACGCTCGATCCAGGAGAATCTTATCCCCATCGCCAACCATCACCTTCACATCTGGTCGCCCCTTGTTTTTGACGGTAAACTTCTTCTTCCATCTATAATGTTACCCTACTCATCTTCCTTATCTCTCTTAATAAACCCTAAGATTTCTATAAAAGGACACGGTATATTTTCTAATAGGCACCTCAGAAGTGACTAAATGCTAATTACCTAACTTGGTATGGGCACCTCCCCATCACGTACATAGAGATATACTTCAAATCGGCTAAATGTGTACAAGTATTATAAATTGAAAAGCTGGGATATTACACATGAGTTGGGGGAAGTAATTTATATCCGCCAATTAGTTTCTATATCCAATTGCGTGTTCTTTTAAAACACCTACGTAACAAATATAAACATGACTATCAAATTATGCATATTTCTTATATTTTTTTTATAATCAATTAAAAGGATAATTTTAAAAAGTGGAAAAATCCGAGGAACCCAAATCTCACTCCTCTCTCTTCCAGAAACCCATCATTAAGATGACATATATATGTAGCCCGAAAAATCAGATATACGGTTGAGATTAATAGTTTAGATTAGACTTATCTCTTTCATACTTTAAGATGGACTAATTTATCCTTAAGTAATTAAGGATTATTAACATAAATTTTTTTAAGTAAATATAAATAATCCGGCATCCAATCAATGAAATTTGTTCCCATAATTTTCGTCAAATTGTTACCACATTTTTCGTTAAATTAATGTTAATCCCATAATTTTTGCAAGGGAAAGTTATTCCCATTAATTGCGAAATTTAATAACATGCTGTCACTTTTCTTTTGTCTCTCGTGATGAAATTCGTTTCTCTAGCATCCTGCTTAGTTTCACTCCCTTCAATTAAATTACATTTCCTCATTGAATTGATGATTACAACGACCACGGTGATTAGATTATACCTTTTTAATTCGTTGTTGTTCGTCTGCATGGTCAATTGTTTTTCTATATTCAAAGAAATGGAAAATTGGCGAGATCAAGGTGTTGTTCATGAACTCAACACATCTGAAACTGCCAATTAAATTGCTCTATAGAACAATCAAATTCGCTAGTTGAAAAACAGAATTTATGCTAGTTGTCTCAACGTAACGTTTGATTTCTCAATTTTATCAGTGACTGATGCCGTGAGTAGTACTTAGTCTTCCCGGCCCATTTTTTTTTTCATACATATGTATTTTTCATACATAATTTTTTTTTTTTATTTGATATTTTCATACATAATTTTTTGATATTTTCATTCATAATTATTGGTATTTTCATACATAATTTTTTTTTTAATTCTTTTAAATTTTTATGGTTACCTTAAAATAAATATGTGATAATTACCATTTTCATGGAAATCACGCGGGGTGATAAGTGCAGTTTTCCCATTGCAACTTTTACCAATTTGTGAAAATTAGAATATCACAATTCTCATGTATGAAAACATAGGTTTTTATTACTGAAATTTTCACCAACTTTAGTGAGAATTGGAATTATCTTTATTACTAATGTGCGAAAACTGTGATTCTCAACAATTTCATACGGTGATAACTGGAGTTATTTTAGAGGGATAAGTAGAGTTTTCAATCATACATGGTGATAATTTGAGTTTTTATTTTATTTTTTTATTTTTTTCAAAAATTAATCAGCGTTTTTATGTAATGGAGTGATTTCAGGTAAGTTGTGTTAGGGGAGTTGTTTTACATGAGTTATTTAAGAAGAGTTTTTTAGGAATTAGATTTAATTTTTTTTTTTTTTTTGTGACAATATTCGTTTTATTGAGTTGGTGATAACCGTCCAGTGTACAAAATGCAATAAATTTGATTTATAAGAGTTCAATGGATTAATAGGTATTTTTAGTTCTTACATCAGATTTTTGATTTTAGGATGAAAGGAAAAAAAAAATAGTTTCTAGATTAATGGCCGAATAAATATACCAAACTAAGTTGAAAATGGAGCGGTATTAGTGGCATGTGAGTGAGTGAATTTAGGGAGTTTCTTAAATTCAGGAATTTTGACTTTTTCACAACTGTTTGTTATTTTATTTTTTTCTTTTTTTTTTCTTGAATAATCCGTATACTAAAAGGTTAATCATGTAAATCTAATCCTATTATTACTAAATATGGGTTTTGTATATATCCTATCTTAATGGTGGGTTTCATAAATAAAAATTCAAAAGAATGGGCTACAAAAAAAGTTTCTCATTTTAAAAATATCTACTTATTTAGTGATATAGGTCACTTAATGGTGGGAAAAAATCTAAAAATAACTAGACGGAGGGAATATTATTTATTTTCAAATCCTTTTAGTGCTTTAGAAAATGAAAGTCCAAAGCGCTGGTAATTTGGCTTACTGGATGTTTCAAATTCAAACGTAACTTAGTTTTTAAATCAGAAAGAGAGGCAAAAAATCTTTTTATGACATCTAAATCTAATCAAGTTAAAGACATAATCATATCGTAAGGGGGAAGAGAAGTGCACACAGTACACGTGCTTGGCTTAATCTTTCATACAACAGCTGAGTGGCTGTCATTCTTACAGCCGAAGCAAGGGCCAAAATGCTATACATGTAAGTAACAATAAGTTGAATCTGATTATCACATAAGAATCTTTTAACATCAATATTTTCCAAGCCAAATTGGGGCATACCCAGATTAATTGGGATATAACTAATAAAACAAACTAGGTTCATTTGGAAGTAAAACCCAAAGCCCCTTAGCCACATTTTTCAAAAAGGCTAAATTATCCTTATTTAATTTGAACTAATAAACCTTATTTAGTTTAATTAATTTGTTTAGATTAATTAGTTGAATTAAAAGTTTGGAAATCATGTTTTAGTTACATTGATCTTATTGTTGAAAGATTTTTGAGAAAAAAGTTTTGTTTTTGAATTATGTTTGTTAACGAAAAAGAAACCACACTAATCAAACATTACTAAAATGTGACTGCACAATTGTATGGTAGGTGAAACCTTCCTTGTGTTAAATCTACCGTGATCATAGTTCAGATGGAATCGTACCTTCACCAAATTCTTATGGATTTTGAGAACTTTAAAAGTGATTGTAGAAATTGTACCTTCTCCAAACTGGGAGTTTCTATTTCACGTTGAAGGAACTAAAAATTGATTTGATTTTGTGTGACTAACAACTAAATCGCCGGAAGAAAAAAATCAGTTCTAGGATTTAGAATTTGCGGGGTATAAAAAATTAAACATGGTTTTTTTCGGGGAGAAGAAAATCAGTTCAGGGAATTAGAGTTGCAGAAGTTAGACCATCCAGAACGGTAACATTACAGTCATCCATTAAAGGTAAGAACATTACCACTTTGTGTGAGATCAATAGCGAAATAATAGATCCACATTTGATTAAAAAAACGTTTAATTAAAAAACACGTAAAAACTTTTAACCGAAGAATAACATGGGCTTGTACCCGATGTTTGGGTGCACAACATAACAAGACCCGAAGCTGATTTGCGCATGCAATTAAACTCACAACTAACCTTTAAAAATGATAGATCAGCAAGTGCAATCCCAACCAATAAAGATCAAGGGCTATGAACCTTTCTTTCCTAAACATTTCAAGATTTCTTGGTAGTTGTAGTAAGCTTTAGCCCATGCTCCATACTTAGAGCTATCGTCATTTTGTACTTAACAGGATGGTCTGGAGTCAAATGAAAATTGAAGAATCTACACAAGATAGCAAGTGTTATCTTCATTTGTAGATATGACGAGTCCTTCCCAAGGCATGTTCTTGGTCCAGCCTGCATCAGCATGAGTCTCACATATTTAAACATTCATATTACAACTGTCCATATATATATATATATAATCAACATTTTATTGGACTCTAGAATTCTTACATTGAATGCCGTGAATTTGAATGGAGATGCGCTTTCAAACAACCCTTCTTTGTTGAACCATCTATTAGGGTTGAATAAAATTGCATCAGGTCCCCAGTTGTATACCATTCTCCCCATGGCATATGGAACATAATTCACTAGTCCACCTGCTCTCACTTTTGTTCCATCCGGTAAAACATCGTCTTCCAATACTCCTTTCGAGTTCTACAAGTATACATGGAAAAGTCACATGTTACTAAAATTTTCAAATAAAAAAATATGTTACCATAACAATAAGCTTAGAAAAATCCTGAAAATCAGGCTGACGTAGATGGTTTAATACCTGGGGCACTGCAGGGTATAACCGTAGTGTCTCAGTGATTGTGGCATGCAAGTAAGACAACTTTCCAAGAGAATCATAATTCAATAGACTTGCAAATTGTGTTAATTTCTGTGTAAAAGATTTTGGATCCGTAGGATCATAAGCAATCATTTCCTTGGCCTGATTTTCTTCAAACGCTATAAGTTCTGTATAGATCTTCTCGGCTACATTAGGATTCATCATGATCATATATATAAACCAGGATAATGTTGACGCTGTTGAGTCACGTCCCGCTAAAAGAAAGTTTATAACGGCATCTCTAAGGCTTTTGTCTGTTAAGTTACTGTCAGGAATCTCACTCAACTCAATTAATCTTGACAACATATCATGCTTTTCCTTATCACCATTGTTATCAGGTGATTTAGCTCCTTGTAATTCCACTTTTCTTTTATTAATCAAATTGTACGTAAAATCATCTATGACTTGGATACTTTGAACAAATAATGCTTCACACCCAACATTAAAAAATCTCTGTAATCTCCATAAAGGGTTCTCGAATCTAGACGAAACAGTACTAGTTGCTTGATCAAAAGCTTTAGCAAAACCACTATCGGTTAAATCATTAGCCAAACTTCCAATTTCCGCTCCAAATCCAACTTTACATGTAGAATCCAGAGTCATCCTGAAAAACAGATCCTAAAAAAAAAAAAAAAAACAAAAAAAGACTTTACATTAGATAAAGCATCCACCTGAACATTTCACATAAATTCGCTCTTTGTCATGTCAAAAAATAAAAATAAATAAGCCTGGGATCGCATTCGGCTTTGAAATAATTGAGGATTTAGTGACTGACCTGTATATCGATTTCTTTGTTATGGATTGATGCTTGGTGTAAAATATCAGAGAGAATCAACGCATAGTCTTTGAAAACAATAGTTCCGAAATTTCTCAAGTTTCTAGATGCAAACTCCAAACCAGTAGTCTTTCTGTGTTGCCTCCATATCTCTCCATCTGAATTAAAAATTCCATCTCCAAGCAACTCTTCCATGTTTGCCTGAAAAGCTTCACCCCTTGGGTAGTTGTCGAAGTTGGTTTTAAGAACATGTTCAACATTTGCTGACTCTGCAATGAAAGTTACAGTTATAAATGGCAGTCGAACTTGGAAGGTTTTTGATTCAACAAAGTAGTCAGTTGCCCAATCATGCATTCTGTTGAAATTCATAAGAAGTTCTATAGTTGCACCGATGATTGGCCATGATTTTGGGCCTTTTACATTCCTTTGATTCCATCTGTGAATAAAGACATAGGCTAACATGATACTAATCAGGAAAATAATGAATTCAATTTTGTATTCATCAAGATTTGATGATGAGAAGAATATTGAAAGTTGATTTAATTTTTCCATGGCAAAACCAGTAAGCTAAAGATATGGCTGTGGTTCAAAACTTCAAATAGGGAGCTCAATAAAAAATTGAAATAGTTTATGTTGTATGGGAAATCTGATCTTTCTTATGTAACTATTCAATCTAACTAAACATATGTAATTTAAGTGGCGTCTACCCGCCATAACTACGCATTTATGACGAGGTATCGGAACGGGCAAAGCTTTTTAATTTTTTTCTAAAGGGAGTTGATTTCAAGTCCTTCAAGTTTAATTGGTTTCCGTCCGTTTGATCTAGTACTAGATTACTGCTACAGCAGTGGGAGCCGACCAAAGAAGACGCAGGTCGCAGCGGGGGATCGGCCAGAAAACAATAAGCACAGAGCTATGTAACACGCACGCTCTTAAAATGGTCTGGTGTCCACTTCAAATACTTCCGACGTTTGGACGTGCATATCTCCATGTTAGATGTACATCATTTACATATGAACCAAATCACACTAAACATAGGATGTGATGTGTAAGAAAAATGAAAATTCTGGAGTACCACCCCAGTCATACACGTAGGTAGTTTCCTTTTTATCATGCAAGGTCTTTTCCAATACGTGGAAGGAAAGGCAACTTCGTCCTTATTCTTTTTTTTTTTTTTTTTTTTTTTTCAAGTACCCATTAAGTTGCTGCTTCACTTTCTTTCTCCTCAACCCTTTCTGGTTCACTCCCTTAAACCATGTGTTCCTAATTAATGAAAGGTTCAATTTTGTCAGTGTTGCCGAACATGGGTTGGATTTGAAGCTCCTATATGGTATTAGTGTTCGAGAATCATGAGGCAGAATTAACTTTCCATGTGTGCTTGATCTGTTGTTGTATTCGCATTTAGGTTTGGTACTTTTGATTTTAACATGGCTCTAATTTAAGATTTCATCAAATTAGGTTAATAGTTGATTGTTTATGATCAAGTTAAATTTCGATTCCTGGTTATTGTCATCAAGATCTTAAAATCAATTTCATCACTGGGTCAGGAAGAAGTATTGAGTGAAGGGTAATTGAAACGGCGGACTCATGGAACTCACCGAGTTGGGCATAACCCGACCCATTAGTCTGTCTTCTTCACCCGCGACCAACCGATGTTGGTCCGAAATCTCTGTTTACTCTGTTTTTCTTTTTTACAGATTTGAAATTCTACACTCGATTTCCTACAACTGCAATTCTAAATTCGGGTGTTTACTACTGAAATCGATCGAATTTGATTATTTTTCAACATACAAATCAATGGGTTGTAGTATAAAAACTTTAGTTGGATGAAATTGATAAAATCAATAGAAATATATCGATTGTGATTGATTTATTGGAGATTTCCGAGAATTTTGAACATGTAATGTGTTTATGTGACTGTACTTGATCAAAATTTATGATCAATTAGTTTGGTTACCTCAAATTTAATCTTAATTTTGAGAAATTCGTAAATTAAAAATTCAATTTCAATTTCTCTGCACATTTGTTGTGACGGACAACATTGGTTTTTTTTCATCACATAGGGACTCCCTTTGGTCGTCCAATGAAAACTACCCGGAAGTTAGTCAACTTGGAGTCTCTACTAAATCTGTCGGATATTATTGGACCACCAAAGGGAGGCCTTATACAATACAATTAAAAGAAAAACAACGACAAAAAAAAGAAAGAAAACAAAGTCGTGTATTATCCAATTTAACACTACACCAAATATGCAAAATAGTAACAAAATTCCGCAGTGGCTTTGCCCCAAATATGCAAAATAGTAACAAAATTCCGCAATGGCTTTGCCCCAAATATGCAAAATAGTAACAAAATTCCGCAATATCTTTCCCCCGTTGCGAATATGCAACTAAAAATTCCATACAAAATAGTTGCAACACTTCATCTATGTTACAAAATTCGCAACACTTTGCTGTTGCGCGTCACAACAGATTAGAGTTGTACATGTGCCACTAAACTAGTGTGGCTGCCCACACTTTTAAGATGACTCGGTTAGACTATTATTATCCAACTCATTATTTTCTCTCAAGTGGAAATACACACTTTAGGAGACAAAAGTAGATGGAGGAATATCGGAAATATTTTGAGACAAATAAATTTTACGGCTAAAGCTATAAGTGATAAAATATTTTTCTCATAAAAAATATCTAGAGTGATAAAATTCTTCATCACAAAATTAGTGAATAGTGTCAATTTTATTTTCTCACGAAAAGATAGTTTTGGTGGCAAAACGACTTATGTCGCTAATTAAAAAAATTGGTGACGATTTCTTAAGGTTGTCACATGACACTTTATACGATTCACTATAGGTGACGAAATTTTTTGTGCTGTTAAATATTTTGTTGCAACGAAGAAATTGGTTTTCGTGACACAATATTGGGCCATTAAAAGGGATCCCTAATAATTATTTGGATAAACTTGATATTGCTTATCCTGTTTTATATGGCAAAATGCCCATCCATCTTTTCAGTAAGATACATTTCATATATCGGAAATTCATACAACAATATAAACAAAAACATGTATATTCTTGTAGCCAAATTGTTTATTAATTAAAGAGACGCACTCATTCCGACAAATTGGTTGTCACAAAAAACAAGCTAAAATTTAGATGTCTTTAGATTCTTTACATTTGCTAAACTAGATCCCCTACCAATCAACGTCAAAGTTCCACAGCAAACCGAAGTTGTCATATACCATGTAAGATGTAACGTAGATTTTTAATCTAGCTAGATATACAAGAAGGAAAAAAAACAGAAAAAATGAGCATCTCTTTGATCTCATGTAAATTTGTTAAATGAACAAATATGCTTTCACATTCTAGTTTCAGTGCAAGTATATTGCTGAAGTGTTTGCATACATAAGAATTAAAGGAACTTAAGCATAAAGTAACTAAGAAAGTATCCCACAAAACAAGGTTTACATTTTCCTAATCGAAGTTATAAAAAAAAAAACTCAGATTATATTTACAGTAAGCAGAGCATGCAAGATGCAAGTAATAAAAACGAACTATTCTAAATTCATGCATTGTTGTCATAGTGTTTGGTTTACTCGATCAAATTCATGCATCATATCAACAAGTGCTCAATATCTTATTTAAGTCATGCATTGTCATAGACGGTCTTGTAAATTGAGCCTTTATAATCAATATTATCTCTTTATCGAAACAAAAGAAAATAAAAATATATAAGTGAACCATACCTCATAATTCTAAGAATATTTTACAGATGCCAAAACATGCAGCTAATGACCATACACATTTTAATATTTGAAGCAATTTAATTAAGTATTGGAAATCTTATCATATCTAGCAAATGGCCACACATATTAATTACTATTTAAAGGCGACGTTGCAACTAAAAAAATAATCAAAAATCATTTCGCTCCATGAAGAGGATGTTGAGAATTATGAGAGATGGCTGATTATTTAATTATGGAAAATCTTCTTTGGTTGATCTTCCACTGACAGGAGGCAGATTTACATGGACCAACTCTCAACAGCCGCCTATTTTGATAAGGTTAGACAGATTTCTGTTGTGTCCTAATTTCCAAGCTCATTGTCATGCTCCTATTCAATTGAGATTAAGAAGACCTATTTCAGACCGTGCTCCTATAATGCTTTGTTGCCATTGTGGCGAAAAGTTTAAAGCTCCTTTTAGGCTAGACAATTTTATATTACATCATCCTGATTTTTTTGGATAACCTTAGGATTTGGTGGATGAATCAGAATTTTTAAACCAAATTATATTTTTGCGAAAAAGTTGCAAGCTTTAAAATTCTTTATTAAGAACCGGCAGAAATCTACTTTCGGTAATTTACAATCCCAAATTGATAACCTAGAGCTTACAATTGATGTGCTTGATAACTTGGAGGAAATTACTAGTTTATCTGATGATGATATTATTTCTAGGGAGCAAGCGAAAGTTCAACATGCTTCTCTTTCTATAAACTTAGCTAGGAAAATTGGGCAAAGGGCTAAGGAGAAATGGCTCAAAAATGGAGAAAGAAACTCGGGTTATCTTCACCAAATTGCATCGTTTAAGTACAAGATAAATAGCATAAACTGCCTGAAAATTGATGGTAATATGTGTTATGATAAGAAAAAGATTGCGGAGGAAACAACTGCTTTTTATTCTTCTTTATTTTCTGAAGATCACAAGTTTAGGCCTGGTTATATGCCTACTTTGTCTACAAAAGATTGTTTGAATTTGGAAAAACCTTTTTCGGAGGTAGAAGTTAAATTGATCAGTTTGGTGCGAATAAGAGCCCGGGACCTGATGGTTTTACAATGGAATTCTATAAATGTTCTTAGGATATTATTAAGTACGACTTTATGCTTGTTTTGGAGGAATTCTAGTCTTCTTGCATGCTTGATTGGAGGATATATTGTACTAATATCACCTTGTTTCCAAAGTGTAGTGGGGTTGTTTCTCTTCATAATTTTAGACCTATTAGCCTAATTGGAAGTGTCTATAAGATTATTTCTAAAATGCTGACCGAAAGAATGAAGTTGGTTATGGCTTCTATTATTTCTGATTTTCAGGGGGCTTTTGTGCATGGCAGGCAGATACAAGATGGAATTCTAATAGCATCGGAACTTATTGATGACAAGTTAAGTTCTAATGAAACGGGTACTATTTGCAAGGTGGATTTTGAAAAGGCGTTTGACAATGTAAACTGGAATTGCGTGGACATATGACCTTGGCTAAGTTTGGTTTTGGAATGAAGTGGAGAAGCTGGGTCAAATGGTGTATTTCTACTCCTCGATTTGCAATTTTATTAAAAGGGGGGTGATCCGATATCCCTTTTTTTTTTCATTCTTGTTGCTGAAGTGCTATCTTTAATGATCAAACAAGCTTCAATTGATGGTATGATTACAAGTTTTAAGGTGGCGCAGCAAGGTACTACAATTTTCCATTTTGCAATTTGCGGACGACCTTATTGTTTTCCTGAATGATGATGAGAATCAGGTACAAAACTTAAAAAACATTCTTCTAGCTTTTGAAGTTGTGTCTGGTTTGAAGGTTAATTTCAGAAAAAGTACTATAGTTGGATTAAGACAAATGCATAATGCGGAAGTTTCCACAGATATATTTGGTTGTTCTATGTCGCAATTACCTTTGAACTATCTCGGAATTCCATTAGGTAGCAAGTCTAAATGTAGAACAGTTTAAAATGTTATTATTCAAAGGATAATTCATAAGCTAGCGGCTTGGAAAAAGTCTTACTTGTCGAAAGGCCAAAGACTTCTTATGAAACAAAGTGTTTTATCTAGTCTGCCTACATATTATCTCTCTTTGTTTCAAATGCCTATTGCAGTAGTGAAACAATTAGAAAGGATCATGAGGAACTTTTTATGGGGCACTAATAACTCAGTTAAAAATAGGAGTTGGGTAGCTTGGTCTAAAGTTTCTTTGCCGAAATGCAGAGGGGGAGTAGGAATCAAGAAGTTGCGGATTGTAAATAAGGCTTTGCACACCAAATGGATATGGAGGTATGGTTCAGAAAAGCAGGCTTTGTGGAGAAGACTCATCAACTAGAAATTCGAAGGTACACCCGAAGCTTTCTTTCCTAATCACACATACAGATTTGTCTGTCACAGTCTTTGGTCTGGTATCTTGAAAGCGATGGATTTTGTAAAATCTGGATCTAATTTAAGGGTAAGGAATGGAGAGAGTATTCTTTTCTGGAATGACACATGGTCAGGTGAGTTTCCTTTAAGTTATGTTTTTCCTGCCATTTATAAGATCTCGAAGAAAAAGAGGGTAACGGTAAAGGACATGGTATCTTCTGAGGGTGCTTGGAATTTGAATTTCAGTAGAAATCTAAATAAACTTGAACTGTTTGAGGTGGTACAACTCTTGCAACAAACTAGAGAACCGATTTTGGCTTCGGAGGAGGATGACAGGAAGTAGAGATATGGAGATTCTTTTTCGACTGCCAGTGCCTTTGAGGCTTTAGAGACGGATGGATTGTTGCGCTTTCCAGACAAGAAATTATGGAATTCGAAAGTTCCATTAAAGGTTTATTTTCATGTGTGGACTTTATGTTATGAGGGTGCTCCTACTCTCGACAATCTACATAAGACAAGTTTGGTTCAAGATCCCATATGTTTACTTTGTAAGAGTCAGGTTGAAACAAATGAACATCTATTATTACACTGCAAAACTTCTTTTAGAATTTGGACATATTTTTTGAATAGTTTTGGTATAAAATGGGTGTTCGCAAATGATGTAAGAAAGACCTTGTGGGAATGGGGTGCGAAGAAAAGTACAAGCAGGATTAAAAAGATTTGGAGCTTACTACCTTTCGCAATTTGGTGGAGTTTGTGGAAGGAAAGGAATGATAGGTTATATAATAATGTTTCAAGGAGTACTAATCAGATTATTATTGCTGTTAAGTGCTTGCTGTTCAATTGGGCTTTGAATTCTGACATTTTTAAAGGTTTGTCTTTGACAACTTTGATATGTAATTGGGATGATGTGGTTCACACATCCATGTAATCTTTTGTTCTTGTCACTTCTTTGGTGACTAAGAACCATTTTTTTATAAACTTTTCCCTTTTCTGTCAAACTTTTCCCTTTTTATAAAAGAACCTCCATACATTGATACTTTCTATATTAATAACCTCTACATATTAATAAAAATTTCTGGTCCTAATTAATCATTTTTTCCAATTTCGCCTTAAAGAATTTACCTCCAAATAGTAATAATTGATATTATATTAAAAAATATGTATCTAGTTACATTAAATTTATGATTAAACAAAATACTTATCTATAGTTGTTTGAGAAAAAGAAGTAATTTTTTGAATTACTACAACATTTTTTAACTTGCGGATGCGTAATATCTCATCAACATAGACACTTTCTTGTTGAAGCCAAAATATTTCCAACTTGTCGAGCATGGTTAAATCTTCTTGGAACTACAAATTCCAAAATATATACATGCACTTGTATACTGGAACTATAAAAATCCGAACTAGGACTAGGCACTAACCGCACCGAAACCGCAAACCGCACCGAAACCGCACTAACCGCACCGAAACCGCACCGAACCGATGATCCAATGGCCGGTCACGGTTTTCATTTTAATAACCGTTAGATCTACGGTTCGGTGAACGGTTCTACCCATAACCGCACACTAACCGCACCGAACAACCGATTAATAGGGACCGTCGATTAGTTTTTATCCCGATTAATCCTAGCCGTCTAGATTAAATCCCACACCATATATATTTCGAAAACCTAAGCTCTTCAGCCTATTTTCTTCTTCGTTTCTCTTCCTCTCACTCTTCACCTCAGTCGCCTCCTCCACCATTAACAGTAGAACCACCACCCTGATCTTTTAAACCACCTCCATCAAGAGCACCACCACCTCTATGGTTGTATCTAGTAAGTAAATAGATCTCCTGTTCTATTTCTCATTCTCGTTTCGATTGATTTGTTTGTTTTTCAATTTCTAGGGTTTTTTTTTTAATTATTCTTCTGTTAGGACTTAGGGTTTCGTTTGTCGAAATGGTTTGCTTGTTGTTTTGTGTTTATCAATCAATTTCTTTTGTCAAATCTTATTTTTCGATTACGGTCATGGGTTTTTATTTTAGGTTTTGGTTGAGTTAAGGGGAGGAACTCAAGGAAGGAGTCGAAAGCTATTATCATTGAGTTTAAGTTAAGGGAAGGAAGGAGTCGATTACGAGGTAACTACTAACTACTTCAATCTTCATTTTGACTTGTTCAGTTTGATTGAGGTTTTGAACTTAGGGTTTGTTGATGTAAAATGTTTTGAAAAAGGTTTGTTGATGTAAAATGAAATGATTTATGATCTGTGGCTTGATATGGTTGAGTACTGATATGGTTGAATGTTGAATGATGTAAAATGTTTTGAAAAAGGGTTTTAAATTTTTAATGGGTGTTGAATGTTGATATGGTTGATCACTGTGAATGTTAGGCACTTGAATTAGTCATGTTTACTCTGAAATTGAAAGAGAAGTTTGGATTTTGCTTGTGTATGTGCCTGAAATTGAATGACTAGTTTGGATTTTGCTTGTGTATGTGTAAGAACTAACTTGTTTACCTTTGGCATTTGGCAGGGTAATGTTTGGATCAAGTTCAGTTTCATTATCAAGCTGCAAGATGGCAAGTGCATCTCCCTCTCCATCCCCTGCAGTTGGGTCTACTGATGTGACACTATCTATAACACCTCAAGTTGATGCTACACAACAAGAAACACAAAAAACACAGCAGCCTACACAGGACCCTGCACCTGAAGTTGAACCAAAGAAGAAGGGGAAAACAAGATCAAAAGTTTGGAATGACTTTGTAAGGCTCAGTGAAGAACAAGCACAGTGTAAGCATTGTAAGAAGAAATTGCAAGCACATAGTACAAGAAATGGAACTTCCAAAGATGAAGACACATTTAGGCACATGTCCAGAGAATCCCAACAAGAAGTCGAAGGTCAAAAGACTTTGATGTTTCCACCACCAAAACCACGGATGATCATCACAATTGGTTCTTTGTAAGTTATGACAAGGATATGTGTAGAAGAAGATTGACTGAGTTTGTCATTATAGATGAACTGCCATTTAGAATTGTAGAAGGAGAAGTGTTTAGAAGATATAGTGAACAAGCTGGAACCTAGATTCAAGGTGCCAAGCAGGATGACAATTTACGAGAGATCTTTTAATCATCTACAAAGATGAGAAAAGAGAAGTTGAAGAAATACTTCAAGGAAAGTAAACAAAGAGTCTCCCTGAAAACTGATACATGGACTTCTCCAAACAACTTCAATTATATGTGTGTGACAGTGCACTTCATTGATATCCATTGGAAGCTTCAAAAGTGGATCATTCTATTTTTCTTGATCAAGGGTCATACTGGAGTGGAGATTGGGAAAATGCTTGAGAAATGTTTCTTGGATTGGGGCTAGAAGATATTTTTGGTGTGACTTTGGACAATATCGTGCAAATCTTTGTGGCGATCGAGTATCTTCAAACAAGTGTCATCAATTGGACAGGAGCAACAGTGAGATCTCAATACATGCAGGTATAATTACTTTTCTTAGCTCTATTCATTTTGACACTTGAAAACCGATTCAATATGAAAACAATTCTTTAGGTTGATAGCATATAATTTTGCATAGCCATGAGTTCTTTGTAGCAGTAGGTAAAAAATATTGATTCTAGTCCACTCTTTATATTTGTAACTAATTCTTTCATGCTTTTATTCTTTGTGCTTGCACTCTGATTTTTTGATGATATTTCCTTGTTTCATTCTTACCAGGTCAGGTGTGCTGCGCATGTTCTTACGCTTGTTTTCAAAGATGTTTTGCTGTTGTATCACAAGTCGATAGGCAGGATCAAATCAGTTATCAAGTTTGTTACCGGTTCTCCCTATAGGTTGGCCAAATTAAAAGAATGTGCTGCTCTCGAGAAGATTGATTGTAAGAAGATGGTTTTCCTTGATGTGAAGACCAGATGGAATGCTACGTATCTAATGCTTGAACATGCCATTCCTTATGAAAAGGTCTTTAAGAGGTTAGAAAGAGAAGATAGGAGCTTTCGAGATAAGTATATTTTCAAAGAATCGAATTTGAAGCTTTGCCTAATCCGATGATGATAATCGTTGTAATTGATAATGAAGATTATTATCTTAGTTCATCTAGTGAATCGAATGTGAAGGAGATGTATCTAAGAAGAAGAATACTAAGAAGAAGAAGAACAAACCTCTTCATCATGCTACATATGCTGCAGACTGGTCATATGCTAGGTGTCTTCTTAAGTGTTTAAAAATCTTCTTTGATGTTACTGTTAAGTTCTCAGCTTCAATTCAAGTTACTACACATGAATTTCTATGGCAGTTGGCATTGATACATGAACAATTGGTTCGTCTTAGAGCTATAAGAAACCGAGATCCTCATATTTCTAGGATGGCAGAAATAATGTTTAAAAAGTACAACACATATTGGGGGATTATGAATATATGAACTCGTTTACGTATTTAGCTAAGTTGCTTGATCCTCGAGAGAAAGAATCTGGTTTGAAATTTGATCTTGAATGTTTGTATGAGCAAGATGATTTTAGGGTTACGACTGTTTTGAAAGCTGTGAAACAAGAAATGGGAAAGCTTTATGATGAGTACAACAGCATGTATTCAAATGCCAATGCAGAGGAAGGTGACATCATTACTTATTTTTGATCATCATTAGTTCATTACTTATATTGCTTATCTGCTTTTTATCATCATAACTTACTATTGATTGTTCTCATGTCTTAGGTACTAGCTCAACATCTGCTGCTGGTGTTGATGACATGGTTGTTTGTGTGCAAGAAGAGAACATTGAGGATATGCTTGAGTCTAGGAAGAAAAGGCGAAGAATGAATGTTCACAGTACTCATCCAAAGTCAGAGCTTGAAAGGTATTGGCTTGATGACTGTGAAGCATCTACTAGGGAGTTTGATATTCTGGCATGGAGGCAGGCTAATAGTACCAAGTATAAGGTACTATCACTTATGGCAAAGGATATTTTGGCAATACCAGTGTCATGTGTTGCTTCAGAATCAGCATTCAGTACCGGAAAGCGCATTCTTACTCCATGGAGAAGCTCGCTTATCTGCTATATACTCCGGGACGGTTCAAGCACTTCTCTGTGACGCAAAGGTTGGTTGTCATAGAAACCCATCTCTCTTGATTTCTTATGTGACTATATACCCGAAACCGAATACTAAGTCTTTTCTTTTATTGGTTCATGCTACTTGCTACGGTTTTAATTGTGATAACCGCACCGAACACGGTTAGGTGAACGGTTTTACCTATAACCGCACCAAACCGAACCATGTGCAACCCTACACTGAACTGGCTAGATAAGAATAGAAATGCATGTCCCCTTCAAATAAAATATTATTGTATTCATTAGGTGGATAAGAGCAGATCTCCCATACCTCTTAATCTCTCTGGATTCTCAACGTCCTCTTCATGGACTTAAATTAGTTTATAAATATTTTATTTGCTGCAATTACTTCAAATATTTATATATGTATGGTCATTACGAGGTATGGGTCATTATTCACTTCTATCTTTTAGTTGTATGGCTATTAGGAGGTATGGTTCATTATTCACTTCTGTCTTTCAATGGTATGGTCATCAAAAATATCAACACGTTAAAATTTGAGCGCAACCTAACACGGTTCAACACGTTAGCTTCATGGGTTGTGTTGGGCTAGTTTAATTGGCACAGTGACACAACACACAACACGGATAAGCATGTGGCGTACCACGACAAGTTAAGAAAGCACGTCATAATATGCATAAAAAGCTACAAGATACATCACATTTTGTGTATGTTTCACAATAAAGTAATTATTCTAGCTAATTTTTGACATTTAATCCTCCTTATATTAACTTATTTTTATAAAAACTCATAAAATACCTAAATATTTGAAAAATATGTACTATGAAAAAGGAAAAATTAATATGCCTGACCCAGCAAAGCACTACACAGCACATTTATTTTTCCGACATAACATAACACAATACGTCATCTATATTGACACGCCTTAATCTCCGACATAGCACAACACGATATACAACACATGACTTCATGGGTTGGCTGTGCTAAGTCGGTACGTATTACACTTATAGTTGTGTTAGGGTACCGTCTGTACCTAGCTTTCGACTAAAAGAGCACGGAACGACATAACAAACCTTAATCTGCAACAAAACACAACCCACCACGCAACACGTTTTTCATTTGTTGCGCTCGGCCAACATGTTTTACACTTGGAATTATGTATTAAATTAAATTGCTTAGGGTTCTACGTAATAGTGCTAATAGCTACATTCCTAAGGGAAAGCTTTGTTCATTGCCTTCCAAGTTTTCTATAAATGCAAGTACGAAGCCATCACCAAAAAATCTATCCCACTTCCCAGCATACATTCAAAAAATTATTCGAAATTCATTCCACATAATTAGCTTTTAGAAAAAGCCAATGGGATACCAAATTGTTTTTTCAATCTTCCTGTTGTTTTCATCGATCTACATTGCAGAATCGATGAACTCTACCCTTACCAGTGAGTTTTATGTAGCAGCACCAGCAGAAGATCTATGGGATGTTATCGGCTCCAAGGATTCCTACAAAACCATTCAAATGTTAGTTCCTGGTATGTTCGAGAAAATTGAAATTCTTGAAGGCGACGGCGGCACTGGTACTGTTCTTGTCGTTGTATTTTCTCCTGGTACGCATTTTTATGTAAATTCGGAAGAAAGAGTGACAGTCGATAACCAAAGGCGTGTTTGGGAGATATTGCAAATCAAAGGAGGATATCTAGACATGGGTGTAACATCTTTTATGGAGAGTTTTGAAATCATTCCAAAAGGTCGTAACTCTGTTTTCAAAACCATGATCAGATATGAGGTCCCTGACGAACTTGCTCATAAAGTGTCTTCTCTCATTACTATTGAAGGTATGCTTACCATGGCTAAAGCTGCAGCAAAATATGTGGTCGATAGTAGCAAAATATCGCCAAACTATTCATCTATCGACAATGCCCATAAATATGAACTATAATTTATAATTGATCTTAATGCCGTAGGTGAATTTGTAAGATCTGGTCAATGCATAAAAACGTTAAATTAAGTCCCTACGGTGGCTCGATAATAGCGAAAAATCGCCAGATTATTATTATTATCATTTTCTTTGATATTTGAGAAATAAAATAAGAAATAATGTCGTTTATTTTAAATGATAAAGAAGAAAAAAAAAAGTCGTTTATTTTGAAATTACATAAAGGGGGCTGTAGACTTGCAGTCTTTGTTGCACGAGTCCAGGACTATTTGATCATTTGATGTATTAGTAAGCTTCAAAAAAATTGATGTATTACCAGTTTCATTTCCAATTTGTATCTCGTGTAACCATTAAAGTGGTAAGAAATGAGTGTTTAATTATGAGAAGTTTTAATGATATTTTTGTTCATGTTTATCTGTATTATCTCGGAAGTTTTAATAAAGTTTCTGTTCATATTTATCTGTATTATATCTATATATGGAGTATATAGTTATAATCATTGAATAATCCAACGAACGATTATTGATCACTACACCAAATTGGCAAATTTGTAACACTGACATGTCACACTAATAAGTGTAACAAGATATGTCACACCTATTTGTGTTATAATCTCAAATTGTGTTACAAAAAATCGGATTTATTTTATATTTTATATTGTCACACATAATAGTGTGGCATTTAAAAACTGCACGGAATAAATATAAAATTAGTCTGTTATTTATTTATGTCTCGGCGGAGAAAAAATAATAAAAGAAAAATAAACGCAAAACCGCTTCCTCCTCGAGTCCTCCTTTTTTAATGGTACAGTACTACAATACTTTGATTCTCTCCGTCTCTTCTTTCCCTTAGATCTGCAAAAAAAAATCACTCCTCCAGAGGAAAACCTTTATCCGTTTTTCTAATCCTTTGGAAGATTTTCTATTTTCTCCGTCTCTTCTTTCCCAATCTGCAAAAAAAAAAAAAATCACTCCTGAGGAAAACCGTTATCTGTTTTTTTAATCCTTTGGTGGATTTCCCAGTAATGTGTAGAGTATGTTTTGGGGCTGATTTGGTTTTAGTCATCATATGCAGCGCAACACACGATTTCCAACTCGTGTGATTATATCTAATTCATGTGATTGCAGATTACCTTGCTAGAGCTTTTCGAATGTGGTGGCTGCATCTCCATTCCAGGGACAAAGACTTTTAAGTAATCCCCAATTTCTAAGATAGCGGAAGTGAGTTTAATCGGTATTTGTTTCAATTGAAAATGGTTTTTTATAAGATGTGGATTAATTATTAATTTATTGATCCAGTCATTAAAAATCGTTAAACATCGTTGTTCCGTTGTATTCATTGGTGCATTATTTGCGCTCTATCAATTTTCAATCAATGTCAATCGCAGAAATCCTACCATTATTTTTAACCTATCGGGTGGGAAGCACTGAATGAGTACATCTCTGTAAGTGTTATATCCTACTTTAATAGCTTTTAATCTTCCACGTACTTTTGTAGAAGTTCCAAGTGATCAAGGTTTCAAATTCCTATATGGATTAAGGTTGGTTCTTGTTTTTGTAAAGTTAGCCAAGTATGAAAAAAGGATTATACATTAATTATGTCATAAGACTTTGTAGAAAGTTACCATTTGTTTTGATTGTTCTTACCATTGAGGATTATTTAGACTTTGGAGTTTCATTTTCTCATGAATTGTATTTATTTATTTTTTGCTATAACTATAGGGAAGATTTTGAGCTATTTGATATAGATGGGTCTGGTAAGTATGATCCACCCAGTTATAAGTTTGTGTTACTTTTAATTGGCTAACAAATCATTGTTTTGTTCGACTTACTCAAGCTACTACTGATGCCAAAGAGCTTGATGCTACCATGAGGTATGTTTTCCTTGTTCTTTATCTATTGAAGGATTTATATAATACCCTTTAAATTTGACGTATGATGTTGATTCAAATGCTCAAATGCTTGATTTATAGGATGCTTGGTTTCAAAATGCTTGATTTTGAATATAGGGGCTGCGATTCAAAAAAACGTTGTTGAAATTTTTCGGGTGCAAAGACTGCTACAAATCGAATGATGAATGACTCTACACTTTGAAGCAAGTAATTTACCGGTGTGTATTGATTGTTCGTTTTAAATTATCATTTACATGTGAAGGTGGTTCCATCAAGTTTGTTTTAATGCTTAATCTCGGAAGAAAGTTACATATTATTGATGCTTAATTTTCATAAAATTTGCACACAATCTTACAGGTCAGAATCATTTTTGGCTTCCATACATTTTATGGAAAGGAGGACATGCTACAAGGGTATATTGGATTATTTAAATTGTCTCAGCCTAATTATTTTCTTGTCCCTTTACGAGCGGCTAAATACTTTAGAAACCCATGCAGTATCACTGACTGGATGACATATAACCAGAGAGTACGGATCAACTTCTCCCTAATCGTTTTCATTTTCTTGCATTATATTGATCAGCTTCTGAGATTCATTTATGTATAGTTTCTTTGGTTGGGTTAGTTATTTAATTCTTCTCAAATTTTTCTTTTTTCAGCACACAAAAGAAAATGGTACAACAATTGTTGAGTTAAGCTCATGTTGTGTTTGTAATCTTAACATTAGAATAATTCATTGCTACCACTTTGATGGCATCCAACAATTGATTGCCTTGGTGCATATGAATATATTTGGAAGCTTATAAAGGATTTATTATAGGTGACACTTGTATGATTCAAGTTGAGAATCTAAGCATACTTAATTTTAATGTGGATTTGCAGGAGGGCTTATTTGTTACTGCGGTGAGCCTCCGTCTTGTAAGAGAAGTTGTGTGGGGGTGACTCTGCAAGGATAATTACACAGTCATTGTTACTGTTTACAGGCACCGCGTGTGATTGGTATGAAAACTTTGCTTTCAATTTTAAAGGACCCTTTGTACTTGTTAATTCATAACTCGTAGGCAGCAGAGATTAACCTACTAAATTATTAAGAACATTATCAGCATTATAGCGATAACAATCTCAAATGATGGGCACACACATAGCAAAGGAGAATCTGAGTGTATGAAAAGAGTGATCGCAATGTGACTTAGGCACAGGTTGGTTTTCTGGCAAGAACATTGATTCTCATCTGATGTTGTTCTCAGTTTATATACTCGTATACGTGTTACGTCCTTATACATGCATGTATGATATGTGCAGGAAGACCTTCATTAGTACCTGCATCTGCAGAACCCTCTGCTAAACCACATCTTAAGTCGTATATGGAGGTATAATTGATTTGCTTCGCGGAGCCGTAAAAAACAAGGCAAGGATCTATATAGTCGTCTGCCTAATAGTCATTGATGGACTACTTTTATTATTAAGATACTGTTAGTCAGATTATTGTAACGAAATAATGGTTTAAACCGCAATGGTTGTTGTAATGGTCTAAAGCGTGCACAATCTTCACTTCTATGCTTCTCAATTTTGGTAACTTTGTATATTTATAGCGGATACAAATGTAAACTGCGCACAATTTTAATGACATACAAAGATTTCTTTTCTACTTGCATCTGAATGGAGATTTATTAAGTATATGTTTCTTTTCTGGTTCCGGTTGGGTTGGGAAGAGCAGGTGTAGGAATCCGGAATTAGGGAATGCTAAAATCCATAATTTTAGATAATCTATCCCAGAATTGTTACACCAATACATGTAAGAGATTTGCCATACTTTTTAGTGTGATTTAAATTAATTAAAGTCACACTTATTAGTGTGACAACTAATGTGTAACAAAAGAAAAACACCATATTTATGACACATATATGTGTGACATTAATTAAGAAGTCACACATATTTGTGTCACAAAATGCATGATTTGGTGTAGTGGATGCAAATATGGAAAGGCTAGTATATGATACACTGCGTCTAAGGTTAAAATATGGTTACCTTGATACGATGGGTTTTAGTATTTCATATACTAGCCACTAGCCAGACTGCAAATTCAAATGTATACAAATGGGACAATTAAATTAAAGCTCCCGGCTTGAAGTCTGTAGTACCCTAGTTAGCTTAGCAATTTCGGGATTCGGCAAAATGTACGGAACAATAAATATGCACGTATTAATTGTTTTCGTAAAAGTCAATTGGGACAAAGAAAATTGGTACATGCATGAGGGCACTTAACCGCCGAATAAATAACCGATATGTTCATTTTGGTTGTCATTCTTTTTGACAAACTTTTCTTAGAAAATAACTGAATGTCGCCGCCATCGAACAAATAATGCGAAATTACTAGATAGCCAACTGAATAACAACTTAGTAACAACACTTTTCCAATGTGACCACTTATGTGGTGGAAAGAGATTGTATCCAATTCTTCCACGTCATTTTAAACTTGAAAACAATTAAAGAAATATAAACGATAAAATTGATTAGTTTCTCTTGGTCGTCACAATTACCTTACCTTAAGTAGTTGCTGGGTTTTAATGGAACAGATCTAGCCTAGATAGCCTAGACTACTGAACAAGCAGGAAGTAAATCAAGTAGAACATCATGCACTAGCAAGCTTCTGTTTGATTTGTTTCTCTTCTACTTCCGGAATCTTTATTTCCATATATCACGAGTTTGTGTTGTCCGCCATTGATGGCAAAATCACTGTAACTTATTGTTTCTTCATTAAAATAGTTTTTTTTTTTTAGAAAAATCAAAATCATTATGGAGAAACTTATTTAATTAAGCCTCCAATTAAAACAAAAACCCAATCGAGTGATTAACTTTTCCCATAAGACATGATCGATTGAGAGAAGTACTTATAGAGATGCAAAAAGTAAGATAGCCTGAAATTGAATTATTTTTTCTTTCAGTTTTCTAGTTTATGTACTTGATTCATGGTCTTAGTTATCATCTGGTTGCTCGTTATTCCAATCCTCCATTTTGTGGGGGAATATAAATATGTAGATCTGGAAATTCTGGTAATTTTTTTGATGGGAATTTCAATTTTGGAGTCGGTGATTTTATACTTCTTTGCCAAAAAAACAGAAGAAGGTTAAGAATGTAACTTATTTTCTTATCGAAAATTCTAAAACTTTGAAAAAAAAATTATGTAATTTTTTTCTATTTGAACTATGCTACGTGGAGAGATGAAAATTTTACATCTATACTCTTGAGAAAAGTCTTCAAACATTAATAGTTATTAGTTATATTTAAAAATAACTTATAGTTCAAGACAAACTATAAGGATGTTATTGGTAGTTTTGTGGAAAAATATGAAAACTTTCACGTATCGTGGAACAAAGAAAAAACCCTAAAATATCATCTAAAATAAAAGCAGAGGAGTATGTTCTTGATCATTTGACAAGGCTACGATCGGTAAAATTATTGGCGATCTACAAACCGTTTTACTGAGAATCATTTTCCTAGTAATTAAGTACAACTAAAAACTCTAAGATTGTAGCAATTTTTCATTTGTCTGTCGCGAGGTGTTTCTAACAATTGTTATGCTTTGGAAATAGTGCTTGTTTTAATGCAGTGTTTGCATTGTTTAGTTCTAGGCTTTTGTTAACTTGTATACCCGTATACATGTTAAGGTTTAATAAATAATTATTTATTTTTTTGGAAATTGTGTTTTTTTATCTTATTCTACTAGAAATTGGTTTTTCTTGCACTAAAAACAACAAATCTTGTTCCCAATGCAAATAATTACTATTTCCAATACAATAAAACAAACAAATCTTGTTTCCAATGCAAAAATTATTGTTTTAGTGAACCTTAACATGTATACGGGTATACAAGTTAACAAGACCCTTAGTTCTACAATCGCTGAACATTTCACCGATTCCCAATGGTGGGTCGTCGGGTTTAAAATGGTCGATGGCAAAATGAATCGGCAAAATGTTTACCAATGGTTATTTTGTTCCCCTCTCGACATCGAAAGGGTAACTTTGTTAACATCCTTAGAGATATTACATTTTTCCTTGGTCTCTTCCAGGATTTTTCCGTCTCTCATCACTACCGAAAAGGGTAACTTTGTAGCTGCTCTTATCCAAAAGGTTGTATCAGTCGGTGCAACCTCCTCTTTTTTTGAGTACTCATTTGTATGATAATGTAACGGGGAGGGCTTTCCCGCGTGATGTAAAGCCCACTTAGTTTTTGAATACAAAGCCTACTTACCAAGAAAAAAAAAAGAAAGATTTACAGTTCTTTTGTTTTGACAAAGGCAGAGCATGCGATTAATAGAAATGAAATGTTCTTAATTCAATGCGTTGTTCTCATAGTGTTTGTTCCAATCAATCAAATCCCTATTTCAGCACTTGTATATATCCTTCATTAAGTGCACACTATCTCACTCAATTCATGTGTCATGGCAGGATGGTCTACTACAACTAAAGATAAAACGAATAGTGCACCATATCTCATAATTGTAAGTATGTTTTCTTGCTGCCAAGAAGTGCAGCTAATGACAATACACAGTGGCCATACATGCATTAATATTTGAAGGAGACGGTGAGCTAACAGAACATCTATATTAATTAATTTAAGCTCATAAAGAACACATTGATAGTTCTGGCATCTGGGACACGGCTGATTACTTTAACAATGAGAAATATTGCCCTTTTCTAGGTAACAACCATACGAACATTAATATTTGATGTCGACATGCATTGCACACCCACCTAACAAAACATTAAAGAGGATGTTGAGAGTTACAAGACGAGCCGGAGTATGGAGAATTTGCTCTTACATAACTTATGACCGTACCTGTATTAACATTGAAGGAGACATGCATTGCAGCTGACAATATGTCTATGCGACGCGCGTGGCTAATTATTCGAGTACAGGAAAACCCGTTCTTGTCTATCTAATGGCCATACGATGAGAATTCAAATCTAAAAAATAATTTACGTCCATGAAGAGCATGTAGATGGGTCACAGAAACTAACAAAATATTTAAGACAATTAAAATAACCGTTGACAGTTGCGAGGCGTGGTTGAATAATTAATGGTGTGAGATCTGCATCAGCTCATGTGTCTGATATACATAAAGGGGGAATTTCGAGGTGGCTAATCAGCGTGTAAAGCGACAGGAGAACCCCTAGTCTTATGGTGGTCAAAATGTTATGTTCTACGATCGTTGACAAGGCTGCGATCAGTAAAATGATTCGCGATCTACAAACGGTTTAATGAGAATCATTTTCCTAGTGATTTAGTATAACTAAAAACGTAGCAATTTGTCTGTAACGAGGTGTTTAAGGAAGATGCCACATCATGACCGCAACTGGATCGTTTAGATTCCCCATCTCTAAGTCATCTGCAAGCGGAAAATCATGTTTGCTTTGAAAATAGTATTTTGTTTTTATGCACTGTTTGCTTTGTTTAGCTCTACAATTGCTCAACATTTCACCGATTCCCATTGGCCGGTCGTCGGGTTTTAATTGGGCGATTACAAAATGAATTGGCGGAATGTTACCGACCCCTATTTTGTTCCCTTATCGATGTATTATTTATCGAAAGGGTAACTTTGTTAAAATCCTAAGAGGTATTATATTTTTGCTTATTCTCTTTCAGGATTTTTCACTCACTCATCACTACCGAAAGGGTAACTTTATAGCTGCTTCTATCCAAAAAGGTTGTATCAATCGGTGCAAATCAAGTTTGGATCTGCCAGCCTCCTCCTTTTTGAAGAGAAAATGGGTCATTTGTCAAAAAAAAATTTAAAACACGGTTCAAATGGACGATTAAAAAAAAAGTACGGGTGAAATAGCCAAAAAAAAATAGCAAGGATGGCTTAGGATTCATCCCGCTTATACTTAAAAAAATAGCAAGGATGAAACCGGATGCATCTGTGTAAAATAAAAATAAGAAAAAATATTTGAAAATGGACGAGGATTAAACTGGTTACATCCTGCATTTTTTTTAATTAAATTTTGTCCATTTAAATGATATCTTTTTAATTTTAGGCTATTTAAACAGTGATCAAAACCTAAGTGTCTTTTTCAGTAGAAATTGTTGATTTTGATCTTTTTGACCAATTTTGTGTATTTCGAACTCTTTTGTATGATAATGTAACGGGAGGGCTTTCCCCCGTGATGTAAAGCCCACTTAGTTTTTTGAATATAAAGCCAACTTACCTTAGTGTTCCTTACATCAGCACGTGTATATGTTCTTCATCAAGAGCACACTATCTCACTCAATTCATGTGTTATGAAGAATAATGCACCATATCTCATAGCACATTATGGTCTAGTACAACTAAAGTTAGAAGCGAATAATGCGCCATATCTCATAATTGTAAGCATATTTTCTTGCTGGCAAGGAGTGTAGCTAATGACAATACACAGTGGCCATACATACATTAATATTTGAAGGAGACAGTGAGCTCATAAAGAAGACATTGATAGTTCTGGACACGGCTGATTACTTAACAATGAGAAACACGCCCTTATCTAGCTAACAACCATCCGAACACTAATATTTGATGTCGACATGCATTGCACCCACCTAACAAAACATTAAAGGGGAAGTTGAGAGTGACGAGACGAGCCAATTATTGGAGTATGGAGAATTTGCTGTACATAACTAATGACCGTACCTATACTGACATTTGTAGGAGACATGCATTGCAGCTATCGAACAATATATCGAAGACAAAGTTGACAGCTACGGGACGTGGCTAATTATTTGGGTACAGGAAAACCCGATCTATCTGATGGCCATACATACATCAATATCTGGCATTTCCCCGACAAAATATCCGAGAATTAATTTAAGTCCATGAAGAGGTTGTTGAGAATTTAAATCTAAAAATTAATTTACGCCCATGAGGAGGATGTAGCGTATGACCATACATATATTGATATAGTTTAGGGTTATTTTCTTGTGCGAAAGTTTTCATACTTTTTCATAAAATTACCAATAATACCCTTAAATTTTGTCTTATAACTATAAGTTTATTTTCTAAATACACTAATAACAATTAATGTTTGAAGACATTTTATAACCTAGCATTTTTAGGGGCGACCCCAAAAGAATTAGGGGCGACACTAAAAGACCAAAAAGGTCACCCAAGCGTAAATCTAAGCTACCTCTTATCCTCGAATTTTGAAAATAGATATACCCTTATATAATGTTAGCAAACACAACAATCGGTAGTTAACTAATAATCGGTAGTCAATATATACTAATTAGTCTCCGATTATTGTGTACATATTTCGGCTAATATTTCATTCTATAATTGGTAGCTAAAATAACTAATAAACTTACCGATTATAAGTAGCCCAGATTCAAACTTGGCCAAATTCTATAAGTTTTGAGGGTACATAGGCCTACCATAACCATGTGGTTTGTGTTTTGGATGTAGCAATAATCGGAGGTCAAATTGGTTACAAAACCTCTCGATAATGGGTTGCCCCAAAATGAGTTTTTGCTTAATTCCTTTTTTTTTCCAAAATTTTGAAATCTCCCATAATCGGTAGATTATCTAACTTGTAAACTACCTAGGTTATAAGTGGCCCCCATTTAACCTTTGCCAAATTGCATAGGTTATGAGGGTACATAGCCAACCATAACCACTTGGTTCGTGTTTTGGATGTAGCCTTAATAGGAAGATAAATATATTACCCAAACTCCGATTATAGGTTGCCCCAAAATGAGTTTTTTTCTAAAATCCTTTTCTTTCCAAATTTTGAAATCTGCCATAATCGGTAGATTATCAAACTTATAACACTACCGATTATGTCCCCAGATTCAACAAAACTTGGATGTAATCATAATCGGAAGACCAATAGGTTACAAAACCTCCGATTATAGGTTGCCCCAGATTCAAATTTTGAAAGCTACCATAATCGGACACTTTATGAGTTAATTTAATTTCGGAATGTTATGTTGTTTGGATACGAGAAAAAACAAAGTTTTTTTCACATTGTCATAATCGAAGGAAACATATAAAATAAACCTCTTGAATACTATAATCGGAAGTTTAAGAAGTTCACCTCGTTCTAGAATATGGTGTTGTTTGGTTCAGAATCACAAAGGACTTTAGAGTGTCATAATCGGAGGCTAAGGAATCATGTTAGTTCCCGATTATGGTGTTATTGGATCGAGAAAACAAAATTTTCTTCACATAGAATAATCGTAGGAATAATATAAACTAACCCTACCGATGATAATAATCGGAGGTTTAATAAGTTACATTAGTTAGAATATGGTGTGGTTTGGTTACAAAACAAAAATTATTTGTTCACATAGCATAATCGGTAGGCAAACGAAATTCATAATCTTAGAATTTGATGTTTTTTTTGCAAAATCCCCAGATTCGGTAAGTACATAATATAAATAGCTCCCGATTCTGACAATAAAATTGCAATATCCACAGAATCGGGTGCTATGTATATAAAGTAACCTTCCTATTGTTTGTATAAAATTCAACAGTTTTATATCTCTGCATGTGATTCGCTTGCGAGTCATCGTTAAATGCATAAAGATGGCAATAAAACCATTCATAATTTATAAAACGAACCATTCACAAACCATAAACATAACGTACCAACTTATAATCCGACACAAACGACATAATCCGACATAAACAAAGTTAAATCCGACATAAACAAAGTTATCCATAAAGTTAACAAAACACCGAGAGTTTAGTTTTTCCTATTTGCTTTGATTTTGCGAGATTTACTACCTCTACGACTTGGACCAACATCATCATTGGTTTCATCAACTTGAGTGCTCGATGATGCCCGAGTTCTTTTGGTCACCTTCTTTGTAGGTTTCTTGCCTTTTTCCCCAAACCGAGATGCATAATCTTCATTGTCAACGTTCTCAATCAACTCTTGGTGCTTTTTATCTTCTCAGTGGCACAGGCTCTCAGGCGTTTATGCAATTAGTGCACCATTTGGACAAACGCTTGAACTTTGCTCATCTGTTTTTAAAACATAGCATACCATCAAGCGGTTATTACTCTATTTTGACCCATAATATTAAACTAAATTAACAAAACAATACATACCAATCTACCAAAACCCCTTGAGTTTCTCTTTGAGATACTCTTGTACGAAGCTGGATTTGGTTTTAGATCACGGATTACGAAGATGAGAAACATTCGGTACCAATCCATATAGTTGGGAGCATTTTCAAAACTTTGGTTGGCTGCCCTTCCTTGGTTGATCAAGTAATGCGCTCTTTTATCCCAATGGAATTCACAGGATGGTGTAGCCTTGTAAACCACCGTGATAGAATCTTTATCAGACTCGCAGTCCTCTAGATCCAAAGTGAAATTGCCATGGATTTGCTCCTTTAGTATACGTTGTACAAAACCGTGTTGTCGCATCACCCTTGAAGCATTGTACATCACATATCCTGTGGGGTGGCATAACGGTCCAAAATAAAGGGCCAAATCGGACCAGGCCACTCAATATGTCCATCGGCTCGGTCTTCCTTGTATGTATCAAAGCATACGTCTTGGGCTTTGATAAGTCGAAAATCTCCCTCAAACGAATCTCTTGCTGCTCCTTCGTCCTAGAATGGTTGTCATCGAGACGTACTTTGTTCCTCTAGGGTCACCTTTCGCCCATGCATAGGGTTTTCAATGGCCAATCCCAAGATAGGTAAGTGGTCGTAGATCCATGTCTTTATTGTCATTTTGCAAGTATTAGGAAATTGATTCTTCAATGGTAGAAAAATAAAAAAAATAACCAAGTATGTAGAGTTAATAAACAATACCTGTAGTAGACTCGCGTTCCCGGCCACTTGGCTAATTCAAGCCTCGACGCCTTTCTCAACTCTTCCATCAACCACGCATGGCATGCCGTTCCCCAAGAGTACTCATGCACTTTATCGAGAGGATCCGAGAAGTTGTAAAAGTTTGGCGTCGACCCGATTGCCACTGGTATTGGGGAAAATGACACATCCCAATACACATAGGAAATATGCGGTGGCCGTGTGGTTGACTTGCTCATCCGTTGAAGTTCCTTTCTCTTCTTTTCCTTGGTTCCCTTGAACATATCCATTGAGTACCCATGTTGAACTTTCTAGTTTTATACTTCATGCATCTTTTGAACTCAGTTGTTGATGTTTCTTCATCCCAACCCAAACACTTTTTAGTTAGAGCATAAAGTTTGGTCCATTCCAACTGCTTTGTGAACTCAACCCTAACACCTTTTCCATGGACATGGAGTCTAACAATCTGCACAACATCATCTGTGGTAATCTTCATCTCCCCAAACGGCATATGGAAGGTGTCGGTCTCGTGGATAAAGTCTCTCCACAAACGCCGATATGGCCACGGTCATGTTCCAACATAGAGTTCTCATGACATCGCCAAACCAGAATTTGCAATAATTCTCTTGAACCTTTCACATTCATCCTTCAAAGGTCAATCCAACATTTTAGTTGGTGCGGCGGTCGGTTTGAGTATACGAACCACATCGAATGATACTATTAAACACATGACAAGTTAAAAAAATAGAATAACCTAAAACTATAACCCTTAAAACTATTACGAAGAAAAAGATAATAGGTAAATAAAATGGAAACGATTATTACCTCGGTTTCACATATTTCTTTGGCCCAGGAGTCTTTGTATCCAAATAACAATTGTCCTCCATCCTTCGGAGCTTAAAGGATTACACCTACGGAATATCTGCACCTTCGGTCTTTGTGGGACAAGGTGTTTCGCTTTCTTTCGAGGAGGATTTTTCTTTTCGGCTTCTCATTCTTCTTGCGCACCACTACCTTGTCCTACTTCTGGTACTCTATCTTAGGGTGCTTCTAGTTGAATTTCTGGTTGTGATTATGGAGCACTTGGTTGAACACCTTCTTGAACTAGTTGTGATTGAGAGGCACTTGGTTGAACACCTTCTTGAACTGGTTGTGATTGAGAGGCACTTGGTTGAACACCTTCTTGAACTGTTTCTGATTGAGGGTCACTTGGTTGAACACCTTCTTGACTTGCTTGTAGAGTTCCACCTTGAGAACTTGAAGCGGCTTTAGCAGTCCTAGCTCTCCTTGCACTAGTTTGTCGAGTTACGCGCATTTCCTTCCTTGCACTAGCTGAGACAATTGCATCTTCGATTTTTACCTCGCCTATCCCTAAACAACAAAAGAAAGTACAACAGGTTAGTAAACTATATAATCGGAAGTTAATGTAAAACCAACGCTCCCGAATATACATATTCGATTGGTTGAGTTAACCAATTTCCTTCGATTATGCTCTATCGTAAATATCAGTTCACCTAAAGCTACCGAATACGTATAATCGGAAACAAAAGAAATTTTTTGGTGTTCGAATTATCTACACACAATAATCGGAAGCTAAATTTCATTATAACCCTCCGAATACCAATAATCGAAAGTCATAAAGTCCACCCTTCCGAATGCATCACAATCGGAAGCCTCACAAAACTAATTTCTACAGAATATGCATCACTTTGTGTCAGAAATTACTCAAGTGGTTACCTAAACAATCGGAAAGAAATTACAAAGATATCACCCGATTAATGCGTCTCTAATACTTGTTCTTCCCTAGTATATTCGGAAGGCAAAAACACAATTAACTTCCGATTATGATCCATTTAGGCCTTACTAATGAAAAAACGTTCTACAATCGGTGAGGCAACCTAAATATTTACCACCGAATATGACAAGCGTTCTTGTTAAATGAATAATTCGACCACAATCGGAAGTTTAAAAAAATAACTAACCTACCGAATCTGGGTAATAACCTAAAACCCAAAAAAAAAAAAAAAAACATGGATTCGTCGAATTGAAGCAATATAAACCAAATTAATGGTAGAATCTTACCTAATCGCGCCATTTCAAGTTGTCTCGAGAGTTTGGCTATCAGTATCGCCTACATCAGGGACTTCATATTCTTCGTGTTCTTAGGGTTCATGAGTTAAAACCTCTTTATTACGGGCATGCAATCCATTATTCGGATCCTCACCGCGCACTATGTTTTTGGTTCGAGCTTTCTTACGTTCCTTTTCTTTCATCTTTATAGAGAATAATCGACGATGATTCGATTCGACGATTGATGTATAGCGGAGTTGAGCGAGGGGAAAGTTTTCCTCTCTGCAATCGGAGGAGGAGAAGAGGAGTTGAAGTTGAAAAGAAATGAAATGAAAAGAATTTAGGTTGACATTGGTTTTATCGTCAAACGGTTATTAATCGGTAGGTAATACCACCTCATTAGCTACCGATGGTTAAGTAGCCCAAAATCGGTAGAGGGGTTACTTATAACCTACCGATTATTGGAAGCCCCAAATTGAATCTTTGCCAAATTCCATAGTTTCGAAGGTACAGAGCCGACCATAACCATTTGGTTCGTCTTTTGGATGTAGCCATAATCGAAAGATAAATAGATTAACCAACCTCCCAGATTATAGATTGCCCCAAAATGAGTTTTTCTATAATCCTTCATTGTAGGAAATTTGAATTCTACCATAATCGGTAGGAATTGTTACTTTTACCATCCCGATTATGGAAGCCCTAAATTGTTAGCTTATATATTTTTTATTCGATTCCGATTATATAGAAGCCCCAAATTTCACCATTGAAAAATTCTAAAGATTTCTTATTTCTATACTTTAACAATCGGTAGTCTCGTGAGGTTCTTTTTTCCTACCGATTGTTATAGAAAGCTAGATACGAGTTTGGCACAAAATCAATATTAATCGGTAGTATAATATCGTTACTAAGCTTCCGATTTCTTTCTAATAATTGGGCACAAAAATAGATTCCGATTATGTAAGGGCATTAACGTATTCTCGCGTTTTTGGACATCCCTTAACGGTGTATATGGGTTGGGAATAAAAAGTCGCCCCTAATTCTTTTGGGATCGCCCTAAAAATGCGAGGTTTTATAAGGGTATAGACAAAAAATCTTTATATCTTTTTCCATTTCATAAACTGCATGAAAACTCCAAAATCATCTTAACTGGAACAGAGGGATATATTATTTTCAGGACACATTGCAACTAACTACAATGTTGTTATAACATATTTATAAATTAATCTAAATCTTCAAAATTTATCGAACTGCGGATGAATATTGAGGTATATGAGGGAAATATGCTCTCATCTGGAAATTGGCGATATGATCATTATCGTGATTCAAATAAGAAAACTTGTGGTCTTCGAACATAAGAAAACCTAACTTCAAACATCTCAAACAAATGTCTAATTTTACTTAAAATCGTGGTCAAAATCAAGTTTAAGAATCGACAACACAAAAAGATTCTCACTTAATCCTAAATTAAAATTCATAGGATGAATCGGGATTATATCTAAATGTAGCCCTTAGTTTTAATTTAAAAAGATTTTTTAGTCCGTAGAATTGAATTTGTACATAATAAGCTTAAGTTAGTTAGCTAATATCACATTATACGGGTATTGTAGTAAATAATGCGGGGATACTTTAGATGTAAATAGAAGATTGGAGGATATTTTAGATTGGAATAGAATTCATGTGAAAACCTAGAAAACCTAGCTTACCGCCAGCTTAGATTTTCTCCCTTGGGATCCAATCTGAGCTGGTCTTCATCTGAAATCGCTCAACTCTCTGCAATTTTCTTCCTCTATGTCGTGATTGTTCTCTTTCTCTTGTGTTTTACAGTTTTTTCGGTTTCTAGATTAGGTCTTTTTCTCTTTTTAAGGTTAGTTCTATTTATCTCTGTCCTTTGATTTCAGTAATAGATTGTTTGAATTGTAAGTTTTTTCTTTAGATTGGGTGTGTTTCATCTGATTACGTAAGTTTTGAAGTTGATTATGATGAACAACAACATCACTAACAGATCTGCAGTATCATCAGGTTCCCTAAACACACCAGCAACAACAAGTTCCCTAAAGACACTAAAGACACCAGCAACAACACTAAAGATTCCAGCAACAAACAATTTTCGAAGACCGATTCACAAGAAGTTCCAGACCGATTCAAAACGATTTCGTCCCAGTTTAACCGATTTAGGTTGTATTTGCCACTGTTACTTTGAAAAAACCTTTGAAAAACGGGTGGATCTACGGATCCGTTTACACCCATGTCATTTGTTTTACCATTTTTCAAAAAAAAACCTTGAGAAATGGTTGGATCTTAGGATACTCACCCTGGGATTGTAAACTCACTTCCTTAGGAAGTCTATAGAAACCAGCCAACCTATTAAAAAGTAACGAAGGGAGTAATATTTATTTATAAAATAATTTGGGTCCACGAAAAGGCGGTTGATATGAAAATCTGCCTCTTATAATGAACATGTATGCATTTTATAATATTTGAAGGATACGTTGTGGCTAACAAAATATTTATAAATTAGTATATATACCCCTCAAATTTGAAACACCTATTAAATAGACAAAGCCTTGGCCATGTCATCGGTAATCGATATCCCTAATAATGACGACATTAAGTAAGGAAGGGCCAATGCATCCTAACGAACAACTAGATAGCAAGGAATTACGGAATGATGACGACTTTAAGTTACTATTAGTATCTTTTGCAGTAACTTTAGCAGACTAACACGAGTAATGATCATCAATGCCTCGATGTGAACCTTGTCTGCAACTCTTATAATTTTGTTATAAATGAAGCAGAAAATTTTGCGTTTGCACCAAAACCTTGAGCTGAATTCATTTTATTTTTCTTTCTTGTTACAAGATGGTGTTTTGGGAAGGTTATTTAAGTGATGAAACAATGAGTATAATATCTCCAGTAGTTGTTTATTGGTTATATGCAGGATTTTATCACATTTTACCTCCACTGGATCATTATCGTTTACATACAAGAAAAGAGGCAGCATCACAAAATGTGGTTCCGGTTCCTACTGTGATTAAAAGGTGTTCTATTGCAACAGTCTATTCAAGCTACTGTGGCGTATTTGTTGTTCTGGGTTAGTATTTGAATCACCTTAGTTTTGCAATTCTAACTTAGTGCTTCGTTTATAGAGCCTAATGTCGTCGTTTTTGTAGTAGTATCTACGTATTAATGCTTCTTCTTGTAGGTGAATAACTCTATGTTGAGCTCATCTGAAGTTGAGGTTCAGCCCCCTTTTCCAATACAGCTATTGCAGTTTATTGTGGCCATGTTAGTTACGGATGCATGGCAGTATTTTGGGCACCGCTACATGCACCAAAATAAGTATCTCTATCAACATATTCATTCTCTACATCACAGCGTGGTCGTTCCTTATGCATTTGGGACCTTTTACAACCACCCATTGGAGGGCCTTTTACTGGATACATTTGGCGGTGTCGCCTCTATGTTAATTTCAGGGATGACAGCTCGGACATCTGTGTTCTTCTTTTGTTTTTCTATAATCAAAGGGATTGATGATCATTCGGGGCTCTGGCTGCCTCACTATAACCTCTTCCAACTTATATTCCCATGCAACACTGCTTATCATGATATCCATCATTACCGGATACGGGGAATAAAATATAATTATTCCCAACCATTTTTCACGTTTTGGGATAAACTATACGGCACACACATGCCCTATACTATTGTGAAGCGACTCGAAGGAGGATTCGAAGTAAGGCCACCAAAGTAATGGCGAGTGCAATCAGTGGCTGATCCAGAATGCTTAAGGAAAGTTTGTGATCTACAAGTATGCATGAATAATAAAATATGCCCAGGGTAAGTTTGTATCGTCGAACAAAGTGCATATATATAATATATGCATAGTATTGTACCAAAGTGTTCACTATCTGTACTACAAATATGTATAACTGTGCGTACCAACAATAAAATATTAATAAATATGTAATGGTTATTTTTGAAATTTTCTTAAAAAGGACGGATTTATGCACAATCTTATATATACATTATTTTACAATATTACCTTAATTTTTCTATAATTGCCCGAACGACAATAAATCAGAAGCTAATATATGATGGTACGTTCCCCTTATTTGTTTTTGAAGGAATAAGGAGCATGAAAGCCGCAAACTTTATTGGTAATTAGATATAAATACATAATATTTAATTACATCCACAAATTGAATCACATGATTAGATAAATAATTTTTAGCCGAAAAAAATCGAAAAAAAATATTTGTACCAAATATATGTAAACGATAGGGTAACTGAAAGCTTCTAATGGTTTATCACCATTTTGTTGGATACTCTCTGTAAAGATATGATGCTTCCATAAAAGAAGTAATATGCCCAAATTTCAAATCGAATTCTGTAATCTCTGATCATCACGTTCGTAACTGGTTGGATGAAAGATTGAACGAAATCGAAGGCCCTCCAGGAGGTATGAGAAATCTTAATGGCATACACTTGCCATACAGATGAGATATAATATCAATATAATGATCATTGCTGTAATGAAATCTTATTTATTCAAAACATAAAAGAAAACTAAATTAATATACCCGAATTTTAACAAAATCAAGATCCGGGTAGAAAATCTAGGGCAAAATGAATTTGGAAGATGAAGATAACCGACTTTTGGATGAAGATAACTACCTAATAAGAAAATATAATTGCAGAGATGTTCCACGTCAATAAGTTCCTCTTATTAAACTCTACATTTCTATTAAAAACCAATATACCACATAACGGTTGATTTTTCAAAATGGTAGACAGTGGTGTCGACACACATAGCGGATGGTGCTTGTTATTTCGTAGGATTGCCGATTTTTATATGAAGAACCTTATTTTTGGGATTTATGAAAAAAGTATATTTTAAAAGATAGTGTCCAAATAAGATTGTCCACGAATCCTCAATCTTTTTAAATCAGGTAAATTTTATTACATCGACTACATTACCTTAGACTAGTGGTCCTTAGACTACATCCATATTCCTTAAATTGGAGTGGATAATGACAATTACAGGGTTCAAACCCCTACCTTCGCTCATGTATTAATTATTGTTTTCAATTTCATTACATCGGCTACATTACCTTAGACTAGTGGTCCCTAGACTACATCCAAATTCCTTAAATTTGAGTGGATTGTGGCAATTACAGAGTTCGAATCCCGACCTTCGCATTAGGAGGGAGCATGAGAACCATCAGACCACTTGTCAATTTGTAATGCACATTCTAATTAGCAAATTACTCTGATTTTCACTTTTCTAAAAGATGCAAAAAAAATTTTAAAAAAGAAAAAAAAAAAGGAGAAAAAAAACGGTATAGACGATTAAAATAAATTACCTATATGAATATTTATCGTGTGAATTTTAATTATTTTTAATAATGATATTTGTTGACTAATTCAGATTTATTTATCTAATATATACTTGGCATTAACATTTTACCATGGGATAACGATTACTGATATCCAAATATCAAGCACATCATTAGAACCATGAAAACTGCAATAGATTATGGTATTAGCCATTCCGTTATAGTTTCAACTTGAGCAATCCTCTTAGAAATCCTAAGGTTTTAGTCAAATCTTATAGAAGGACAAGGTATCAGTCAACCTGTATTGACGGACTGGGTGAACTCGGTCAAACCTTGTTGGAAGTGATCCAGGATGAAATGACTGAAATATCGTTAACTTAACCAAGACTGATACGGGTGGAGTAAATATCCTATACCGTGAATCGAGAACCTAAAAGGTTGGAGCAAATATTTCTAGTTTCTTCTCTGAGGGCATCTTCTCGACTTCTCCTCGATAGTTGCATTATGTTTCTTTATTCTTTATGATATCTTTTCATCTTCAGAGAAAATCAAGATAGTTGTGAGAAGAAGATATACGGATTTCGAAGGAATAAACACCATTAAAAGGTTAGATAATCATTGAAAGAAAATTGATGAAATTTCTGTACTTGTTTTTTTTTAATTTCCTACGGTTTATTTTTTCTCCTATTTAGTTATTAGACAAGAAGTACCGAATCTCTTATACAATTTGTGCTTGTTTTCTTGTGAACGGATGTTGCTTAGTTTATCTAGATCTAATTGTCATTAAAAATTTGAATTACTAATGTATGTTATCTTTCATATCATTTTTACTTTTTATTCGTTATAGAATTTCAGATCTTTTTTTCTTAATTACTCTTCTATGATATCAAACAAATGGAAATCAAATTGGGTTTAACTGATATCTACACATGTTGAAATTCTGGAGATTTTAGAATCTAACCCAATTTGACGATTAATTGAATGGTTTACCTTTTAACTTTTGTAGTTTGTAGCTCTTTGTAAGTTTTTGTTTCCCCTAGAAAATGTCTTGGATAGGTCTTCTTAGCAAAACTTGTTGTTTGGTATCGATTTGTTGGCAACAATGAGTTAACCCATATGAGCTTGTAGAAGGATGGTGTGCTTGAGAGTGATTAATTAGCATTGTAAAATAGATAGTAAAAAATTTAGTGCACTTGTGACTTTTAATTATGGTGAATAGCAATATGTGAATTCTTTGGTCTTAAATTTTACTGCTAATTATGATATGTAGATTCTTTGGTTCCTAAACTGTTATTTTCTTCTTTCGTAGTCACAATCCGTTCGGGCTTATGAGTGATGGATTATCGGCTTGGTTCGTTGCAGCTACTAGTTGCGGTATTTCCTAGCATTTTTGGTATATTAGCATATTTCGCATGTAAGTAGATGTGGATCAATTTCCCTTTTCTCATATTTTTCAGTTTGTTTCTGTGTGTGTGTGCGCGCATATATGTCGATAATGGTTGTGCCTATAACAGCATCAAATACTTACCAAACTAGAGTTTGCTGCCCTTTACATACTAAGTTGTTAGCGTTGTACTCTCTTTGTATGAGATTTGGTAGAGATTGATACATTTTGTTGTCTAGTGTATGCGCCTTGAGTGATTTCTTACACTAGCTTATCACATTTTGACCATTTTTCTTTGCTAATAGCGGTGTTGGTTGTTTTACTTTGTTTTGCACATCATTGACGGTACCATAAATTCATAGTGTGGTCGCAAGCTTGCAAGTATAAATGTAGACTTTTTTTGGATGACTTGTGGTAGATCAGTTTTTAGTTTGCAAATTAAAAGTTAGTCGATACACAATGTTGTGGATCTTAGTGTTTTGTTTTTTTTTTTTTTTTTGGTGCCGGTCTCATGCAGTTTGTTTTGGAAGATTCTTACGACCTGTTTGGGAATTACAAGTTTCTTTGAATTTAAGTGTGGTTTTTTTCCCTCAAACCTTTTCTTAGTTGCACATTATTTGATACATGTATACATGCTTTGATTAGTGGCACTGATGCTAGAGATGCTCTGGTAGGATCGTGGGCATCGTCGAATCCTGAAAAGCCATGGAAGTGAAAAAAAGAATCCTGAAGAGCCACAAGTATACCATCAACAAAAAATAAATGGCTTTGAGTTCACCATTGGGTTTTTAAAGTTGTTTTTGAGTTCTTTTTCAAGGTTGTTAGAGACAAATATAGAAAAGTGTAATCTTTTGGTGTCGGGTGAGTGCATTATAGCCATTAATTATCATAAGTTAAAGAAAAAAATAATTTTTAGTTATAACAAAAACGAAGAATATCCCGCAAACACTTTAGATTAATTATCATTCCTTTTCACAGTATTGTTAAACTAGTTAGGTATATGCCTTATGAAGTAATGTTATTTTAATGAGGTATATTTTGCATCAGGTAATGTTAAATTAGTTAGGTAGGTATTCTAGGAACTGATGTTAAATTAGTTAGGTAGGTATTCTAGGAACTAATGTTAAATTAGTTAGGTACAGTTGATCGGTACTACAAATATGCACGATAAATACATTGATCAAGCCTAGGCTTGAATGGTTTCTGCATTTGTTTTTGTTTTTTGGACGCTTTGATTTATCCTTTGCAACTGTAATTATGGTCAGACTATAGTCCTATAGATAAGCCTGCCATTCAATGGTCTTTGCTATTGTTCTGGAGTTTTATTCAGTAAGCAGCTCTTTTGATATTTTCCAAGCGGTATCGAGTGAAACTTTATGTAGAATATAGTGGGAATGTTATATATACGAACCCTAACACCAAAAGGAATTCCAAGCTAGTTGCATCAGTGTCAGCTTATACATGTTTATCACCGTGTCATCTCTTTTTGCATGGCGACTCATTTCTTTTCTTATTTATAGGCAGGACTGCCCGATCCTCCTCTTTGTATCATGAAGGCTGGGGTTCCATGGACATCTGCTGTGAGGAAGGGAAACCCAGTGCATGAAGATTGTGTGTTGAGAAGATTTAACATTATGGTACATCAACCACGTGTCTTCACTTGCTTGTTGTTCCTTTCATGGTAATCTTTTTCCCCTTCCCAAAATTGAAAAACAACACTTAAGTTATCGACGTGCTAGCTTCTTGTTGTGGAAAGTATGTTCGTGCTCAACAACATCTGGCTCAAATGATATAGCATAACCGAGAACCAGAGTTGCAATGCTTAAGTGTGAACAAAATTGAAGTCGGTTTCTTGTTGTCTACCCAGGTTGTTTTTGCGACACGATGGCTTCCAACCTATTGTTTTTGTTAGGAAACCTTGGTTTCTGTTTAGTCTGAATAAATCATATTTTCATTCCTTCTCGTGGTTAAGGAACGACATTATTGTCTTGCGCCAACCGATGGTTTAAAACCACCCTCTTGTACTAGCATATGCTCAATTCACACTATCTCTAATGAAACACATCAGTTTTCTTGCGACGGCTGCTTTTGTAGTGATGTTTTAGCGTTTTTATGAATAGACTGATGTTTAAAAACCAAGGAGAGCCATATTGCGTATCTTGTAATTTCAAGTATGAATGTATTTTGAAGTTTTTATTTTTTTTCGATGGAAGACCCAATTTGAAAACTAGATACTGTATCAATTTCAGGGAGTTCATCTTACTACTACCCATATTTACCCATATACCAGTCGGTAAGAGAATTCAACAAAGGGTTTATATAGTCTTGTCAAAGTACTTCTTATAAGAGAGAAAAAAGAGCAAACTCGTTTCTCCGCCTTGTATAATCTTGTCAAAGTACCCATATTCACCCATATTCCTACCATTTCTCCTAACCCAAATAAAGCCTAACTATGGTTGGTAACTAACTTTGCATAAGGGGTAAACTTGGAAAATAAATTTAAAACTTAAGAAATAGAAACGGACAGACTCACTTGTCCTTTTATATAGGTTGAATTAAAAGTAGGTTGGATCGGTGGGAAAACCCAAACCTTAGGATTTAGGCGAGGATTTCTCTTTCATCTTTAACCGGATAGATTTGTAATCTCTCTATTGAAATTCTATAGCCAATGAGCACAGCCAAGAGGGAATATTTCATCATGTTTGTTGGAATATCTCGTCGACACACAAGACAAGAAACTTAATTAGGTGATCGTACAGTGAGTCGACGTGACCGTAAAGACTGGACAGTTGAACAGAAGGTAGTTAGGGGGACAAATTAATAGACTAAAAGTCGTTATCTAGATTTGGATCGGCGCCGAAAGGCCGCAACTTTTTTTTACCTTTGGCTAAATGTATTTTGGATTATGAACATGTTGAAATACTTGTTGAATTGTAACATATTTTGAATTGAGAACTATAGATATATGATTTTGTAGAAACGCCAGTGCAGTAGAAATGCTATCAAAGGGCTTGACTGTTTCAAAACTATATGATCATTTTGAATTAGTTTACTACGTACTTATATATCAGTATATTGCCTACACTACACCAAAACCAGGATTTTGTAACGATTACAACCTGTCACAGTTTATTTTTCAGTCTGAGATACACATGTGATAAGTCCTGCCATGATTATAATTGTTATTAAATTTTGTATTCATGATAATAATTAGGAATATTAAATTCTTTTATTAGTCACAATAATATTTGTTGACAATTTTACAGACAATCACAATTATAAATCAAAGTGATGATTCCACCCAAATATTCAACATCTAAAACAAGAACATGTAATTGGGGGGATATAAAAAGTAATTGGGGGATATAGGAAAAGGACAAAAAAAAGTCCAAATATCAATTCGGGGTCACCCCTTATCTAAGTATTTTTTTAAATCCTAATCTACCCCTCACTAATCAGGTTTAGTGGTTAATAATAATTAGTAAAAATCTTAAGATTTTTTATAATTGATTAGTGTGTGTATTATTTGTTTTTGGGTGAGTGAGGTGAGAGTAGAAGGAGGGAAAAATATTTTGAGAGAGAATTTTTTTGTGGAAAATGGAGGATGATTGTGAAGAGAGGATTGTTGTTTAGAATCTTTTAGCTCAACTGCAACAAGGATCATATATTGAATCTTGACTAATGACAACAACTCACAATTGCAACTCATTGTTGAGCCAACACCCTTGAATGATGATTTTGGCTTGAGTATGGAGAGTTTCATGAAGAACCAACACAAGAAAGTAAACTTGCACAACATACTAGCATCCCCAACACACAGGTAAAACTGCTAAGATGTCGAAAAATCGAATTTTTTTCTTTAAACCCGCCATTTTTTTCAACTGAAAAACCTCGGTGCCGGCATGGTAGTTGTATGAATACCATCCGGTGAGTCAAACCGCATCGTATTCATACTCACGACCATCTTAGGTACACTTATATCCCCCAATTTGAATTATCAATTGGCATAGAATTCTGCAAAAACTATGCGGTACAGAGTTAACCTTTTTACCTAACAAGGAATATACTACGGAATATTCAACCGGCATGGTTTCATTGATCGTCTACCATGCCGGTATTGAATGAAAAAACATACGAGGAAACAATTCCATCCCAAACCAAAAACCGGCATTGAAACTTAATAAAATTAACGCGAATTTAGTCGGCGTGGTACCATCACTATCGATAATGCGCCAACGAAACCGGCGTTGTTAAGTTACAACTTTTCAATGCCGGTACCTACAAAAAAAACATGCGAGGAATAAATGTTTTCCAAAGCTCAATTCCGGCATTCAATATCGATTATTTTCAATGCTTAGGAATTGTGTACCGGCTTGGAACAATATGTTACGGTAATGCGGCATCCTTGCTTCGGCGTTGTAGTCTTACGAAACACATATGCCGGAATAGGTTTCAAATTTGGTCTTCCGTTTTGGTAAACTTAGACTATCTTGCAGGAACAATTGTCGAGCATCTTGAGTGCGGGTTTCCGGCATAGTGTTTTAATGTTTTTGGAACTAATTTTCATTCGATCCTTAGGTGGTGCCATATATTGATCCAACAAATGCAAAGCTGCTTTATCGGGATACGTCGGAATACTATAAAATCCCTGGGTATGTGACCAAAATAATACTTTTGACCTAGTATCTTGAACATTACTAATAGATTGCTAGTAGTGAACCTTCTAATGAATGCGAAATTGTTCTTATGTAGGGAATAATGATCGAAATGAAGCAATCGCTTGGGCTAAAGAGACAGCTCTTAAGAACATGTGTGTGTTGGTGAGGAACACCGAAGGTTGAATAGGCGTTTTGAGATGGCTTGCGAGAGAAGTGGGAAATACAAGGAGAAGAATAGCCACAAGAGAAAGGATTATGTATATCCAAAGAAGACTAATAGGGTATACAAGACTCGTACGAGGAAGAATGATTGCCCTTTTAAGCTTGTATTCCGTTTAAATGACATTAACAATTGGGATTTGTGAGGTTTTGTGTGGTTGTCATAACCATCGGGATCGAAAGATTTTGTTGGTCACTCCTTAGTTGCGAAGCTAAAACTGTGAGTTCGAGGATGTAAAGAGATTGACCAAAGCATTTATCAAACCGAGACAAATTCTCAGAGGCTTCAAGGAAAGGGCGAGACTAACGTGTCTTCTCTACGTACAATTTATAGTGCACAAGCAACTATTAGAAGGGTGGAATGGGAAGGGAGGTCCGTTATGCAAGAATTTGAGAAGATAGCTTGGGATCACAACTACACGCGTATCATTAAAAGAGGGCGGACAACAAGCCCTTCAAATATTCATTTCGCATCCGTTGCTTTCACGGTTGGCAAATACATGTTGTGGTGTTCTTTTGATGGATTGCACCTACAAGACAAACAAATACAATATGTCGTTGTTCAACATCGTGGGGCAAACCTCGGACAAGGTAACATTCACATTGGCTTGGTGTTTAATGGAAAACGAGAGGACCATAATTATCATTGGGCATTACGACAATTGAAGTTGTTCTTAGGGAAAATCAACTTCCGAGGGTCATCGTAACTGATAACGATGTCGCATTAATGAGAGCAATATCCGACGTCTTCCCGGACGCACAAAATTTCCTATGTACATATCATATACGTAATAATGTGATAAAAACTTGCCATGCCTTGTTTGAACCGCAAAAGGCGGATATTAAGAAGAGAATGATGGTACAACTAGAGGAAGATGTTCGAAAGAACAAACTATCCCCGAAGAAGAAGAGAAGATGAGAGGCAAGATAAAGGAGCGAGTGGACAAAGAACATGCGGAAAATCATAAAAAGTGGTTGGAATTTCTAAAAGATTGGGAGAAAGTTTATTGGTCTCTTACCGAGGTTATGTACGAAAAAGAGATTGGAGAAGTTTATTGCCGATTGGAGCGAAGTTTATCCGACCCCGTAGATGCAGTATTGTCGGACTCAATGGTTGGATAAGTTCAAGGAAAAATTTATGCGTGCATGGACAAACCGGTATAGACACTTCAAGACGGAAGCAACTAGTGCGGCTGAGGCCGCTCATGGGAGATTTAAAGATCTCATCCCGGTCCGGTCAAGGCAATGTGGTTACGGTCACCGAGGCAATGGAGCGGTACTTCAAGCAAGATATCAATAGGATCAAGGAGGCTTTGAGAAAGCTCAATGGAAAGGTTGACTCCATTTCTTCGTTATGGTAACTTTCTCAAGGAATAGAAATCAACGTCTCTCATTGGGCAATAAAACATATGATGAGACAAATGGAATATGAGAAAAATTACGGAAAACCGGGTGATGTGTGTATTTGTCCAGACATGTCTTCATTGGGGCTTCCATGTCGTCATATGCTTGTGAAGTATGAAAAACTGATACCTTTGGAGGTTATTGATCCGTTTTGGAAGCAACTATCTTTCGACCCTCCCCCTTCGGGAGATCCCGGGCAATCTCCATGGGATACGAACGAAAGCAAAGGAATTCTTGAAAGCTTACTCTCGTGGCACCTCGGTGGCCGACAAGTCTTGTTGATCCAACTAAGGCTAATTGCTCGTCCATGGATCGCACAAGCGAAGAGCCAAGAAAGGAAGATCCAACAGGAAGACCACAAACTAAAACAACAAGGAAAAAACAAAGGGTAGAATTGAAAGAAATGACTCAACGTGAAGAAGAACTCGCGGCAAGTAAGAAACGAGATCTAACCGCATGTGAGATTTCGGAACAAAGGTTCGTGGAAGCGCAGGTTCCAAACAAAAGAGGTAGGCCGCGGAAGGAACCACTAAGTCAACAACTAACCCAGGAATCTGTATCCACACCAAAAGCCAACTCATCGGAGGTTCCAAACAAGTGGACGAGTTATAGTCTCGTGAGGGCTTACATAGAGGTATACCCACAAAACCTTACGAGTTATAGTCTCGTGACTTGTTGACATTAACAACCCCAAAATTATAACACTTTGAATTTTACTTGTCACTAATTTTCCCACATTTGTACAAACTAACAATTATATTTCATTTTTATAAATCAAAATATATTTTTCTTTTTCTTTTTAATTTTCATAATATTAGAAAACATGATCAAGACCAAGTCAACAAGTCATGACTTTATAGAAATTTGACTTTGACATATCTGCTTCTTCTGAAGATGGTGAAAATTACCAGACACCCTTATCGGAATAACGCAATAAAAATTCTGAAGATTGTGAAAATGACCAGACTACCCCTTATCGGAAATAAGTAAAGTAAATATTACAGACTGTTAAAATGACCATATTACCTGTAAATGGATGGATTCGTCGTTCTTGCCGAATTTCTAACTTAGAGTAGTCAACTCGCGGCGGAGTTTGATCTCGGATCTTTGAAAGTACGCATACAATACTCTAAAAAATATGGTTTTTTTAAGGTTTCGTAGAATATCTTGAAGGAATCTTACCTGTAAATGGATGGATTCTTCATTCTTACCAAGTTTCGACTTAGAGTAGTCAACTCGCGGCGGAGGTTTCGATCTCGGATCTGCTTTCGCATACAATATGCGAAATAGTGTTTTTAAGGTTTCGTAGAATATCTCGAAGAAATCTTACCTGTAAATGGATGTATTCGTCGTTCTTACCAAGCTTCTGACTTAGAGTAGTCAACTCGCATCCAGGTTTCAATCTCGGAGCCTGGTTTGCATGTAATATGCAAAAATAGGGTTTGTTTAAGGTTTTATACCTGTAAATGGATGGATTCGTCGTTCTTACCAAGTTTCTAACTTAGAGTAGTCAACTCATGATCGGGTTTCGATCACGGGCCTGGTTTGCATACAATATGCGAAAATAGGGTTTCTTTAAGGTTTAGTAGAATATTAGAAGGAATCTTGCCTGTAAATGGATGGATTCGTCGTTCTTCACGAGTTTAGAAGACTTAGAGTAGTCAACTCGCGGCGGGTTTCTATCTCGGAGCCTGGTTTGCATACAATATCTTGAGAAATAGGGTTTGTTTAAGGTTTCGTATAATATTCGGAAGGAATCTTACCTGAAAATGGATGGGTTCATCATTCTTACCAACTTTCTGACTTATAGTAGTCAACCCGCGGCCAGGTTTCAATCTCGAATCGACCTTCGAGCTTCATATTTATCGATTTGGATGATATATCATGCTAAGTTTGAAGTCAGAACCCTCTAAGAGCTTATTGGTTCATAGTTTGTAAGTCGTTATACCGAATTTGAAGTTCGAATCGGCATTGAGCTTCATATTCATCGATTTTGATGATGTATCAAGCTAAGTTTGAAGTTAGAACCGTCTCAGAGCTTCTGGTTCATAGATTGTATGCCATTATACTGAATTTGAGGTTCGAATCGACATCGAGCTTCATATTTATCGATTTTGATGATGTATCATGCTAAGTTTGAAGTCAGAACCCTCTCAGAGCTTCTTGGTTCATAGTTTGTAAGTCGTTATACCAAATTATTTGAAGTTCGAATCGGCACTAAGCTTCATATTCGTCGATTTTGATTATGTATCATGCTAAGTTTGAAACAATATCCAGAAGGTCGTTATACCAAATTATACCATTTCTGATTCTTCTGATTCATTTCTTATATATTTTTAGGATTTATATATTTTCAGAAGGTCGATAACAATATCCAAATTTATTATGATTTATATGTAGGGGTATGATCCGTTGACATGGTTATAATGACATAATCTTGACATGGTGGCATCTTTTCATCCAAAACATCTAAACGACGATTAATTTGAAGCTAAGATTTTGGTGACATGTTCCTCTATAAAACTCTACATTCATACCAAAATGAGAATATTTAGAAATACGAAACTTTGGATTTTGGTCTTACGAAAGTTCAAAAGATACACACTTGTGTTCACAAAGAAACACACTTGTCTCAATCCGTAGGAGACTCCAAAACCAATTGTCTACCGTTGATAAATCTCCGCAATCCGTATGAGGAGGAATCCAACGTCAAATATTTTTTATACAAAAACCTAAACTTTTTCCTCCTCTCACTTTCCTCTTTCTCTGCTTTCCTTTCTCTTTCTCGGTCTGTTCTCTCTCTCTAACTCCATGTAGCCAAAACCCTCGTAAGAAATTCGTGTTTATAACCCTAAAAATCCTTGAATTCTTGTTAATCCGTGAATCAAAACCAATCCTAAATTGAAAAAAAAACCTCTAATTGAAACTTTCATAACCCTAAAAATTGATATTGTCCCTGAAATAAAAAGAACCCTTTTAAGTGATAATAATTGTTCTTTGATCTATTAATTGATTGAGGTATAATCCCGAGCTTAATTTGTTGTTGTTTTTGATGATCTTGTTTGATTTGATCTAAAATGGTTTGTTCTGTACTCTTTCTCAGGCAAAAGAAGAATTAATGAACAAGAAGAAGACTATTGGAGCTTCAAAAATGTATAGTTTCATGAACCCTAACGCTGTCTATCTTCTTTGTTGCAATAGATGTTTAAAATTTTGTTTTTATTTGTTTTTTTCATCTCGATCTTAAACTAGGGTTTTAAATTTGGGGATCTTCTTACTCTGTTAGTGATGGGAATTAGTTCGTGGACGTGATCTTTGATAGAGGAAAGCAAATCGAAGACTTATTGATGGGAGTTTAATTTGAAAAGTTAGGGTTTTGAATTTTATTGAAGTTTCAGAAGTTCAATTGAGGCAAAACAAGCAATCAAAATCAACTTCTTCAATCTAAGAGCTTGGTTTAAGGTATAATTCTTTTATCCCTAATATGTATATGAATTTGGTAAGCTCATTTGTGTATTGCATTCAAGATTCAATTGAGGATTCTAAGAGGATTTACGAGCTTGTTGTTGCTTTATGTAGTTGTATTTTCGAGAATTGGTTTGGTTGATTGTTTTTCTGTGTGCTTGGACTTTTCGTTATGATTAATATGTTCTGAATTTGATATGTCTGTTGCAGCTGCTGATGTTTTCTTATGGAGGAACAAGAAGATTTTAGCTAGTGTTCTTTGTGGAGCTACTGTTGCATGGGTTTTATTTGAATTGTTGGAATTCCACTTGCTCACTTTAGTGCATACATGCTATATTGACTTTGGCTGCTCTGTTCTTGTGGTCGGATGCATCTACCTTCATCCAACAGTGAGTCTACTGATTGAGCATTTGTAAGTTTTCCAATGGATTCGAAATTGGATGGGAAGATAAGATTCAGATGAGTTGAGATGACGAAAATGAAATGGAGATCGAGAAAGAAATATATGGAACAGAAATTAGATGGAGAATCAGAGATTTGTTGTCCTTGAAATTGATTTGCATCTTGTGAAATGGAATTAGCTGGTGGAGTTGCAGTAGAGAAGGTGCTCTGAAGTATCTTAAAGACATCAAGTGGTGCTGTTAGATTCAAGGGTCTTATTTCCCTCCATGGAAGAAAGTAATTGATGACAGTGGTGGTGGTCGTTAGATGCGACTTTGCAGGTCAAGAAAATTACAAATAGGAGTTCAGAAATCAGGCACCTCTTCACGAACAAAAATGCCATTTAGGCTTTAAACCGTGAAAGGTTGTGATCTATACTTATTATTATTAAGTCCTAAGGGTTAAAGACTGTTGTGATGTAAGTCCTAAGGGTTAAAGGCCGGTGTGACAATTTTTGTCCTTAGAAGTATTTATGATATGGGTGTACTTAATCTTATAATACCTTGTTGATGTAATTTTAACTTCTTATTTATTTTTCTCATTTGTTGTAGATGAGTACGGGTGAAAACTCCAACAACGCGCATTTGGTCTTCTACAAAATCTTGTATTTGATCATGTCTGGTTATTTGTTAGATGAGGCTTGGATGTGAAAATCGGTGCAACGGAGAATGTTTGGCCATGATGCCCTTGTGCTATATTGACTTTGGCTTTATGTTTTTGTGGTCGAATGCATCTACCTTAATCCAAAAGTGAGTCTATTGATTGAGCATTTGCAAGTTTTCCAATGGATTGTTTTTTCCTGGAGTTATTTCTTATGAATGTTGTTATTGTTCTTTTCGAGTCTCGTCCAAAGATTTGAAGCCCATCTGCTGAGGACCCATTCTATGATTCTTCTTTGGTTTGAGAATTGAGATTATGAGGGCTCTAACTTTCTTGCGCGAGATTGGTAAGAGTAGTTGAATTATTGTACAAGTTTCTTGGTCACATTATTATGTCTTATATTGTTGGCTCATTGACTTCATATTTGAATAATCACAACGTTTGTGTTCTTGCACACTAATCACACTTTACGAGAAATACGAGGATCTATTTCTGTTCTTTTTTACGTATTCCCATCAGGACTTTCTAATTCATGTGTGATATGCAAACAGGTCTCAGATTTGCAGTCTCGTGCTCAAGCTATATCTTTGCCTTTTTACTGTGTTTTAGGTCTACTATTAGCTGTGATTGCTTCTACAATGGGTAAGTTATTGCTGAACTTCTTGTGACCTTTCATCTCATCATGCAACCTACGAAGTTCATCTTTATTTTCTCTTAGGGGGATAAAAGATAAAACTGCTTTGTGTTTGTAGAACTCTTCTTAATATGTGAGGAAAATCTGTTGTAATTAAGACATTAGATTTTTTTATGCTTTTTAGAACTCTTAATATGCGCATAGTTTTCTTATATTTCTTAAGATATAATTTATACTTGCTATGGGATCATGTCGTACCTAGTGTGAGCCAAGTATGAGACGACTGCCAGATCCTGGACCCAGAAATATGCTATGGGATCATGTCGTACCTAATGCTACTTGGTCTCTGGATTTGCCAACTACAATTATTTTTTCACTACTTTGTCTTATCATCTCATTGGCATCTTAGGTACCCAGTGATCTACAAAGAAGCTATGATAAACTCGAGTTTAGATTGGCATCACTCCAGTTATCTTTGTAGTGGAGGTGTTTAAACCTCAATTTCTTATCGTTTCTTAGATTTTGTTCTTCTTTTAGCTATATATATGTTCTAACTATTTTTTTCATGGTGGGTATTTCCTTCGTTGGCTTTATCATAGAGACTTGGTGGGAATCTATGATATGGCGTAGGCATCAATCTTCTTACATTCAAATGTTTCTGTACAATTATCAAAGGTAATTTCACTCTTAATTACATGTAATTTTCTTTTCATAATTTGCTTTATGCACTTTCATAAATTTAATATATGTGCTATGCGTATTGCCTTTTGAATTTTGCTCATCATCGTCTATTGTACTAACTCTTTTCCACTTTGGATTACAGGATCTGAAGATTGGTCTCAAATACATGGAGAAAATAAGAAAACCAAAAAGAACAAGAAATTCATATAAGATTGATTTCTTTTTTCAATTAAGGATATGGATCTCCACACAATGGAAGATTGTACTTGTTACGGATATAATTTTTATCCTTCATAGTGTAACTTGTTCTCTATTTCTTTCTTTCTTCTACGGGGATTACAATTCCAATATCTAGAGGGGATTACTACAGAGACCGGAGGAGAGATGATCCTTGTGCCATTCTCTGCTTTGGATAGATGTACTGTTTGTAAGTCCTCCTTCTTCACTTTCTTTCTTCAGCTTTGTTAGCCCGAGTGTCTAACGTTTGTTTTTTTGCTCTTAATCATAACTTCTTTGAGGTTGTAGTCTTTTTTCTTATGTGAGGTTATGTGGCAAGCTTTGTTGATTCTTTTTATTCTTATTCTTTTATTGTGAAGATTCCTACAAAGTTATCTAAATTTTACGGAACAATGTTTTCACTTTCTTGAATGATTGAATCGGTCGTCATCGGTCATTGATTGTTGAATACCATTTTTTTTCGACTTGGGTTTACATACTAAAGGATGGATGGCGAGGCACATCTTTGGACAGATTGGCGTCATTAAAGGGATGCATTACTTTGAGGAGCTTTATGGAAGCTTCGGAATGTTAGCTTTGAATTGTTTTGGGTTAATTTTCATAATGAATTGAACGATTGTGTTGTACTTGTGTTCGTAATGAATGTATGAATCTTCTCTGAGAATGCATGAACTGCAGATTGAAAAATAAGAAATTGCAAGCCTGGGTTCCAAGTTCAGTTTTAATTGTATTACGGGCACTGTAAAGCTGGAAGTCGGGTCCATGAAAATGATCCCCGGGCTACCCATTTTTTTTTTAAGCATATGTGAAAGAATTGTCACGGTTATAAGCGTGACACAAATTGTGAAGAAAAATAACACAGCGTCATCATAAGCCGTGACAAAAGGGCGACACGTGTCTATGAGTAAGCTGTTACAAATTAATGGCAACACTAATATGTGTTACTTTAGCAAGTGACAAAAAATACACGTGTCGCAGAAGCAATCGTTGCAAGGATTGATAATGATTATAAGTGTTCTTTGTAAATGTGACTCTTTAAGACACGTGTCATACTCTGAATTGTGGTTAATAGAAGTGTGATTAAAAACGTTAAGATAAATGTGACAAATATGACACGTGTCGCTATCATAAAATTAGGTCAATTGTGGCTATTAATTATTGTAACACTTTTTATATGTGGTGTATCTCCTTTTGTCACGAGATAAAAGATTTACAAAACACCATCACAATTATTAATAACGGCCTATTTAGTACGGTTATAACCGTTACAAATTCAATAAGTAGCTTGAGTATAGCTGTGACAAAATCCTGGAAATGGTGTAGTGCTATTTAATCATCAAATTTGTATACGGATGAAATATTCCAACCATGTTGATAAAGTTTCTCTTTATCAAGAGCTGCTATTCAAGTGAACCAAACACGCCATTTTAGTGCGACTACATGTCAGTATAAATGAACGACAACAAAATCTAAAAAAGTTTGAATACCATGACTCTGATTAAGGTGCTAGGTGCATCGATCAAACTCGCTTATCAATCACCCAAGACAACGGTTATCAAAATAATCAATCTTGAAGAATAATATCTGTCTAAACATTAATGAAATTAACTCGGCAGTTTTTGAGAAACTTCATTTGGAGTCTCATTCCGGCTGCTGTCATTTCTACATTATGGAACGAAAGAAACTATCAAATTTTTGAGAAAAATTATAGCTTCAAAACTGATATGGACTTAGGTGTTGAAGTGAAGTCTGCAATTTTAGCATGGACCGGTCTTTGCTAGTAAGAGATGCACTGAACTTCACAAGTTGATTCTAAACAACTAGGATGCTTTATTCATGTAATTTTTATTTATTTTTTTCCTTTTCTTTCTACTTCTAGTAGAGATTGTATCTCTGTACATCCTCTTTTCTAATAAAATCTCTCTTCTAATAAAAAGAAAATGAAACTCGACAGTTTGTTCGATCTTATACAAATGTCCAACCCCGTAAACTACTTGTCGATCCCAGAAAATCAAATTGGCAAGAAGTCACCTCCAAAAAGACTAAATTAGAAAACAGTGAAAATTAAACATACATATACAGTTTTACAATGTAAAATAGCCATGCCCCTTTCGTAGATCTATAAACCCTGTAAATAGTATATTTTTATGATCAACACTTTTGTAATCAGCCATGGTGAGGATGAATATGGCCCGGAGTTGAGACGATCGGAGAAATGTTTTTCGTTTGGGAAGTCACATGATTAAATAGCGGGTGCAGAAAAAAATCACATGATTAAATTGTGGGTGCAGAAAAAAAAAAATATATGGAAATTTTCATGGAAACCAACACAAGTGGCCATCAGTAGTGTAACATAGAATTCCTCGCCTCAAGGAACAAAAAAAAAATAATTATACTTTTGTGTAAAATTATTTTTTAAAAGCGTTAAAAATATGTTAGTATATTTTTGCTCACATGGAATTAATTAGGAGTCATTATGAAGAAATGGGAGTCTAATATTTGATGTGTCAATCCAAAAATAAATAAATTTACAGCCATTATCGTAGATGCTCTTTGCCGGGATTATATGAAATTATAAGGGGAAAATTATTTCTAGCCCAAATATTTCTTTTTATATAACTACAACCCATCATTAAAATTTCGTATATGATGAACCCATAATTATTTATCATACGGTTTCAATTACCAAAATAACCTTTAACCTAAGTTAAAAAAAAATAACAACAAAAAAATAAAATGCAAAAAAATTACTCCCTCCGTCCTAAATTAAGAGTCCGCTTTGACTAAGTCAAGATATTAAGGAAATCCTATAAATTGTCATGACTAGCCCTTGACTAGCCTATTTAATGTTATATTATTACCAAAACTAAATTATTAGTGTTAAAATAAGTAGAAGTTTATTAGGAATTTTATAACTATTCATAAATGTTTTATTTAAAAAAAGGAATGACAATTAATACAAAGATATTGAGTAAGTTTTTCCATAAATATGGTGATATTATTTAAGATTTGGATATTAAAAATGATTTTATGATTATAAAAATAAAGGGTATATTTGATAGTTTAAGGGAAAAGTATGTCTATAAAGAGAGCGGACAGATAAAAATGGACATACCAAAGTAGAAATTAAATAACTCCATTAAATAACTATTTTGACTTAACTCCTTAATTCCTAAATTAACTCCCTAAAATAACTCATTTTAATCCTAATCCTTTTATCACGTCAGTTTATTAGTCATAAAATTCCAATACAATCTTCAAAGATCTCCCGACAAATCTGCTTTTAATCTTTGGTGTGCGCACGCTCATACAGTGAGATTTCTAATTTTCATAGTTTGAATTTTGTGAAAACAACAATTATCATCGACTTATTTAAAAGTAATAATTACAAATTATCACAAGATACGGAAAATTAAAATTTTCACAATTTATTGATAATCATAATTATCACGGCAACGGAAAATTATAACTTTCACAATCTATTGATGATCGTGATTTTTATCGGCCAAAAGGTTTGTCAAAATCGTAATTTCACAATCTATTTTTCAAATTTCGTGATAATTGTAATTTTACAGATTTTATAGTTTATTGATCATCGTATTTTCACCCATGGAATCAATTGTGTCTTGCCAAAACCGGAATTACCACCTGCTCACTCAAAAAGAGATTCTCGTTAAAACTTGTATATTGTGAAAATTCAAATTTTCGAAGTCGAAGAAGATTATAGTTTTCATTTGGAGTAATCCACCGTCTCCCGTGATGATTAAAGTCTTTAACAAGTCAAACCTACAAACAAGACAAAAAAGGAACATGAAAAGATCTAATGATCAAAATGCAAGTAAAACATATAGAAAATCCAATAACATAGGAAGGCACTGACCAGTGCTTAACAGGAGATTAGCGAATCATCACAATAAAAAGATTAAAACAGATAGGTGATTTGAAACCACACTACTTATGTTCACTAATCAAATGACAAAGTCAGGTATTGTGTAGTAATTCTCGATCGCATAAGCAACTTTTTTTTTTTTGATGGGATCATAGCGGTTTCAAATATCGAAATCTAACACAGTTGATCTATTAGGCGGTTTTTTATTGTTTTTATGCTATGGATGGGATAGCTTGTATGTAGAAAGGAAACAGAGGAACAAAAAAGACCACCCTAATAAAAGAGAATAATTCCCAATTATGGAAACAAGTTAATTAAGGTTGCATAAATATTGGCAAAATTACTAACGATTTTATAGAAATAAAAAAAAGAAAAAAGGGGAAACAACCCACAAAATACGGCCATGAATGTGTTGACCGATTATAAATGGAAATATTTTTATAACTACTCCCTCCGTTCCGATTTACTTGATGTTTTAGGGTTTTTCTTGTGTTCCAAATTAGATGATAGTTTTAGTTTTTTTCCCCAATTTTCACTAATTTGCCCCTACTTTGGAATCACACTAGAGAGTTAATTCTCATGGGAATCAACACAAAAACAATTACTCTAATTTTGAAATATACCCCATGAAGGATATATACTCAATCTTGTTTACTTCTTTACACATCATCTCTTCATCCCAAGTAATTGTTACGGGATTCACAACTTTCTCTACAATCTAGAAACACAAAACTAGGTCATTTAAGTCTTTAAGTAGGAATTAATATGGGTATTATAGGAAAGATTTTACTCTCTCTGATATTTCTTAATATCCGTGAAAAACTCTACAACGTCAAGTAAATCGGAACGGAGGTCGGTTGTATTACTGTACAAATGGCTCATCCTTTAGTCACCAGCTCAAAAAAGAAAAAAAAAATTGCCAATACTCTCAAAAACAAATATTCCCTAAATTTTCAAGTCTCCCAAAATCTCACCTCTTGAGGAGATTTCTACCATGCCTATTTTCATAAAAAAGTCTCCCCAAATCTCTAAAAATTACAAATCAATGACTTTTAATTCTTCTTCGAATAACAGAGGTGTTGGAATGACTCTCTTGAAATCCTAATCCAATAACATGGAATTTCAGAGAATTTAAAGACTTGAAAAAAAGTCTCTAACCAATAACAAGAGACATTAGGAGACTCTCTAAAAATCTTTATGGACTAACAATAGATTCGGAAACTCTCCGGAAGTCACTTAAAATCTCAATTGACTACCTCCATGTAAGACTTTCAATTGCTAACTTTGTAGGGACATGTTTGTGCCGGAATGCATACAGATGCCCCCGAATTTATAGATTAAATTTTTAAAAATGACAAATTACGTATACAGTGTAGTCACAGTAGATTGCGCTGTCAAATAGTTAGCCCGGGTCAATTCCCTTGTTCTTAATAACTTACATACGTAGATGAAATTATCAAATCCTACCAAAAATGTTTATAATCGATACACATTTATTTTCTTCTATGGGTTGTCTTAATCTGGAATTTTTGTGGCTGATTTGCTTGCATACATTGAGAGTAACATCACAGAAATCATAACTGAATGAATATGTTCTGAAATACGTTTTTCATCATCTTAATACAAATTAGTACTATTTTTTGCCAAGAAACAACAACACTAAGGATCATCAAGGAAAGAATAAAGTTCTTAAATCTTCTTCTGTTGTTTTTTTTTTTTTTTGATCCACAAAGGTAAGAATAGTATTGAAACGTACGGTTTACCAGGTATGCAAAGGAGTGCTCAAAAGAGATTACAAGCCCGGTAGAAATACAACGGAGCTCTGGGAACCCAAGACAAAGAATAAAGTACGTAACATCTTCTAGTCTTCTACACACATTCAACGTAGTTCGCAATCAGATGGAAGCCCCTAATATCGATCATAGCCATTTCTCTAAGTGAAATTTCAGATGGCTATAATTTAACATCAATTAGCAAATTCTACTTCAAACTTGCTTAGAGACATGCTGAGAGTAGGATTACTAGTAGTATAGCCTCCATCAACAACAAGATTAAGCCCACTAACATATTTAGACTCCTCACTACTTAAATACAGAGCTGCCTCCGAGATGTCCTCTACTGTTATTAATGTTCCTTTCAACATGCTGATTCATAAACTGCTGCTTCCAACATACTTGGCTTCATATTGACAGCAGCAGTCAGCAAAGGGGTTGCAAGCGCAAATGGAGAAATGCAATTAACCCTAATTCCATATTGGCCTAGTTCCACGCACAAGTTCTTTGTTAAGCCTACAATAGCATGTTTCGATGCGGTGTAAGCATTTGGAGTCTCACCAGCTATTATGAAGCAACACTAGAAGTGAATAATATGCAACCCCTTCTTGGCTGGAATCATGACTCTAGCCGCATGTTTTAGCACCCAAGAATGAACCTAGTACATTCACATCTAGGACTCTCTTGAAATCTTCGAAATTAGTATCTGCTACTGAGCTACCCAAGTCGCCAGTTATCCCAGCGTTGTTGTACATTATATCAAGCTTACCGTACTTTTCCATGGTGCTACGGACGAGGTTTTCAACGTCAGCCTCGTTTGTAACATCACAATGGATGTAAGAGAGGTCTGACCTGCGGGATCTACATCTTTACACACAGATTGCCCAAGATCGTCTTGAATGTCTGCAATTACAACTTTGGCTCCATGCCGAACGAACAATCTGGCTGTGCTTTCACCAATCCCACTAGCTCCACCAGTTATGATGGCTACTTTTCCATGTAACCTGCAAAAGTGAATGAATTTAATCAATAACTTTCATCGTTGCTTACAATTAGTCAAATATGATTCATAAACTTCGATTCAATATATATATTAAACAGAATGAAAACATCTGCAATTTCGGAGTAGTATTTCGAAAGACTGTAAATATATTATTCCTAAACAACATTATTAAAGATTCAGTATACCTCTTGGCAATGGGAGCTCCATATAAGGTACCATCAAGTACTCATCTTCTTCCTCTGAATCTGTTAGTTGAAATATAGATTTTATTTTACAGGAAAGATAAAATAAAGAAAATGTTATGAGGATATGTTAGTTAACATATACATGATCAGAATATATCAAAGAGGAATTATTATAGTCTGATACGAGACCTCTTTATACTAGTACGCCTGGGTTGCACGGACGCTGCGTTTTTTGCCGTGTCCGCGTCGGACATGGGGCGATGTGTGGGACGCCGACACGACGGCGTGTCCGACACACCAATGTGCGCGTCTGCGGGCGTTCGGTTTTAGACGATTTGATGAGTCGAGTTTGAAGAGTTTTTTTTTAATTATTTTCGTTTAAACTTCTTCCTTTATTTTTACTATTATTAACTAAATAAAGAAAGACAAAGATTGAGATCAATCATTTAGGTCTTTATTAGGATTTTGTAATTGAAAATGACATCACGTATACCTTAGGTTGGACATGTGTTGTTTTAAGAATGCATTTTGATTGTGCCTTGTGTTTAATAGTGATTGATTGCTTGACCTTGGTGATGTATAAACAAACGATCTCTTCTTCTTTTTTTTTTGAAATTTATACACATATAGCATGATTTTCTAATTTTTAGGATCGAAACACTTGATTTTGTTGTATAAATACATGATTTTTATATGTAAATAATATATAAATAAAATATGTATATACATGTCGCGTCTAATTGTTTGAGAATTTTAGAGTGTATCGCGCAGTCGTGTGATAAATGTCGCGTCTATGCAACCCTTGATAATACGCATATACTCGCGAGTAATTCAACAAAGACTGTGCAGAAAAATCACGAAAAAACCGCCCCTCACATGGAAAGTACCAGGGAGCCACTTTAGGGCCCCACCAAAAAAAATCCATCAGAGGACGGTTTCGCATGGTTTTTTCATGCGGTCCATGAAGAGTTCTTATATACTTCTTCTAACTAATTAAGAGTGAGCCTTTTGGTATATGCCTATTTTTAAAGGAAAATACGGGAAAATCATTTTTTTTTTCTTTTTTATCTTTTAAATCGAGACTTGGTAAAGGGGCGGTAGGGGCGGCAACCTAATAAGACAAAAACGGTCATTAGAAGTAAATTCAAGTGCCCCTTATCAATAAAACCTTGAAATGACTAATTAACCCTTATTGTTAATAATCAAGTTTAGTAATGATAATCAAGATTAGTGTAGATAATCAAGATTAATTTTGATAATTAATTTTCACTTATTATAGAATCAAAAATCAGATGTTTAGAGTTATAAGAAAAAAAAATTGAGGAGAAGAAAAAAAAAACTTTTGTGATATTTGTGAAACCCTAGATTTTGATTCACTCAACCAAAATGAGTGATTCAAGTGGCAAATTAGAGGTGGGTGATCAAAATTAGTTCCCATTAGCTTTTTGTTGATCAAAATTATCTAAAAGTATGTAAAAAGATCAAATTTTAAAATTTTACGAAGAACATACGGTTGGAAATAAACTAGTTACCAAATAATCAGTTCAATTTGGGAAAAACCCAATCGTAATACGATTACGGTTGATAGAAAATCTTGGATATGAACCGTAACTAATTACGGTTCATAAAAAGAATCAAAAAACCAACCTTAACTAAATTACGGTTGGTAAGTCAACTCGATTCCAACCAGTACATCATCACTTCAAAAATTCTTAACATTAGGATGATATACGGTTGGTAACTTTCATTAAGTTACCAACCAAACTCGATTCGATTGGTAATTAAGTGCTGAAACCAAGCAGTAACTCGATTCTGATGGTAAATAAAATAGTTACCAAATGTTGAAAAATTCTCGAGATATAAGAACATACGGTTGGTAATTGAACTATTACCAACCGTATATTCTTCAAAATCTCCGATTACGGTTCGTAATTGAGTTATTACCAACCGTAACTCACATAAATCGAAATTTCAATTTCAATTTTCATACAAAACCTAATTTTTGATACAAAATTAACTTAAATCCAACACGATAAACTAAACCTAATTGGGTTTTTCCAAACATTTTCAAATCGCCGATTAATCGAAGACGATAAAATTTTAGTTTTAATGGAGGTTACGGTTGATGGAGGAGAAGAAGATGAAGAAGAAGATGAAGAAAAAAAGCGATTTGATTTTTTTGATTCATTAGGTTTAAAAAAAAATTGATTTGATTTTGGTTGATTTAAGGTGAAAAAGGGTAATCTAGTCAATCTACACCTCTATAAGACACCCCCTAACCAATAAGAGGGACATTTCTATCACACTTGCCGCCCCTCTACCGATTCTTGCAGCCCCTTTACCATGTGCCTTTAAATCAAACTAGAAGGAAGACCTTATATGATTCAGCGATTACAAATACTCATCTTCTTTTCTGAAAGTATTTAACGTTTGGTGGTACCAACATGTCCATGTTGTATTACGCTTTAGAGGCGTTAGGCCCTTCGCCTAGTGCCTAGGAACTAGAGGATGAATTAGAAAACATAAAAATTTGTTTACACTTTGGCGTTTTTAGGGTTTTATTTGTCTAGGCGCCCTTTGTACGATTTGTGCGCCTAGGGCGCATTTTATAACATAGCAGCACACATTAGTTTTAGTTTGATATCAAACATTTTAGAAACTAAGAGCTTGTACCTGGCCCTTCATTTACCGTCAAGTCAACTGTTAAAAGCAGATGTTCATTTTCAAGTTTGTGATTGTACCTGGCCCGTTATTGACCGTCAAGTCAACTGTTATAAGCAGAGGTCACTTCCTCGTTTGTGCAAAATGACAATAAGAAACGGAATTTTAAGAAAATGCCCACGTGGGAAATCGATTTAATAAACTGGCCACGTTTTTTTTCGATATTAATTTAATGCCCACGCCGTTAATAAAACTGTCGGGATCCACTAAATGGGTCAATTCGCATTGAAAAGGTCAAAAAGATGGGTCGTTTACGAAAATATGGTTTTTAACCTTGAGCAGATCTCTTTCAACCCAACCCCAATTATTACTCAATACCCGCACATCCAAAAAACCCATAATATCTTCTAATGTTCTCCATACATCAAAATGGATCCCCTTTGCTTGAAGAAAAAAACAAAAATACAAATGTCAAGAACTTAAACAGAGAAAATGATGATGGTGTAGGAGGGAGAAGCAGAAAGAAAAATAATATACGGATCTCAGCTTAAATTAGAGTAAGTTATTAAAGATATATAGAAATACGATCTTCTTTAAATTTTACTTCTCAATTGGTCTCAAGACTGTCTTGATTTTAATTTTCAATTTGCTTTCGGAAATATAAATTACTTCATTTAATTGCCCTGCTAGCATTAACAGTATTACATTGGTGGTCCAATGGTGGCTGTTACCTTATCTATGTATCTTATACAAGTTGTATCAACGATGATGGTTGGTCATCTTGGTGAACTTTCTCTATCTAGTGCTACTCTTGCTACTTCTCTTTGTGGTGTTACCGGTTTTAGCATTATGCTAGGAATGGCAAGTGGATTGGAAACTCTAGCAGGACAAGCTTTTGGAGCAACACAATATCGAAAACTAGGAGTCTATACTTGGAGCGCAACAATCTCTCTTACCCTGGTTTGCATTCCCATCTCTCTTCTATGGTCTTCATTAGGGAAACTACTTACTTTCATAGGTCAAGACCCCTTAATCTCTCTTGAAGCTGGCAAATATGCGACATGCTTGATCCCTGCGTTATTCGCAAATGCAGCTCTCCAGCCATTAATAAGATATTTCCAATCTCAGAGTCTAATCATTCCAATGTTATTAAGTATGCCCATTTCAGTATGTATCCATATACCTCTTTGCTGGGTTTTGATTTATAAATTTGGGTTGGGAAGTATTGGAGCTGCTTTAGCAACTGGTGTATCTTACTGGATCAGTGTGGTCTTTCTCGGATTATACGCAGTGTATTCTCCTTCATGTGACTTAACTCGTACATCCCTAACAAAGAAGCATTTCAAAGGTGTGGAGAGTTCTTATATATATCGGTTCCTTCTGCTGTAATGATTTGTTTGGAATGGTGGTCATTTGAGATAATAATCCTTCTATCTGGACTTCTACCTAAGCCACAACTCGAAACTTCAGTTCTCTCCATCTGCCTTACGACTGCCACATTGGTGTACATGATACCATATGGACTTGGCGCTGCTGTAAGTACTCGAGTTTCAAATGAATTAGGAGCTGGAAGAGCAAGCGCTGCACGTTTGGCTGTCTGCTCCGTGATGATTATTGCAATAATTGAGTTGGTAATAATGAGTTTGTTGTTTTTCGCTTGTCGTAATATTATGGGCTTTGCTTACTCAATGAAGGAAGTCGTAGACTACGTGACAGGAATGGTTCCCTTAATTTGTTTGACAGTCATCATGGACAGCCTACAGGGTGTCCTCTCAGGTGTTGCTAGAGGATGTGGATGGCAGCATATAGGTGCTTATGTAAATCTAGGAGCATTCTATCTTGCTGGAATTCCTGCAGCTGTTTTGTTCGGTTTTTGTTTACATTACGGAGGCAAGGGACTTTATTTTGGAATATTAACTGGATCTTTTATACAAACAGCTACTCTCTCTTTTATAGCTTTTCGAACTGATTGGGAATACCAGGCAAGGAATGCAGCGGAAAGGATGCTTCAAGAGAGAGAAGTCTCAGTGGCAGTAGATGAAACGAAATAAGGATAGAAGAAAGAACATAAACTGATAGAAGAATATATCTTTGCTGGCATTTTGGAGTTCTTCAAAGGTGGATAAGCGATAAGTTATAGTGTTGAGAAAAACTTCCACTAATATGAAAAGATATCCTCGTTAGTGATCAGATTTTGGGAATATCTTGGGGGCCGTGTGGGTTTCCTTTTCTTCTTCCTATGTTTGCTGTAAGAAAGTTTTTCTTGTTTGACATTGTATCTTACAGCAATACAGCTTATTCCTGTTTATAGTTAGTGCAGCATACTGTAACACACAAAGGGGATATTTTCTCTTTTTGCATTTTATCTGCTACTGTTTAATAGTCAGTTTGGTTGTGTAAGTTTCTGTTATAACGCGCCTGGTTTGTTGCTTCCCGTGTATTGTTTATGCGTGTTGTATTCGGTTCATCCATTTCAATCTGTCTTATGTATCTTTGTTCTTCTCTCAAGAGTAACTATGATATCAGACGAGAAAGCGGAATTGATTTATCTCCGGCGGGTTGGTTCCCTCGGGCCATCCCGACAAATGGGAATGTGAGAGAGGGGTGGGTTTTGGGTACAAAACCGCCGGGTCAGGGGAACTCTGCATTTCTGTGTCTTAGAGGATTCAACCCGCGGTCAGTGTATCATCCCTAAAAGTCATCATGGAAGGCTAGCCGACTGTTCCACCGTCACTAAAAGTAGATGGGTCGGTCTTACTTCTAGGGACGGTTTAAAATCGGACGCCATATTTGGTGTTGAGTTTTAGTGTTGGGTGTTTCTGACGCTTGTTAAACCATCCAACGTCCAGTAGGCAGTAATTAAATGGGCAAAGGTTCCATTGGTATCGGAACCCGTCCCTACCGCCCATTATAATGTCCCTACCTACGGTTTAATGAAACCATCCCTACTAATTATTTATTTTTTGAATCGGCAACCATCCTATTAATTGTTTGGATAAATTTGATATTGTTTACTACCTCCGTCCCACATATATAGGGGAGAATCCAGTTTTCTCTTAGATTAAGAAATTGCATGGGATTCATAAATTTATATGTTTTTTCTTGTTTTACCCTTCGTCTTATCTCTAATTCTATGTACAATAAATATCGTATATATGGAAAAATTCATCTTGGAAGGCAAAACCTATTTAGTGGGACAAACAAAAACCAAAATTCCGCCTATATATGTTAGACGGAGGGGTATATATTATGGGAATTTGAGCCATATTCGGTTAAAAATATCCACCATAATTTGGTTCATTTGGAAAGACCAACCAAAGGTCAGTTTAATAGGACAAATTAATAGTTTCTTAAATTTAGTCCCGAAAAATACTCTTCAAAGCAATAAACGAGTTAGAGAGAATTTCAATCAAAAATTATTGGTCCAACCTAAATTCTGATTGGATAATTTTCATTGGTGCTTCTTATAAAAATGAGGATTCTTGATGGGATCGCCTTCATCCTATACTGAGATGAGAAGACTTTCATTAGTTGGGGATTTGGTTCGGAGTGGGCAATGTCTCAGCTTTCCAAACGGAAGCAAAGGCCTTGCTAAAGGTCTGTTACATGGTTAAAAGAAAATATTTTATCAAGTGTGTGTATTGTAACAAGTTTGCAAAACTCTGATGAGATAACTTAAATAAGATGGTTATAAAAATTATCCTTACGGGAAATAAGGATAATTTTGGGCGATCTTTCGCAAGCTAAAGTGAAATATATAAAAGGAAAAACAACAAGGCAATTGACTACATTTTAGAGGCAAGGATTAAAAGACTACATCACATACTAATAACAATCAAAAAGTTTAAATCTAGCATTAAGTCGAACACTTTTTAAAAATGATTTATAAACCTTTTGTACTACATTGCTAGTTTTAATATATGAATTTTTCCATCAAATATATATATATATATATATTTATTGTGCCTATTTTATATGGAAGAATACCCATCCCTCTTTTTTGTAAACATAGACAACAAGATAAACAAAATACATGTATATTCTTATGTTCTTGTAACAGAAATAGAGAAACTCTTTTGAAAAACAAATTGTCACAAACAACCAGCTAAAAGTTAGTAGATGTTTTTAGATTTTTTACATGGGTTCTCTTATCTTGTATACCCGTATACTAGATAAGCCCCCATTATTTTCTTGGTTATACAACACTTTTTGGGAATTGAAAACTTTGTGTAAAATACTAAAAACTCGTTCTACTAACTAAATGAATTTTTTGAAAGTACCCTAACGGTTGAGAGATACTTCACTGAAAACTGCTAGATATCTAGTTTACACTAGATTGTCATCCATCGGCCTAAGCAACCTCCTGTCATATGGTATTGCTAATCTAGCAAATAAAAATAAAGAAACGACGTTAAACGTAGAATGGTTCGGCGTTACACATAATTTATTTTTTTTAAAAAACTAATCATTATCTCTCTCTTTCCACCTTTTTCCTCTCTCTCTCCCTTTTTTTCCTCCCTCCATCACGTTCTCCCTCTTTTTTCCCTTTCTCTCTCCCTCTTTTTCTTCTCTCTCCATCACATTAATGACTGCAAATCTTCTTATCAGCCTTCATTTATATGAAAGACATGTGTCAACACATCATTTGTCCCCCATGCCCCCTTTAAAAAAACGCCACCATAAAAAATTCTCTACTACAATACTTATAACTTTGTTATAAATGAAGCAGAAGAATTTGCATTTGCTCCAATGTTTTGAGCTCCATTTTATTGGTTTTTTCTTTCTCGTTTTCAAGATGGTGTTTTGGGAGGGTTATACAAGTGATGAGACAATGAGCATAATTTCTCCAGTAATTGTGTATTGGTTATATGCGGGATGTCATCACATTTTACCTCCATTGGATAATTATCGTTTACATACAAGAAAAAGAAAAAGCACAAAAAAATGTGGTTCCGGTTCCTACTGTGATTAAAGTTGTTCTATTACAACAGTCTATTTCATCAGCTGTGGCATATTTTTTGTTCCGGGTTAGTATTTAAAATACCTGAGTTTGGTAATCTAATTTCCTTCGTAGTTTGTAAGTTTATAGAACCTTAAAATATGCGTCGCTTTGGTAGTAGTACAGTGTCTACATACTAAATTACTAATCCTTTTTTCTTATATAGGTAAATGACTCTTTGTCGCTCTCATCTGAAGTTGAGGTTCAACCCCTCTTTTCAATACAATTGTTGCAGTTTATTGTGGCCATGTTGGTTGCGGATGCATGGCAGTATTTTGTGCACCGCTACATGCACCAAAACAAGTTTCTCTATCAACATATTCACTCTGTACATCACAGGGTGGTAGTTCCTTATGCATTTGGGACATATTACCTCCACCCATTGGATGGTCTTCTAGATACATTTGGCGGTCTTGCCTCTATCTTGATTTCAGGGATGACAACTCGGACATCTGTGTTCTTCGTTTCTTTTTCTATAATCAAAGCTATTGATGATCATTCTGGGCTTTGGATGCCTCATTATAACCTCTTCCAGCTTATATTCCCATGCAACACTGCTTATCATGATATCCATCATTACGAGTTACGAGGAATAAAGTATAATTATTCTACACTATTTTTCACATTTTGGGATAAACTATATGGGACACATATGCCTTATACTATTGTGGAACGACCCGAAGGAGGATTCGAATTAAGGCCACCAAAAGAATGGCGAGTGCGATCAGTGACTGATTAAGAGTGAAATCAAATTTATGGAAAGTATTGTACTATGAGAATGATTAATTGTGAACGTAAGTGTGTGAGAGAGTTGTGTCAGGTGTTATTCAAGTGTGACAATAGCACTCTTTATTTGTGTAATGTGTCGTTACATGTATAATAACCTGCATTTGGATCTTTATCAAAACTCTTAATAAAAATTTTGTCTTCTTTTCAAAATCCTTCATGGTACTATACTTTTAAGAAGCATTTTTGGAATCTTTCATTTTATTTTTGGTCCTACGGTTCTCAGAAATTTCTGCTGGAACTACAATCACTTAAAATTTCTAAAACATGATCATTAAAATTGCTTTAAATCACTATATTTTCTTATTGAATCTTATATATTCTTGAAATTCTTGATTCCATTATTTCTTCTTACTTCTTCAAAACATTTTTCTTATCATTTCTTGAAAATTTTGATCTCAGATCAAGAAAATTGCTACTTTTTCTTTTGTTTTTACCTTATTGGAACATCACACATTTATCTACTTCAATATTCACAAATAAATTTCCAGAACATGAATTTTTGCCTCCCTCTAGTTGTCAGAAATTTAATAGGCAAACTACACAAAAGTTGCAAATACTTTTGTTGGAGAAAAATGAGTTTTAATAAAAATATTTTGGTCTTGGTGTGGTTTGATCTAGTGACCTATGGTCCAAGGATACTTGCTCATTTTATGAGTGAATGAATCTCTCTTTAGTCCCACATTGATTTATAATAGAGAAGGCTCCACTATATACCATATGCTTATGGAGCGTTGTAAAACAACATTGTGGGTGGAGCGGGTGGACAAAAATACAATTTTGACCCATGCGATATGCGCGTATGCCATGCACCAAGTTCCTCTTCTACTCGGATTTATTTTTGGGCGAGTTTTCTTTAGAAATTAATTCCTAAAATATTTTTAGAGTTTTATTTATGGGTAAATTCCTTTTAGGTGTTTTACTAGTTTTTAAAGAAAACCAAAACCAAAACCTAACTTGATTTGCAAGTATCTTCTCCTTTATATACAACTCGAAATTCGTTTTCTATACACCGAAAAATTCTTCTTTTATTCTAGGGTTTTTTCTCCATACGTTTTACCTCCATCCCCGTTGTCGAGTTCGAAGAGAGGGTAACTTGCGTTGTGCTAACTCAAGTTATATCGGGCAGTCTTATCTGGACACATCTTACTGTGAGGGGTTTAGCATTACTCAACCCGAGTATACCCGCGAACTAATGTGTTAAGGACAACTTGTTGAACCGTGATTCTTCCCTCGTCAAGTTATTTCGGAGAGTTGTTTCGCATTAGTTCTTTACATATTATTTTCTATACATCTAACGTGTTGTTCATTGTTGCAAGATCCCAACACTTTTCTTAAATGGGAAAAGCTAATTCTCCTTAGGAAGAGTATAAGTTGTCTCCCTTTGTATATCGTACCTAAATTGTTTTTACACATCCTCATTATCTTTTTCGAAAGATGTTTCTTCCTGTTTTGGTTATATACTTTTGTTGTTACAACAATTTATAGGTTTGATGTTTGTTGAGAGCGTTGAGAGTATTTTACTATGCCACCCAACAATGCCGAATATAATTACACGCGTTAATAAAATAATGGATCCTAGGTGGATAATAGACTATGTATAGGAAATACATTGGAGATGTTTCACTAGGTCATGCGATTAGGTGGTTAAAACTGAATTTTATAGTAGAGACCTAACTAAAATGAAGATTAAGTGGAAGTTTTAGTAGATTGAATATTTTCCGTTCATATTTTTAAGTGTTATATAGAGTTGTAAATTTAGGATGAATTCATCCTTTTGGTTGTAAGTAAACTGAATTCATCTTTCAAATGAAATGTATACCTATTTTCAATTTTATTTCAGATTTTCAGTCAAAAGTGTCACCAAAAATAGTAAATTCTCAGTAAAAGTGCTTATAATCATCTGACAAAGTGCGCTACAGAAGTTCAATTTAGTGGTCGAACTATACATCATATAGTATGGAAAGCCTATGGAGTTGCAGTACAACCCACAAGATTAAATTTTTTGCATGGAATGCATACGTGAAACTCATCATACCAAAAGCAGTTTGGCTATGTACAACAACAATATTGAGACTCATTGTGGTGTATGTGGTAACAGTGAGGAAATTATTGATCACTTACTACTTGAAAGCAGACATGCTAGAGTAGTTTGGAGAGATATTAATATCGATATAGATGCAATGTAGCAGTGTCTCTGAATGGATTACTAGTTGGTTTACTTTGAATACATAAACTAAGACGACAACTGGTTGTATTCTTAAGACAACAACTGGTTATATTCTTTAATGATCAGAGCATGGGTCATCTGAAAGACAAATGAAAAGCTGTGCTTCATGGAGTATCTCGTAACCCCTTAATTCTATTAGTAAGATAATTTATCATTTAGCCTCTTGTTTGCATAATAATTGTACTAGTCATCCCTACAACAGTGCTAACAGAATTTCTCAGTACCTCCTTCACAAGGTATTGTTAAATTTAATGTTGGTGCTTATTGTGATTATCATACTAACCAACTTGGTACTGCTATTGTTAGTCGTGATCATACATGCGTCTGATGGGATCCGATGAAATATGCTCGTGGAATCTTGAGTCCAGGTTAAGGGAGTTCATGTGGTTTCGACTTGGGCAAAATAAAAGTTTTTGGAAAGGACTCACATGGAAGTGGAAGTGGATGCAAAGTCGATTATTCAAGTTAATTACTGGAGATCTATTTAGTTCCAAATATAGGTTTAGCTGGACTAATAAAAGCTGTCATCGACTCATCGTGCCCCCATAATACCCATTTAATTTACCCGTCGCTACTGCCCATTCTATTGTCCTTACGGGTTTAATGGAACCATCCTATTAATTGCTTTGGATAAATTAATACTGTATTGTTTATCTGTTGCCTTGACACATTCGTGAATCTGAATATGAACTATTCTCCACTCATGCGTTGCTGTCATAGTGTTTGGTTCAATCACTCAAAATCCCTACATCAGCACTTGAATATATCCTTAAACAAGTGCGTTTGTCATAGACGTCCACTGCAAACTACAAGTAGAAGATAGAAGTGAATAATGCATCTAGCTGCCAAGAGATGTAGCTTATGTCCATACATAGTGGCCATACATGCAATTATATTTGAAGGAGACATTGAGCTAAGAAAACATTTATAAATTAATGTAAAGCCCATAAAGAAGACACTGAGAATTCCAGGACATGGCTGGTTATCAATGATGCTCTTATCTAGCTAATAACCATGCGAACAATTAATATTTGAAGAGGGGCACACATTGCACCTAACAAAACATATTGAACTGGAAATTGAGAGTTCTGATACATGGCTGGTTATTGGAGTACGGAAGATTTGCTCTTACATAACTAATGACCATAAATACATTAACATTTGAGGAACATGCAGCTAGCAAGACCGCCCTTAATTTTGTTAGCTGCATTGACATTTTGAAGAGAAAGTTGACAGCAACAGGATGTGGCCGATTATTCAAGTATGGGGTATCTGCTCTTATTTATCAATAAGGGCAATATATACATCAATACCTGCCTACCTGACATTGCCCCTGATAAAATACTTGAAAATTAAATTAAATCCAGGAAGGGGACGTTGGGATTTTTGAGACGTGTATGATTATTCAAGTATGGGAAATTTGCTCTATGATTATTTAAGAATGTGAAATCTGCTCTTATCTAGATAATGGCTAGAGACACAATAATATTTGAAGGGGACAATACAGCTAACAAAAACGTGATAAATTAATTTAATTTCATGCACAGGACGTCGAGAGTTTTGAGGCGTGGCTGCAGTAATACTTAAAGAGACATTGCAGCAAACAAACAAAATTATTACTATAAAATTGATTTAACTCTTGAAGAGGATCTTCATATTTCATAGATGTTAATTATTCAAGTATGGAAAATCCATTCTTATCTAGCTAATGACCATAGCTTACATTAATACTCGAAAGAGACATTGCATCTAACAAATACAGTACATATTTATGAAAAAGGACGTCGGCAGTTGTGATAACTACCGAAGGCCATACCACAGTCTCTTTACTTGTATAATTACACAAAACCATAGGGAAGCAAACCGTGTAGCATATTTTTATTTTGGCAGTCTACCGTTGGCAGGTTTTGTCTGGATAATGGATATTACACTTATCTAGACAATTGACGAATATACATTAATGTTTGAAGGGGACAATAGTTACCACAACGTTCATAAATTTTTGTATTCACGAAGACAACGTTTAGAGTTTTCGGAAAATGGGTTATTTGGCCAAATATTTTTTAAACATGGTTTTAAATGAACGAGTAAAAATTATAATAGGTGAAATGGACACCAAAAAAAAAAAAAAGAATGAATTGGATTCATCCTGGCATAAACTTAAAAAAGCTGAAGATGAAAGCTGGATGCATCTGATTTAAATTAAAAATAAGAAAAATATTTGAAAATGGGTTGGATGAAAGCTTGTTTACATCTGGCTATTTTTTACAATCTAGTCCATTTAAACAGTATCAAAATTTCGTGTCTTTTTTACACAAAATTGGTCAATTAATCCAATAACGACAATTCCTGGGTGAAAAAGACATGTAAATTTGATCTTGTTTAAATGGATTTAGAATGCTAAAATAGTCAGGGAGATAACAAGTTTCATCATACCCATTTTCAAATACCTTTTCTTATTTTTAATATGCATCGGTTCATCCTCGCTTATTTTTAAGTTTAAGCGAGATGAATCCGGTTTTCATC